>VZRH01006082.1:153142-163677 GCA_013397555.1 Urocynchramus pylzowi
CCGCACTGCGCTGCTGCTCCCGCCCCTCACGGCACGGCCCGGCCGCGCCGGGCACCGAGGCCTTCCGGGACCGCGTCTCTCAAAACTCCGGCCTCTCCTTCGCCTTCCCCGGGGTGAAACAGCAGCGGGCCCCTCCTCGCCCGTCTGTTACTGAGTTTGTCTGTGCCCCTGATTTTGTCCAGGATCACCTGGGCAAAGCGTGTGAGGCCCGGGTGGAGCCCCCAGAGCAGATCACGGACTGCTCGCAGAGCCTCCTTGTCCTCCTTGTCCTTCCCTGGCGATGCCCGCGCAGGGAAGCGGTTCACAGGAGCAGGACTGTTTTAGTGAGGGTCTCCTCACTGCTGGGATGGCACCTTCCAACCCCGGCTCCTCCTCCCACACCTTGCAGGCCTCAGGGTGCGCCCTGCGAGAAGCTCATCACAGCCCACGCTATCCTGATAGCCTCAGACACGCACAGATCACCCCTGTCTTGCACAGGTTATCTATTTCCTTTGTTTTCCACCTTAAAACACTACACAGAAAACTACAGATTTCTCTGCATTCACTGCACCACCAGGTTGTTCCTATCTGTAAAGTTTACCACCATTTTCTTTCAGACCCAAGGTTAAGATATCAAACTGCCTTGGCCAGAGAGGATGCCATCCTCTCTTTTATCAAGGGTGCTTTCTTTAGGGTTAGTTTTCCATGGTTTTTAACTGCACAACTAACTCCTATTTGCATTTTAACTGCTCATGTCCCTAAACAGACAAGCTTTCAGTCTATAATTTGGGGTGCTTTCAATTAAGACTACATTACTTGAGAAGGATCTACTTTGGATCTGTCCCAGACCAGCTTGGATGCACTGCTACCCCCAAGGTGATGGTGCCACCAAGACCTGCCTTTGCACTGGGACAACAACCCTGTCTTTTTCCCCATAAAGAGATCACGTCCTGCTATTTTCTTGTGCCTCCCAATTCCACCTGCCTCCGATGTCACTACAAAGCACAACCAAAAATCTATACTTCTTCAATACCCTGTGCCTTGCTGAGGACAGTGCTAATAGGAGAGGCAGACCACTTGAGGGGCTGATCAATAGCCCTGCCTGGGTTTGATGGTAGGAGTCTCACAGAGCCAAACGCTGTCTAAACCCTCAATTACCCTTCCCTCGCCTCTCCCTGCCTCCTGACAACCACGGTGGTTAAGCCCTCTTCAGCACTCACAAGTGGACTGCTGCCTAATAAAAGGCTGCAAAATGCCAGCACATCCCTGTGCCACTTCAGCAGGTCACTATTTAATGCTGAAAAGAAATGCAGTGAAGCAAAACTGACCCATGCCTCCACTTATAAGGAAAGCAGTAACAACAGAAAAAAGAAAGAAAAAGCAGGTTTTAAAAATGCATTAAAAGGAACAGGGGGTTTAAGACCTTTTAGAAACAGTTGCAGATGAAGCCTGTGGCCCTATTTTTCACAGCAGACAGATAATTTTTCAAAGGTGACTAAGTGTTCAGCTTTTCCAAAAATCAGGCTCAGAGCAGTCACTTCAATACAGGGGTCTGAATCAAAATCTTTTTGGGGACATGGGTTTAAGTGTGAAGAAAGGGAGAGGGGTGGTGGCCAGCCCTGCCCTGCCATGGGATATGCTCATCTTTGGAGCTGTTCCCTGTCTGCTGTCAGGATATATCCCCAGGCTGCAGGTGGGGCTGATGGGGAAGGAGAAGCAGATGCCCATTCCCATAGATTATTGTCAGTCACCCTGAAGTGAAGCAGGATCCCACCAGAAGTGTGAAAATGGTGAAAGAGGGTGAGCAAACATGCTGTGATGAGAAGACGAGGGACAGGATGTTTCTGTGGGCTGGGGCTGTGTGTCCAGCTGGACTCAGCATGCTTGGCTTCCTGGAAATTCAACAGGGGAATGAGATTTCAGGCTCCCTCATGCCCATCTCCACCCATTAAACAAATGAATGTTTACTGAAAGGCAGAAAGCTATTCCAAGTCCCTCTTGTTTCAGGAAATCACTTCTTTACGGACATCTCCTGAGTTTGTAAGAAGCATCTGTCAGTGGAAAGGAGGACAGGAGCATGCCTGAGTGCTGCCAAAGTTTTGCAATCTTCCTTTGATGTGTCCCCCCATCAAGGCAGAGCCTGCTTGCCTTGCCTGGCATGAGGGTCCTCGGGAGCAGCTCCAGCCTTCTGCCTCCCAGTTCAGCCCCTGGCTGACCACCAGCAACCTGGGGCAGAAAGGGGGCTTCAGAGGAAGGGTGAGGAGAAACTTGCAACATCAGGAACATTTTTGACCAATTCCTTTTGTGGATGGTGAGTCAGAGAAGCTGAGAGAATGGTTTGGATTTCACTTCCTCCCGGATGTGTCTCTGATTACATCTCCTCAAGACCTAACAGAATTTTGATAGCACTGAGCAAAAGGCAGGGTGGAGATGGCCATGGGACTTTATATCTGATTTGCATACAAAATAAACACAGGAGGTTTCTACTTCAGTTTTACCTCCTATTTTTAGGCAAGATGGCCCTCAGAAGGAAATTCCACGTTCAGGACCATCTTGCAGACTTCTCCAGGCCACCAGTTCTCAAGAAACACAAGAATTGGGTTTGTTGCAGCCATGCACGTGGGGGTGTGAGCAGTTTATGTCCTGCACAGCTGTGGACTCTAGGAGAAGCTGGTCTACATTTCAGGCCTTGCTAGCAAGAGTAGAAGCCCAGGGACTGACCTACCCATGGTCAATCCTACCACCTACAGTGAGACAGGAGAATAACAGAGGGATCAGGAGAGCTGGTGAGGCACCACTGGGAAACTCAGCCTGTTTTTCTTACCCTGTGTTGGAGGCCTGATAGAACAACCATTATGGGAGACAGGGAAGGGAGCAGTGTGTGGTGCCATGATTGCAGAAGAGCCTTAGAAAGGATGTGAATGTGATTTTTCATGCTACTATTGAACAGAAACACAGCACCTACCTGTTCTAGGAAATCCAAAGCCAGTGATGGACAAATAACAGGCACCTTCTGAAGAATCACGTGAGCCACCATTTGTCCCAGTCCACCTGCGCTAACAACGGCTGGAGGATGTGGGAGAAGGTTCCCTGGCTGTGACTCAGCCAGCCTGGAGCACTGAGTCACTCTGTGCCAGTGGAGAGGACAGGCCAGCAGGCACGTCACAGGCAGCAGCCAGTCACCCGTTCCTGTGCTCTCTTGGCCCTGCCAAGAGTCCATCTCCACAGCTCACGGCTGCCCCACGGGCACCAGGGACCCAGTGGGACTGAGTACAGAGCCCCGTGGCTGGTCTGGAAGTAGCTGCAATGTGTCCTGGCAATCAGAAGAAGGTAGTGAGGTGTGATATAATTAACAAGGGCACTAAGTGATCCATATATAAAAATTTTCCCAGCAAACTGAAAAGTGTGTTGACCAGCTGAAGGGAAGGAGACTTTCTTTTTTCGTTCTTTTATTTTGCTTTCTTTTGGGTTTTTTAAATTTTTGTGGGAGGGATTGTTTCAGGTGGGCTTTTGAAGAGGATTTTTTTCAAGCGCTGCTGTATTCCTTTTCTTTTGTATTCTCTGCATTGATGATCCCAGAATGGCAGAGTGGTTGAAGCTGGAAGGGATTTCAAGACTGCCTTGTTCTGTTCCCTGCTTAGGCAGAGCAGCTGCATGGGACTGGGTTCAGCTGGGCCCAGCAGCACCCCTAGGGCCTTCTGTGCAAAGCTGCTTTCCAGCCACTTGGCTCCCAGTATGTGCTGGTGCCTGGGATTGTTCTCCTGCAGGGGCAGGACTTTGTACTGTCACTTGCTGCAGCTGACCACTTCTTCAGCCTGCAAAGGTCCTTTGGAAGGGCACCATAGCCATCTGGCCATCCAGTGTCACATGTCACCTGGGGAATGGAGGATAACCACATTGTATTTAAATCTAAAAATTCTAGTTTTTAAGCCCTTCCTGGGAAGGAGGAGGCCTCCAAATACTTTTTGGGTCTGTGGAGGTGACCAAAAAGAGACCAGTGGGAACTACCCACAACGTGTTTTCCATCTTGGAGCATGGATTTCTCTGACAGAGAAGCTCTAAACACCTTGTCACCTGACTAGCCCCAAACATGCTCTAAGAGCTGCTTGCACAGCAGGCCTTTCAAATAGATCTGGACCAGATGGAGAGGTTAATTTGTGAAAACAAGAAGCTAGGAAGGATAATCTAAGGATAACCAGTCTCACACTTGCACTCAGGCCCCTATTACCTCTCTGTGCCTGAGCTTCACTTCTTTGACTACAGTTTGGTGGCTGCCTGCTGCTCTCTAGGTGGGAGAACAGTGCCAGGAGAGGAGGTCTCGTGCACAGCCAGTGCACAGATGTATCACACTGCTGGGCCCCCGAGCTGTGCTGGAAAAGAAGAGCACTCCTTCTCTGGAATTTTATCCTCAAGGACTAAACCAGGGAGCAGCACCTTATTTCAGCCATGACTTCCACTGCCTGGCAGCTGCAATGTGCCATGGAGACACCCCATGAGTGGAAACAGGTGCTTAAGCTGAGGGGACCACAAGAAGGAGACCAGGTGTTCTGCCTATCTGAGGTGTGGCATGGCCTAAACTGCTACTGCCCTGGATGATGTCCCTGAATCCACATAAAAAAGATCTGGCACTTGGGAGGGGGGTGACAAGGGTGGGATGGTGACAGCGGAGCCACACCAGCTCTGCACCATTTGCTCATTGAAGCTGCCCCAAGCTGTCATCCTCCTGCAGCAGTGAGGCATTCCAAACAGTGCTGGTCCTGATCAAACAGGGGCTTAACAGAGGCCTCCTTCCCAGGAGCTGCCAGGGCTGAAAAGCAGCCCTACGTCACGAAATGTGGGGAAAAGCAGGCCGTTGTCCCTGCTCCTGGCCCGTGCTGCTTATCGGCGGCGCAGTGGGAACAGCTCCATTTAGGGATGTTTGCTCTGCCTGACTGCAGCAGTGTGATAGGGAACGTGGTGAGACATCAGGGCCCCTGCCACCCCCCACGGCCTCTGTCAGTGCTCATGTGCAAAGGCAGATCCTCGCTCCCATCCTCAGCCTCACCGGGCCCAGCCCATGGCCATGTGCCCACCTCTTCCATGCTTTTGAGCACACCTGCTCTGCTTAAATTTCTCCACTGTACCCCACCCTAGCCTCCACAATGGGGTTTGGGAAAGCCCCCTCCCCACCCCCTAACCCCTTAATCTCTTTGAAAAGCAGAAAAGACCGCTAGTCTTTTGCTCAGTTATTTGCAAACCCCAGTACAAGGGAAGGAACCTGGTCCTGTATGTGGTGCTGGGATTGTGCCCCAGTCTAGACCCACTCTGAGCTCCCCTTGGCTCCTCCTCACCTCATCCTCACCAGTTTCTCAGCCAATTTCAGGAGTAAACCTCTGGCTAATGGCAGAGGACTCTGACTCAGTGCATACCTTAATAACAGGTTATCAGCCATATTGATCCTGCTCCCATTTCTGAGTGCTGGAGAGGAGGCTGCAGCTCTCCTGCAACTCCAAGAGAATGATCCCCAACACAGCCTTCTGGAGCCTGTGTACCCCAGAGCATCCTTTAGCACGTGGAGAGCTTTCTTGGGATGATGGGGACTCTTGGAAGAGTTGGGGCTGGCTGTCTCTTTTGTGCTGTCATGAAGGGGACCAAATATCTGCATTTTGGACACCATTTTTAAGCATGGAAATGGGGGGCTGGATGGGGTATTGCTTACTTGCTGTGCTCTCCCTTGCCTGCCAGGTAATTCCTGAACTGATGGTCAGCTCTCATTAGTGCATGTTCTCTCCTAGTGATGCTGCACTTGTGTCTCTTGGGGGTCAAAAAGTGCCCTGCGTTTTCTTCAAGGTTTTTTCATTGGAGGTGCTTCTCAGCATCCCTATGAAATGAAATCTATTCTAGTGGACAGAAAACTGCTGTAAGATGGAGTGCTTGGGGACCTGGAGGGATGTTGGGTGCAGTTGTGCTGAGGCCAATGGGATGAGTCCTTTTACACCCAAAGCTGTAAATTTTCAGGTATGCTGAAGCTCACTCTGGAGAAAAATTTGGAAAATATGACAATCTGGGGAAAGATCCTTGTTTTTTTATGACAGGAGCCTTTGATCCTCCTGGTTATTTCACATGAGTGACTTGGGAAGCAGAGATTTGGTTACAGTCCTGAAGAGTATGGGATCAGTAACAGCCAAACCAACCATAGGAAAGTGTTAAACTAACCTTCTGCCATCCCATTATCAAAAAAGAAAAGAATAAAAAAGGAGATAATCCTTGTTTAAATATCACAAGCAGCAGCTGAGTCAGTGGGAGCTTTAGACTGGAAATGTCAGGGAGGAATTTAGATTTTCTGAGCAGTCGCTGCTCTGCAATTATCATAAGGCACTTACAAGGACCCCTTGTCTCTTGTTGCCCTCAACACGCATCTGCAGGGAGGGGGAGCAGAGAAAAAACACATGGCCCTACTGGGGACAGATAAGGAAATCCAAACTCCATCCCACTAAAGGCACAAGGCAAATCCCTTCAGGCTATGGTCAGGCTTCTGCTGTTCAGGTCAGACGTAGGTAGGGAGGAAGGGAACGGGGAGGTGGGGGAAGGCAAACTCACAGGAGAGGCAGGGAAGCAATATATATGAGAAAGAGGGGAAAATCACATCCTGCCTCCTCCTATAAAGGTATTTATTTGCTTTTGGTGGTGTTTTGGAAGTAGGAATGAGAAGGGAGACAGAACAATGAAGATCCAGGGAGTTTTTAGCCTCTTTGTACTGCTTTTCCTCCTGGACCATCCCACCTTGTTGCCATCCAGCACGTCCCTGCTGTAAATTAAATAAGGGAAAGTACTATTAAACCTCCTGATGCAGGCACTGCCAGCACTGAAGGGAAGGGGGGAAGAATGAGCACACAAACCACGTAATTTCTACCACATTAAGTGATGCAGAGATGAATTTTCCTAGCTGGTACACAGGGAAAGGTGAAAGACATACTCTGCAGGAGTGATGTATTCTTACCTGTCTTTTCTCAGGAAAAATGCCAGGTTTCTGAAACCAGTCTTGGCCAGGTGCAAGGTGGAAGGATCTCAGCCATGCAGTGCTAGTGGGTCTTGGGAGGGGTCTGCCTTACCTTCCTGGGGCTTCCTGGCTGGGGACAGTAGGTATCCTGTCCCAGCTTTGTGCCTTGAGGGTCACCACAGCTAGATCTCCTCCTGCACAGCACACAGGCTGTCCAACCCCCATAGTCTGATCCTGTCCTGTCTGGGACAAAACCTTCAGGTGAGGTACCTGTTCTGGTTAGGACAGCTAAGGCAAAGGGGACATGGCATTCCCAATGCCCACTTGGCTTGCTTGCCATCACTATTAGAAACATAGATCCTGCTGCTGACTTGAACTTTTCTTCTTTGCCTAACTTTCAGCTATTGATCTTTTTGTTCTCTTCTCCACTAAGACCTGTATGAATCTAAAGATCCTTAGGGATCCATGTGTGTAACTGACAGTCCCACCATTTGGGAGGATAGGAAAAATAATCTCATAAATGCTTTTCCATGACATCATCCCAGCAGCTTAATGGCAGAAGTACTGAAGTCAGGCATATTGTTCCAGTAGAGATCCCAGACTCTTTTCTTTCTTTACTTTCCATGACTGTGAATCAATAAAACATTGTTGATACACCTTGAAGATCCAGAAGAGAAGCACAGGGCTTTGATGAGTCATCCCCTTAAGCCTGCTGGGTGGAATGAACCTTGCCATGGATGATGCATTTACATTCATCCTCTGAAAAGGAGAGGAAAATATTTTCTTGTGCTCTTTTTCATGTATTTATTTACTTGATGATTACCTGTTAGGAATAACAGATGAGATCCCAAGCAGATGTGAATTAGTAGGAAAACACTGGCTTCACTGTGAAATGATGGTGATAATTTCCAGTAGAGATCTGGTTGTGTCTTTGTAATAAATCTCACTGTTCTTTGCTGAATGCAAAACATCTTTCTGTGTATAAACAGAACGATGAATAAACATTTGTATGAAGTCAATATGGTGACATTTTCATAGGTCTGAGACCCTTTGTGTGACATGTAATGCTAAAATCACATCAGACCTTTTGTTTGACAGGTTGATGGTTTTTATCTCCCAGTGCCTGAGGAGAGAGGGAACTGACTGAAGCAAGAAGTGGACGATTTGCTGTTCACATGGAAGTAGCACTGAGCTGCATTTTGCTGGTCCACCTTGGTGACCCAAGCTGTTGTTACAGAAGATGAGAAAAGGGGTAAGAGGAGGGGGAGGAAGATGTATCTATGTCAGAGAAGTTACATGTTCATGAAAATGGAGTGTGTTGGGCAAACACTGGCAAAGCTCTGATGGAAAACCCTTGTCCTCTTCTAGCATCATTTGATTCCGCAGCTGGAACAGCAGGGATGGGTGGCCAGGAAACTGAGGGGGAAACAGCACTCAGAGGAAGGGACCAAGAGCTGATATGGGGCCAAGACCCATCCCAGCCACGCTGTGCAGCCTTGCAGTCAGGTCCTAAGCCACAGGTGACCATGGGCTGAAGTCCCTTCAGGTCCCATGTCAGCTTTGGCCATGCTCAGACCAGTCCAACACACAGTGAAGGTTTCCTTCTGGAAGGGCAGTGGGAACTTGCTTTGGTGCCTCACCAAGGCTTGTCCTTCTCCTTTCTGATGCTGCTTTGAGTTACATAAATTCTGTCTTACTCCATGGCATGGGTGAATGAGCAAGAAGGTTAAACATGCCAGACACCATGGTCACCAGCGATGAAGGGACTAAATTCCCCAAAACCAGTTTCAGGGATGAATACAGCAGGACTGGGACTAAATGATCTTGGCAATAAAATGGGAACATGTCCTTAACTTTCTTTTTTCATCTACAGGAAGAGTGGAAAAATTGAGGTTATGGTAAACCTCTTAGTGCTGGGACTTCCAAGGGTCTGGAGAAAAATAAGCAGTAGCAGGAGTCCCTTTTCCACATGTATTCAGCAATACAAAGACCTGATGGACTGTCAGGCATCAGGTGAGAGGAGTGAAAGGAGGTGAGAGCCAAATATTTCTATTGATTTCTGCATCTCTTGCCCACCATTAGCTGGTTCTTCACAGCTGAAGGTCACAGCAATTACCAGCCTGGTGGCAGAAGGCAGGAAACGAAGCAGTGAGTCAAATGACTTGCCCACGGCCATGAGCTGAGCTGTCAGAAAGGCAGTCCCTGTTTTCTGTGTTCATGGTTGGCAATAGAATTAGCTGTGGACATTTGATTCCTCTTGTCATAATGTTTTGGATGTTTTCTGGCTGCTCTTTAGCTGCCCAATTTTTTTTTCTTTCTTTTTTTTTTTTTTTCCAAATAAAGCAAATTCACTGTCAAACTCAATGTTCAAAAATTCTGTGCCAGACCTTCATATGATAATTACCATTTCTTGAAGGTTTTTCTACCTCTCTAGGAGCTTGTGGAATCCTCTTCAGTTTTTCCTTACTTCTCAAAAGGGTTGCATTCAATTTTTTTTTTTTTTTAACAAAGAAAGTAAAGTCCAGGAACTGGGAGTAAAATATTTGGTGTCACAGACTTACATAAAATCAGGAGTACTGGTGGTGCAGAAAATCTGTTGCAATACACACAAATTACCTTTCTGCACAAAGATGACATTCTCTGATGATCTTCTTAAATAAATTGTCCACAAGTTGAAATACAGTGAGCCAGAGGTGTCATCAATTAATTTTACAACACCACTAAGTGGCATGTTCCAAGAGGTGTGCATTATATTCCACCACCTGCTCCTGATTCTCTGCTTGCTGGCCACATTTCCGAAGAGAAAATTGCTCCTAAGTGCTTCCCCATTGATCTGAGACAAGATGGTTGTTTTGGATTCTGCAGTGGCAGGTGAATCATCAATACAATATCTCTGAATTTTCACTCGTCTGTTCCAGGTCCATTTGCTGAAATAGAGAGCTGGGTTTTCTTCTGAAAACTCAGGACTAAATTCTCAGTTCCTGAGAACAGGCTGTTTTCCCCCTCCACCCAGGTAGCCTCCAGTCCCTTTGAAAACCCTTTCCCCAAACAATTCACTGTTTTCCTGGAAATCAGGTCATTTTCCTTCCAAGAAAAGTTGATTGCTGCAAAAACTTCCCAGAATTTTATTTTCACTGTTTTCCAATGAGTGGAGATTCAATGGGTTTTTTTAGGCAAGATTTGAGCAACATGAGTACAGAATTTTGTGTCTGAATGTGAAGATGAAAACAGAGTTATGAGATCAGGCCCATGCTTCAAAATAGGGGGCAGAAGGACATTTTTTGTGGGTTACAGGAATATTCTCAGGTTTAGGTAAAGGCTAATCTGGCCTTCTGAAATGTGAAATCTCTGACATGGATGTTTGCATTCAGCTGCCAAGGGTATTGGCCTTAGTCCTTAAGCCATTGGTTGGCATCTGTGGAGCAGATCTCTCCTGTACACTACATTGCAAAAATACACTGGCACACACTGAGGCAAAATGTCATTGGAGGAGGTTGCACAGCCCTACTCCATCATCTCTAGGAAAGTGCATGTTTTGCTTTTTTTTTTTTTTTTCTTTTTTTTCCTTTTTTTTAAA
>VZRH01006082.1:163745-175583 GCA_013397555.1 Urocynchramus pylzowi
GCTGTTTTGATTTTGCCTTGGAAGAAGAACCCCTGCACAGAGACCCATCATGTCCCAGAGGTTGCCTCTGCAGTGGAGGGAGTGGCAGAGCTTTTCTCCCAGGGTGGCACAAAGCATCTCACTGCCCAGACTGGAGAGTTAGCACATCTCTGCTGCTTGCAGCCCCCCTTCCCCAGGGCTCATCTGTCGTGAGACAGCCTGAGCACAAAAGTCCGTGTTTTCTAGATAATAGGAGGCTGCAAAGTTAAGAGGGAGGTGAGCATTTTAATTATCTCTTTTATTTTTTTTTCCTCCTGATGCTGGCCCAGTCTTAGGGAGGATGCAATGATGTGAAGGCCTGAGGTGTCATTATGGGTTATTAAACTCCTTTGTGGCACTTGGGGATGTTGAATGGAGCTGTGAAGGGAGAAGAGGAAAAAACATTTCTTGATGGAGCTGGCTCACCCCCCTATAATTGCTTCAAAATTATGGCAGACTGTAATTATTCATGCTGTGGAGGGGAAGAGGGAGAGAGAGTGGGTGGGTGGGTGGAAGAAAGAGCAGTGAGGGTGCCTGGGCACCCCTCATGGCTAGCAAGGTTGCCTTGGTTGTGATGGGAGATGGCAGCTCGCTCTCACATCAGAGCATGCTGCCCCTTTCTGGGCCTTGCTGGGGGACTGTCACAGCACAAACCCTGTCCCTGCAGCTCCCTGGCCCAGCAGAGAGACCTCCCTCTCTTGCCCAGTGCCTTTGCCACTGGTTCACCTTGGGGCTTTCATCAAAACTACAGGTTGGTTCGTGGAGATCACTCCAGCTCCCCACAGTTAGGGGTGGATGTTTGGCAGGTGGGGTTTCCCCTTGGTCCCCATACCCGAGGTGCCCAGAAATGGTGATTTTTGTAAACAGTGCTTGATGATGGGACATGGTTGGATGATCTGCTCGATAAATTGATCCTTACACCGTGGTGGAAAGAGATTTTAAAGATAGGCTTGTATGTATTGACTGTGATCATAGTTATGCTTCTAGCAGTGCCTTGCCTGCTCCAATCCAGCCACAGATATTAATATCTTGTTCCTATGTCTGCACCACCAATCCTGCATCCAGTGGCTGGTGAAACGAGTCTCCACAGGACCAGCAGTACTTTGCACCTTAACACCTTTCCTGGATTGTTTTTGGGTCTGCTTCACTCTTGAGAGAAGCACAGTCAGAGCATCCTAGTTTATGGACTTCTCTGTCTGGGTGCTAGTGCAGAGAAACAGTGGCCAGCTGTGTTTGCTGTGCCTGCTTTATGTCAGATTAATCCCTTAAAACACACAGCTGGATACACACGGCACCCACACACATTCAAGGATGGTCATGTGGCTGGAGCATGAGAAACAAAGCAGTGATGGAGACCCATCCATCTGTTGTATTTCCTTTGTAAAGCTTCCTAAAGGCTCCTCTTCCCTATTAGCAAATCTGGTAATTAATCAAACATGACAAAAGCTGAGACAAACCTGTCTTGGTTTAACCAAATAGGCTTACATCCCCCCAAAAAATCATGTCTGATATCAGCAGAACTTAAACATGGATCCAGGCAGGTGGTTTAGGGAGATGTAGACACATGAAGAGATGAAAAAATCTGAGATGTGGCTTGTTTCCAAAAAGATGGGAATTTGCCTGCAAAGGACACAGGTGGAAAATATGTTGAAGAGCTCTGCACTGGACTGTCTGGGAAAAAGTAATGCCTGTCCTTTTGCAGCCATGCTGATAATTGCTCTGAAGGACATTCACCCACCTTGCTGCCCAAAAGGAGGACCTGCTGCCACATGGTTTCTCACAGCTTCCCTCCTCTGTCAGCTCCTCCAGGACAGGAGAAATAACCTGATCTTCCACTCTTATCAGAGCGTGAAATTCTTACCATGGCAATCCCCTCTTGGTAATCTGGATGTTTTGCCCTTGGTTGCATGGAAAGCAGAACTTTGGCTCCATGCTGGACAGCATTTCCATACAATGCAGGACTCTCCTCACCAGACAGGGATGGGGTGGGCAGATTAGCAGGGCTTAAAGAATAAGAGAGTTGTATGCCTAATTTGCCAACAGTAGGAAGACAAGGGAATAAAAATCAAGGGCTTTGGGATGAGATATCTAAGTAGAAGGAGTGATGATCTTGAATAAAGTACTGAATTTCACACGGGAAGTAAAAACATGCAATGAGACAAAAGGAAACCAGAAAATATATTCAGAGAAATTCCATCTAGTCATACAATAATCTTGAGAACTTGTCTGATGTTATCGGCACATTTTAAAGCCTCTGCTTGTCAGAAGAGCTTTCATGTGTGATCTCTGAATAGGTTACAGCCTGCAGGAAGGCTGAGTGGCTTGTTCTGTTCCCTTATTTATTATTTTGCCAATTTTCTCAATTCTTTACATGAACTGACATTTTAAGGCTATCCTCTTAGCAAATTTATTACAGATTTGGATAACTGGAACTTGCTGTGATGGCTGATTTTAGGTTTATCATCACTGGCAAATACTTCTCTAAAGAGATCTTTAAACTAAGTCAGTTTCCAAAAATAATAGGTCTAGCAAAATGATTTCTTTTTCTGAGTTTAAGGTAAAAAAACAGCATGAAGGACGAGGGATTAAATTAACCAATTAATTTCAATTTTGTCTTTGTTCTTAAATTGAACTGAAAACCTCAAACTAAAAATGCTGTAATTCCACATTCTACATGCTGTTTTAAAGGTAGTGCAAGCCAGAATAATTCTTCCACAGTTAAAACTTGATTTGGTAAATATATTCAAATGCAATTCTTGTAACTCTCCTCTACCCAAGTCCCTATTTCCTTTCTAAGTGAAATCCCCGTGAAGCTGGCCCAGTCTTGGCAAGGCCCTTCATTGACAATGCTTCTTTGTAACAGGTGTTACACTAGCAAAGTCTCTGAATAGTTTTAACTAAATATTTCTTGACTACATAGTGTAACTATGGCTTTTCATCCTTAATACCTTTGCAGCTTCATCCTAGATTGTGAGGAAGAGCCGTGCCCTTTGCCCTCTTTCTATGCCACCTTTACTGGCATTAATGGTGTTACAGAATCCCCACTGAGGTCTCTTCACTGGTGCCTCCCATGAAAGATCCATGAGAGTTATTTTTGTGGCCTCTTTTGGAGCGAGTTCTTTTCTTCCTTACAGTCTTCAGAACCCTGTTCCCGGTATCCCAGTCTATCCAACAACCATGGTTCACCTCAGCCAGGGACACAAAAATAAATCAACCATAGCATTGTGCTAATTTGTATCCCCCAACAGGAGGGTCCACAAAGCCACCCCAGCAGACAGGAGGTGGCTGAGCCTGCAGTGCTGCTCCTTGACTGCCTTCTGGGCAGCGGAGTGCCTTGGAACCTGCTCCCAAAATATTTTTTGAGAAAATGTTGCAACACCAGGCAGCATTACCCTCCGCCGGTTTGGTGGGGTTTTATCTTGTGTTTTGAGCATCCAGGGTTTAGCAGAGAGCAAATAGACAGTTTAGGAGACTCAGAGGGGATTAGGGATGAAATTAAAGCAAAAGCAAGGGCTGTTCTCAGTGTGTGAGGTGATACCACATGTGAGGACCCAGAGGCTGGGGACAGATGAGCCACGATGGCTGCTTAACTCCTTCCTCTGGTGTTTACTGTACTGACCAGCCAAGTGCCCTCAGCACCTGCAATAAGAGAAGATACTCCACATGACTTAAAATCAATTTTGTCTCACTACTGCACCAATCTTTAGCTGCTGCCAACTGCTTACTGCAGCTTCCACTCCCACCAATGAGCTTCTTGAGCTGCCCTGGTGGGGCAGGTAGTGCTGGTCATGCTGCCTGCTCCCTGGTGTTTGGTGAACATCAATCAACAGCTTTGCATCCTCAAGGATGTCAATGGGTTGTTGGTCCTCCAGAGCTTTTGGTACTGCAAAAGTCATCATCAGGCTGGGATGAACTCAGCTGTCCTGCTGGGTGCAGAATGAGCCACCAACCCTACCAGATGTCAGTGCTGTGGTCAACAAGGTTGCAGGTGAGCTCTTGGGCAGTCAGCTGGTGAAAGGGCACCAGTTTCCCTGCCACAGGGATTTGTGCCAGTCAGTGGCCTGTCACCAGGATGGAGGTGGCTCGCACAAAGCATGGCCATGCATTCCTGCAGCACTTGTTTGGGTGGGACAGCTGCTGCAAATCTAATCAGAGAAAAATGCCAGTTTTGCTCACAACAAAGCAGAGACCCTGGCATGGGTCTGACCTGTCACCCGCTGTCAGCCCCAGCTGTACAAGCATTTGGTCCCTTAGGAATTACTGCAAGAGGAGCAAAGCACTTCGGAAGGCAGGACTGAGAGGGTTTTTCCGGGTTATTTCCTCTAAAGCCTTTTTCATTTCTGAGGAGTCAGTTTGCCCTCCTGCTGTCAGAGTGACATGGCCAAATCCAGCTCTGAGGTGGTGGGGGAGCCCTGGAAGGCACAGCATTGTCAGGAGCCGGGCGCCGGGCGGTGCATACAGGAGAACAGCATCCAGTCCCGCAGCTGCCTTGCGGGAATCAGTGTTATTTTCCTATTACTTTACTGCCTCCATGACAAGGCAAACAAGGGGGAAAAAAGGCTGGAGAGGGCTAAATCTCTCCCTTCCTTTTATTTCGTCCTTTCACAGATCAAAATCCTTTCATGCGACTCCCAAGCTGGGGAAGCAAATGTGCCGGACTGAAACATGTAATGAGAATGAACTCCATCCAGAAGTGGGGGGGAGGGGGAAAGGAGAGAAGGGGTAAATTAGAGAAGAAATCTTTTGGATGCAGGCAAACAGGTGGGGGATTGTCTGGTCTGTGAAGGCAGGGTGTCTGCAATCTTTGTAGCGATTAGATTTAATGGGACAGACACGTTTCTCTCCTTCACATCCCCTCCTCCTCTCAGCCCGAGGGGGAGAAAGGAGGGAGGTGATGATGGGGAGGTGGCAGGGGAAGAGAAGATTTGAAAGAGTCTTTGACGTCAGCTCTGCCCTATAAAAAGCTGGCAAGGAGCTGGAAAGCAGACAGCAGAGCTCGTGGAAGAGCAAAGATGCCAACCCCGAACATCTCCACCTCTGCAGCCAAAGGCTTCCGCAGGGCGGTGTCAGAGCTGGACTCCAAGCAAGCTGAGGCCATCATGGTAAGACAACCCTACCCCACTTCTTTCCCTCCCCCTCCAAAAACCACAGCCTCTTCCATAGCTATAGGCAGAGGCAGGCAAGGATAGACGGACCAACACTTTGTTTGTGGGACTTCCCCGACATGGGCAAGTCCAGGCTCCAGGCTGGCAAAGGGAAATGACTCCAACAGTTCTCTCTACATACTGATACATGTGAAATGAAAACATTTAAGGGGGTAAAAACTTGAAATGATGAAACCACCTCAACCAAAAGTAAGGTGAATAACCCACAGACCTACGGCAAGAATAGCAAGGAATCCCCCTGTGAAAGGCAATTTGAAGGTCTTAATGATTTCCAGGTTTCAAGGCATTAAACTGCAGAGATTTCACCTGCTCTAGCATAATAAAAAAAAGTGGGGCTGTCATTTCAGACAGCACACAAGGCACAGGCAGTTTAACTTGTTTGTTCATGGCTGCTGTATCCAGTTTATCTCCCAGAACATCCTTCCCCAGTTTCTGTTCCCAGTCCTCCTTGATGTGTTCTCAGCCCTGTGTTTAGCCCAGGGCAAGCTCCTGCACACACCAGATCTGAATGTGTCAGGGAAAGAAGAGGAGCATCAAGTGTCTTTAGAAAGCCAAGCCTGGCCAACCCATCAGACTTGCTGTAGGGACAGGAACATTTCAGTTCTTAACTTTGAAGCCTTGCCATGCAGCATGAGCTTGAAGACTCCCAATATTGGACGGTCCTGTGGGGCAAAGATGTGGATAGGCAGGAGGTGACAGTGCAGGAGCCAGAGCAGCCAGTGGCAATGGGTGCACCAGGAGGGGACCTTAGGAATAGAGATGGGTGAGGTAGCAGATATGTTTGGCAGATGTCTGCAGTGTGACTCCAGCAGGTCACTTTTAGAGCTCCCCATTTCTCTCCCTTATACCTGTTGCCTTTTTCACCCACTCTCCTCTTAACCCTGTGCAATGCTCTGCCTCACTAAAATCAACCACTACATTGGCAGAAAGGTTTTAGAGAGTGGAGTTTGCTGGAAAAGAAGGGAAACATTTAGGAAACAAGGAGGTAAGCTTGCATTCTCTAATAAATAAAAATCAGGGAAGGCTTGCCTCTCACGCAGTCCTTTTCATTCCAGCAAAATAATGAACACTTGAGTGGCCCTTGAAAACCTGATATTTTCCAGGAAACTTGTAAAATCAGTATTTGAGATGCTCAGTGTCTGGAGAAGTGAAGAGTGTTTGGTTATTGCACCCTCTGGGGTGCTGCTCTGTGTTTAATGAAAAAATGGGCCACTAAACATAGGGGCCAGGGGAATTCATGTTCAGCAAGTGGGCTGACAAGACTGAGGCAACCTGCTTGGGATGAGTTGCTCCTCCAGCCTGGAGGGTACATAAAACCTTAGCCTCTGATTGTTTTTGAATGAAAATTTTCAGAAAAGGGAAAACTAATAAAATTAGAACTTTGCCCTGTGAGGATCGCTCTGAGAGTTGGATGAAAGAAAAGCTTTTCTCTTTGCTCTCACCTAGCACAGGAGATCTCCACAACTCTGCCTTCTACCAGGCAAGAGGCATGACTCTGCATTTGTATGTGACATGGCAAGTCCCTGGCCCTTGTGTTGTCACTGTGACCGTGGGTGATCTGCCCCACAGCCATCACCCACCATCACATCCCCTCTGGCAGCTCTGAGGTGTTCCCTCGCCAGGGGAACTGCAAACTGGGGGGAAAATCCAGACCTTTGCAATCCCACAACTCCTCTACACCAGCAGGTATTTTACATGTCAGCTGGGGCAGCCAAACATCAAACTCCATGGAAAAATCTTTGGTTACGTATTAAGTTTTTCTGCTGCTAATAGTTTTTGCAAGAGACCCTGGGACTGTAGCTGGGGCAGAGTTTGGTTACAGAGCCAGGCAGGAGACAGCCATTGGAGGCAAAAAAGCAGGAAAAAGCACCCAGGAAAGCAGGGGTGGGACATTAATGTCCCCAGTCTTTAAAATCCTTCCTGATTGCTGCAAATAATGAGCCAGGGGAAAAAAACCCAACAAAATAGCTCAGAACACAGCATTTTTAATGACAATATGCAGGCTGGGCATTCTGACTTGCAGCAAATTCGAGGAAGGAAAAATGAACAAACCCTTCATAAGAGGTGCAAACTAACCTTCAGAAGAGGTGAATGAGTCAGGCCCTGGTTAGGCAAATAAATGCTTTGCAAAATCAAATTACAGTTCTCACTGTAGCCAGATATGCACTCAGGGAGGGAGTCTGCAAGGCAATTCAGAAATATCATATAATGGTGCCTTTGGAAGAAAGGCATTTATCATGAAATCAGTTTGGTTATTATATATGCCACATTCCTAATTTCCAGCAAAAGGATAAAATAGCCCAAATGAGCATAAATTTGAGGTGCAGAATTGAGGACAGTGAGGTGGGGAACATGCAGCCACGCAGCCTCCAGCTGGCAGAGGAGGCAGCAGGCAAGCAGACCCCTCCCAGCCCTCTTCTCCCAAGCAAAGTTCAACCTCTTTTTGCTTTGTTTGGAATTTTTTTTTCCAATTTACCCAATTAAACTATGCCATCATGCAGCTATGAAACCTCTAGGGCTCCTTGAAGGGACCAAAGCACCCACTCCTGCCTGCCAGGAGCCACCCATCCCCAGCACATGTGTGGAACTGGTTGAGTTTGCTTCTCCTGGTGCAGCTTTCCAGTCACTCAGTGCTGGTGTTTTAAACCCCACCAGCTGGATTTTAACCTGGTTTACATCCTAAATATGAGAGTCTGATTTCCCTCCTCTCCCCTTCTCCGACCCAGAAGTAAAATCCTGCTGCACCTTGGGGTACAGTGTGATAAAACACCCTTGGGTAAATCCCTGCCTGGCTTGGGATGGCTGTGGAGCTCAGAAATGGCACAGTTTGCCCTGCTTATTGCAGGCACTTTAAAGTAAACATCAGCTTAGCTTGAAACACTGCAGTGATGGAAAACACACACTTAAAGCCGAGCACATGCTCACCAGATTTTTAAAGTTACGACTGAGGTCACCTGTTAGATGTCTGCTCTCTTTGGGCACGAATACCACCAAATCAGACAAGCAGCAGCATGCTCTTATTTGTTAGAAGGTGTTTTTCTGTGCCCTGAGGAATAAAGTTTGGATCTGGAAATATAATTTTAGAGGGGTGTCTTTACTGAAACAGGAGCAGATAGAGGTGTGTAGGCTGGTGCCTCAATGTGCTGAGTTTTTGAGGCTGCATTTAAAGTGTCAGCTTTACACTGCTAAAGCATCCAAGAGGATTCTCACAGGAAACATGAGTTACTGATAGTGAGCTTTGAAAATCAGAGAGAAAATAAACTTAGTAATCAATTAGGCTGTCTTGTTAAAAGGGAAACACTCTTAATTTTCACAAGGTATGGAAAGCACTGCTTAGTTAGCATGTTCTAAATATTTTCAGTGTAATCACAGGAAAAACTGCAACCAGTCCCACTCTGTGTCCTTCTTCAGTGCTGTGCCAGGTTTCTTTTAGCAAGCTCTGGAGGTTTGTCATCTGGTTTGGGTCTTGAACACGGAAAACTGGAACCAGATGCATTGCCTCTAAATTGAAAACTGGTTGTAAAAAGACCAAAACCAAATAAGTTGGTATATGAGCTATTTGTATAACAAAAGAAACAGCAGTGATTGAACTAGTTTGTACTTCACTATAAGTATAAACAGGTGTCCTGATATGACCTCAGGCACAGAGTTGCATTTGAGGTTCAATTCCAAGTAACAGAAATCTGCAGGAGTTTGTTCAGACAAAACAAATCTACAGATAAGTGGGAGGAATTTATTTTCTGGGGTATATGGTTGTGGTTTCAATTACACTTCAATGGATAAGCATCCACTTAATGTTAAAAGTAAATGTCATGTTGGATCCTGGGAGCAGTTTTGCTAAGCTGCCCTACTAATACACCTGCAAACAGTTCCTGTTTCCTGGCCAGGCCACAGCTGTGGGCTTCACCTGTCCCTCACAAAGTATCTTTTTCCAGATGACCTCAGGTTTATCTGATGTCTCTCCACTTGCACTCATCAGGCACCTGAAAACCACATTACATTGTTTCTGGGTTTTGGTTTTTTTTCAGAGGATACTGGAAACTCTTGCTAGGGGAGGTGAGGGGAGAAGCCCACTCTCCAGTTATGCTAAAAAAATATTTTACACAGTTTTTTTCCCCGCAAAGCTCCGCATTTCTGAAAGTTCAATTCTAAAACCTCAGTCCTCATGAGCAGATCTTCCTCTACAAAGCCAGGCAAGTCAGTCCAGGCTTTCCCTGCTTCCTCTGCTGACACATACCAGTCACATCTCACCCAGCTACTGGGAATGCCTCTGATCTCCTACACCTCTGTGAGCAGTGTTATTTATTTCTGTTCTGCCTTCAGTCTCCACGGTTCATTGGAAGACGTCAAAGCCTCATTGAAGATGCCAGGAAGGAAAGAGAGGCTGCGGCTGCAGCCACTGATGCTGCAGAGTCCACAGAGACCATTGTATTCGAGGAGAAGGATGGGAGAGCCATGCTGAACCTCTTCTTCATGCTCAAGGGAGCCAAAACTTCACCACTGTCCCGTGTCCTCAAGGTATTTGAGGTGAGTACCTGTTGTGTGGTACTCAAGGAACACACTTCAGGTTTCATGACTGGGCTGTAAGAAGCACCATCTGAGTGTAATAAAGAAGCCTCAGATTGGGTCTGCCTACTTCAAATTATCAGTTAATTGTGTGGTATCTCTGGAGTCATGCTTTGCTCATGGCCCAGTGCATCCTCACTTGCCATCACTAAGAAGGAAGCATACCTCTGTCTTGCAGTGCTGTTAAGGTCTGGCCTTAATTTTGCTTAATTACTTTCAGTGTCACACTCGAGTCCACACCCTTATGGTTTGTAGTGTACTCTGACAGCCCTCCCCACTGCTCAGCACTTCAACTTCAGGGGCTCTGATCCCACATTCAAAGCAAGGCTGTGTGCCCTGCCTGTCTACAGACCAAACTCACCTTGCTTTTGGGTTATTACCACACTGGTCCTCAGTCCAACAGTTACAGAAACAACTTTGCCCTGGGTGTAAAACTGGCATATGGATTTCAAAATTACCTTCTCTATTCTGATTCACATGTCAAAGGTTCTGTTGGTTCCACTCAATAGATGCATCCTGTCTATGCCTTTAATACCAAGGAAAACTGGTAACCGAGCTTTTTTCCCTGGCCAGCAATGTAATGTTGCATTATATAGGATCTCAGTGCCATGAATGGAAAGACTGAGATAAATGCTGCCTATTTCAACAGTAATCTAAGCATGACAGCTTGCGTTCATGTAGTGTGTTTTCATCCTGAATGATTCAAAAGTGTTTTGCAAACTGAGGTTCTGAGATGTGTTTTATCTATGGTAGTTTAATTTCATTGACTTCAGCAGTGAGAGGAGAGGACAATTTGTTCCTATTAGTCAGTCACGTGGCTTGTAAGGGGCCTCTGGAGGTCTCTGGTCCAACCTCCTGCTCAGAGCAGGTCCAGTCACAGCAGGTTGTGTGGGGCTTTGTACACTATACAGTAAACCTGCTACTTAAAAACTGTAAACATGCAAAAAGTGTGTTTGGGGGATAAGTATTTCCCTGAAATTGTAGGGCATTCTAGTTATTCATTGCCAATTTAGTATTACCTCTGATAATCTTATGAAAAGGATTTAGATCTTCAGCAATTACAATTCCTCTATGAGGTCTGTTGAAAGAGAAGCTGTTTTCTGGGCAATATATGGTTCTTGTCTCAAGACTGAAAGAACCTTTATGACAAATTTTTCAGACAAAAACCATGTGTTGCAATGACTGGGGTCTCCTTCCCAGAAGCACACACATTCCATATAAAGCATGACAAATCCACCAGTGTAACATTCAACGGGCTGCTCAGCGGGTATGAAACAGATGTGTAAGCTCTTGTACTTGGTAGATTTTATGTTATGCTGCATTTAAACTCTGTAATTTAAACATTTTTTAAAACATTAAGCAAGAAGCTGTGGCAGTTTATGTTCAAATATTGTTTGTTTCTTCCTGGAGCAAAAAAGCCCTTTGAGCTTGTCACAGAGAGAGCTTTAAATATAATAAAAAGACAAGCATGTCAAGTCCCAACAGAGGAAGATTCATTTCCCAGATCCCTCTGGCAATGCAGGTACAAGATATGAAAGCAGACGGGCATAATGACATTTACCTCATCATGAACCAGGCTGCAGGGAAGCTGGTTTCACTCTTCTGTATGTGTTACATGCAGCTGAAGCATAGGTAATGCAATCACAGCTGTCAGATTAATGCAAAGGTATCGATTGTTGAGGGGGCAATGTAATAGCAAACTTGGTAGGTACATTAAAAAACACCATCCTAAATTTAATTTACCTGTGGCATCACATCTGTTCCTTCTCATCTTTTTGCCTCTGATNCCACCAACACACGGCTCGGGAGTGGCCGAGGTGGGAAAATGTAACGTGGCGCTCTGCCACATCAACTGCTTCTCTTGGTCTTCTTTGCCATGGTGGAAGTCTTCTGTTGGTAGTTATTGAACGGCCTCGGTGGTTGTGCAGAAGGAAAAAATGTGGAATTAATGGGTAAGTGTGTTTATACGGGAGGGAGGTGGGGCCATGAAGAAAACAACAAGAAGGAATCCCTCCCAGACTGGGATTGTTCATCCTGGAAAAGAGAAGGCTTCTAGGTGACCTAATTGTGGCCTTCTAATACCTGAAGG
>VZRH01006082.1:175759-193813 GCA_013397555.1 Urocynchramus pylzowi
CAGATTAATGCAAAGGTATCGATTGTTGAGGGGGCAATGTAATAGCAAACTTGGTAGGTACATTAAAAAACACCATCCTAAATTTAATTTACCTGTGGCATCACATCTGTTCCTTCTCATCTTTTTGCCTCTGATTAACAAAAGAAATCATGTCCCTTCCTCTATCAAACGTCCTGCAGGAACTTTGGGAAGGTTGGGTCATTGCCTAGGGCTTTGGGCTTGTACTGCCAGTTTTTACTGAGCTAAAGAAAATACCCACAAATCTACCAGGGCCCTTTGCGAGCCTACAGACATCTTTTTCCATGGGGGATGTCATTTCCTCTAGCGAGCCCAAATTACATCAGCGCTGGTAGCGAACCCAGAGCAGCGCTGGTGCGGGCGAGCCGCGGCAGNGGGGGTCTAGGGTAGGGGACTTTTTACAAGAGAACATAGTGTCAGGACAGGGGGGACAGATTCAAACTGAAAGAGAGTAGGTTTAGGTCAGATAGTAGGAAAAAATCGTTTACTGTGAGGGTGATGAGGCACTGAAACAGATTGCCCAGATTTGTGGGTGCCTGGGAGTGTTAAAAGTCTGGTTGGATGAAGCTCTGAGAAACCTGGTCTGTGAAAGTTGTCCCTGTCCATAGCAGGGAGGCTGGAATGAGACAATGTTTAAGGTCCCTTCCAACCCAAATCATTCTATAATTCTGTGTCCATAGGGGGCATCTTTGAGTAGTAGCAGAAGGTGTTTCAAATGTTGCTTAATGTTTTTGGTTTTTTTTTTTCTTCCTTTCCATGCCTCAAAAGACATTTGAAGCTAAAATTCACCACCTGGAGACCAGGCTTAGCCGAAAGCCCCGTGAAGGGATTGCTGAGCTGGAATACTTTGTGCGCTGTGAAGTCCACAGCTCTGACCTCAATACTTTCATTAGCTCCATCAAGAGGGTAGCAGAAGATGTGAGGACCACTAAGGAAGACAAATGTAAGGAACTTACAAACATTTTCACTTGTGTGGAGAGGCTAAGCTCTCCCTGTAGAAACAGGGTGGAGGCTTTGTTATTCCCAGTAAAGGGAAAGGGCCTCTGTGTGCTGAATTTGAGCAAACCAGAAGGGACTGCCTCTGGGATACCTGAATCCTGAAAGTAATTTTCCTCCTTGTCCTTTTCTCAACAGACTCCATTGTTCATAGCCCATTCTTTTGGTAAAAAATTGAAAAAAATAGGAGGTTGAATGTCATGCTTTGCTCACACCTCTCCTCATGAGTCCTCCATCCCTACTCCAGCATTTTAAAGTATAAATGTAAAGTAGTTTCTGACCTACATGTCAGGACCTCTATACAGATTCCAGCACTAATCTACAAGACATTTCCTGTGCTAGCCTGTCCTATCTGAAGATAGGATGAATACTGTAGAATAATATTGTAGGAGAATATCCCTAGAGATCTATGACCAGCAGGATCTCTGGGTGTTTTTTAACATGAATTATTCAGTAAAATCTAATTTTCATCTTCTTCTTTAATTTTGCCACAATCTAATTTTCATCTTCTTCTTTAATTTTGCCACAAAATACTCTGCTGAGAGATGGGCAAGGAAGTAATGAAATGCAGATCATGGCATTAGACATGACTCCAGGAAAGGAGCACTGAGATTGTGAAAATACTGCCTGGATGTAGCTGTGCCATGTTGTATGTGTGCATTTGGTACACCAGATCAGGTGCATCTTATTCAGCCTAAGAGCCCCTTCTCTTTAGGGGATCTTCACTTCCACAGACAGACTGCCACTTTCTCTCTCCCCATAGTTCACTGGTTTCCCAGAAAAATCTGCGAACTGGACAAGTGCCACCATTTGGTCACCAAGTTTGACCCTGACTTGGATCTGGATCACCCGGTGAGTCAGTCAGCGTGTGCACCCTGTCACGCCGAACTCCTGAGCTGTCCCACAGAAGCAGGGAGCTGAGAACACCCATTAGTGCAGCTGGTCAGGGGACTGGAGTGCGACTGCCACCTTGAGAGACGTCTCTCCAGCCAGTGATGAATTTTCCTGGGTGAGAAACTTTAGCAACTGATTAAAAGTCCTGTCTCTGTTCCTGTTTGTCACCACAGGGCTACTCTGACCAAGTATATCGCCAGAGAAGGAAATCAATAGCAGAGATTGCTTTTCACTATAAGCAGTAAGTCTCCTTCCTAACATTCATGTGGGAATAATGACATGTCAGTGAAACTATTGGGAAGTCATTGTGCTACCTGTATGACACTTCTCTTCCTTTATGTTTTGTCTCCCCATTCAGCCTTTCCAGCTCTTTTTGTGTCTCTCTTTTCTCTTTGCATTCCAGTCTCTCCTTAATTAAAAAATATCTGTTGTTATTAATTCATACATTGGCAAGGGTATAGTAAGAATAAACCTCCTGCATAACAAAAGCCAGATATATATCCATCAGACCTCAAACTTCATTTGGAAATGTAGCATCTCTTTAGAATGGCATCTAGTTTTGACTACAGTGTTTCAAGTACTGAAAAAGATATCCATGTCCAGAAAATTTGTTCCAAGGGTTCATTATCCTGGTTGTGAAAAAATGTGGGTTTTATTTCTAAGCTGGACTTCGATAGCTTTAGCTTTTACCCAATAGATCACACATACTTTTCATCTACTAGATAAAATACTGCTATATTTTTTCTTTTTTGCAGGGTATTTGAGGGCTAGGTGAGGGTATTTGTAGGCTAGATGATTTGCCTCCTAACTCTGCTGAATTAAATAGATTCCAGTAATGTTCTCATCATTGTCTTATATAGATTTAAGAGTATGTCTTGTACTCTTACTTAATACTTCTATTCTGATACATGCAGTGATAGCACTCAGCATATTCACTGCAACATCAAACAGAGTCTGATGTTCAGTTAGGTTTGTAAAATATTCCTTAGATCCTATTCAGTGATGCTGCCTTTCACCGTAGCATTCTCTCTCTGAGCAGGGCCTCAAGTGCTGAAAGCAGACTACAGAAATTATATGGGTCACCTGTTTGAGCTACCCCTGCAACTGGTGTGATCCCAGCAAGGGTTTCTGCTCTTGTTTCTCATGTCCTTTGCCAATTTAAAGCCCAGAATACGGACATGGATGGTTTTATCCTGTTCAAATACGAAACACACAGGAAGTCATGGTACCAGAGGAAGAGTCCCAGGTGACACAGGGTTAAATACTGTCCTAAGATGAGGCACCATTTTAAGAGGTCTTCTCTATCATCTCACCTGCAGGTTAACATTTATGAGCCACTGTGTAGCATCCCTTCAGGAACTGTGCTTTACAATATATGAATATCTCATTTGTCCAAACACAGACAATAAAGATTTAGGAAATACAATCACTAACTATGATGAGAAAAAGCAAAATTGTCATTTCATCAATGCCCATTTACATCAATGTTGAAATTTTCTTTTCCTGCCATCCTTAACCTTATTGACAATATATTTTTCTGCAGGTCAAATGCATTTAGTTTTCCTTATTAACTGCTTTTATTTCCCAGCTGCTGGTTCTGTCTTGGTGCCATCAGCCCCCTGAAGTACAGACATATGAAATGAATTTATTTTTACACATGAAGTCTTTCAATTTTTTCCAGAGAAACCCATTTTTTTTCCCCCTGGTAAATATTACACCTGCTGAACTCTTGCTCATCCGTTGTTCATTCATAGTCTCTGACTAGGCTCACGCTTTTCTTTGCATGTGTGTATTTGTTGCACCTGTACAAAAGACCCAATACTAAGGCTCTGTCTTTCCTGTCACCCCCTTGTTTGGTTTTTAAAGAAGATTTAAGAACATCATGCACAGCTTCTCCAAAGTGCTTCCTTCTCATAGGGAAGAGGAGCCTGGCTGGGGTTCTGCTCAGTAATGGTGCCTTTGCCTTGCAGTGGGGACCCGATCCCTCACGTGGAGTACACGGCGGAGGAGACAGCTACCTGGTGAGTGCTGATTTCATCATTAGTGCTGATTTCACTAGTACTGCTTCACCACTAGAAGATGGGAATCAAAACCCAAACATTTAGGGCATGACCTCTTGAAAAATGTGTCAGGAGTGCAAGCATCCTAGGTAATCGTTTATTGTAAAAAACACTTTCATGCTGCAGCCTCCAAGAGTTTCCTCCAGAGGAGCCTCCCCACAGAGCAAGGTAGATAATTTGAAGCCCCACTTCTCTAAGGGTCCTGACTCAGTAGCAGCCTCCAAATAAAGAGCAGTTATCACAGCTGCAGGAAGAAGTATGAAGCCCACGGTGAATATCTGTGTGGTACCTCACAGGCCTCACTTAGGAAAGCACTCCCTTTGAACGTGATTTTTTCCAGGAGTGTTGCTGCAGGAGTGTTTCTGAAAACAAGGCCAGCTCATATGAGCTGAGTACACAGGCTTCTCAACAAGGTCATCTCCTGGTTCATTGACTGCCTTCACAGTGCAACTTTAGGAGTTAACCTACTGGGAATATTTTAATTCCAGCTAATACCTTTTATACAGTCTTCTGACCTCCAAGTCAGAAATAGGTCTGTGCAACACAGCTGCTGCCTTTGCAGGTTCATTTAAATGTGTGTCTGTGTGTTTACATACCTCTATCAATGTGCAGAGACATAGACTTAGGTGGAGAAAGGCAAAAGGACACAGAGCCTAAAGACATGAGTCCCTGATAGTGCATAGCCAGAGCGCAGGAGAGGACTGGACACATTGACCACTGAATGTGTGCCACCTCTCCTCCTGAAGGAAGGAGGTGTACAGCACCCTGAAGAGCTTGTACCCCACCCATGCCTGCAAGGAGTACCTTGATGCTTTCAGTCTACTGGAGAAATTCTGTGGCTACAATGAGAACAACATCCCTCAGCTGGAGGAGGTTTCCCGCTTCCTGAAAGGTGAGTACAAGCCCAGGGGACCCAGGTTCAGGGTCTGCCAGTGGGGGCAGCTGCAGATGGGAAGCCCAAACCCAAAGGAGTAGTGTGTGGTGTGAGATTTAGGAGGAGAGCTGGTGCCTTGGGCATTGTTCACAGAGCACAGAGGTAGAGCCCAAGTGGTGGGGCCTGCAGCTAAACACAGCGGGCTGTGGCTGAAGGGCAAGCCCGTGGTCAAGTGATCCCACTGAGCACCTGCAGAGCAGGTGTTGTTCCTGGGAGGAGCAGATAGATTAGGTTGGTGTAGCCCTTTAGCTTCCAGTGCTGGGGCAGCAGCACAGCTGCTGTGGGCCCCCAGTGGGCCGTGCACCTCGCACAGTCGGTGTGTGCTGTTTCAGAGAGGACTGGCTTCCAGCTCCGGCCGGTGGCCGGCCTGCTGTCAGCACGGGACTTCCTGGCCAGCCTGGCCTTCCGCGTCTTCCAGTGCACGCAGTACATCCGCCACGCGTCCTCACCCATGCACTCCCCCGAGCCGTGAGTACCGCCCGGCCCCGTGGCCTCCCTGCCCACAAAGTCCCAGCTGGCCAGCAATCACCCTTTTCCCCCAGCAGACTCTCTCTGTCTGCTGCTGACTGTGTTTTCCTCCTTTCTGCCCTCCCGCCGGCAGGGATTGCTGTCACGAGCTGCTGGGGCACGTCCCGATGCTGGCTGATAAGACGTTTGCTCAGTTCTCTCAGGTGAGGTGGTTATCTGCTGTCTCCCTCTTGAGAGGTGGGAATCCAAACCCCAATTTGTGACAAATCCAAAGCCACCTAAACCTTTCTTGCGCTTATTAACCATGATGTTCCAGAGTTCTAGTAGTGGACCAAGACCCTAATACTGGCTCTGCAACAAAGTGGTTTTATTCTGATCACGATGAAGTCCCAGCAGATGCCTGGCACTGCAGGACAGCAATATATGTGGTCTTGAGCCAATAAAACAGAGCAATCAATGTCTAAGGCCCTCAGTCCTGATGTTTGTCCCTTCCCTTCTCTTCCTAGGACATTGGGCTGGCATCTCTGGGAGCAACTGATGAAGAAATTGAGAAACTAGCAACAGTAAGTTTTCCCTTTTGCTGGATGGGGGGCACAACACTTCCAGCAATGCTCCTGTGGTATCAAGGGGACTGGTCCAGCCTGGTATTCCAAGATTTGCAGGGTCAGAGCTTCCATCCAAGCTGCCCCATGCTCTTTTCATGATGACTGTGCAGAGCAGAGATCAGTTAAACAGCAGAGCTCGTTTGCACATTAACCCAATTTTCTCGGGCACCAGTAGTATCACCACGCATCGTATTTCCAACAGCAGCACTGCTGTGACTCTTTGGGATGGGATTAAATGACATCTGCTTCCTTTGGCTCTCCCTCAGCAAGGTGACCTGTCCTGCTCCAAGGACACCAAACAGCAGCATCTCACAGCAGATGGAACAAGCCCAGGGACACAAACTCTGTCCTGGAATAGCAGCAACTTAGTTTAGCACTTTTCTCTGAAAGGAAAGTGTGGAGAGGGGACTAAGAGGCAGGTGCCTGTTCCTTTAAACAACCCCAGACCCTGGCCATGATGTAAGGGCTCAGAAGTGACAGGGAGATTAGGATGAGAAGCTGTGTCCCTCAGGAATTTTTATTTTTCTTTTCACAGCTTTACTGGTTTACAGTGGAGTTTGGGCTCTGCAGACAGAATGGAATAGTCAAAGCCTATGGAGCAGGGCTCCTCTCTTCCTATGGGGAGCTCATAGTAAGTCCCACCATAACTTGCCTCTGCTCTAGACCCTGTAGAGAAAAACACCTCCTGCTTCTGCACAATAACTTTCCTCAGTCTGTACTCCACCTTTGCCTACCCCATATGTGCTCTCCAATCCCCTTAGTTTCATGCTGGATGTTTTTCTGCCGTGTTCACAGCACTCCTTGTCAGATGAACCAGAGGTGCGGGACTTCGATCCTGATGCTGCGGCTGTTCAGCCCTACCAGGACCAAAACTACCAGCCTGTTTATTTTGTGTCTGAGAGCTTCAGTGATGCCAAAAATAAATTGAGGTAGGACTGGGTGATGAGAGAGACCCAAACAATAGGAAATTAAGATGTTATCTATTGAAATAGGGCTTGACATTGTGGCTGCTTTCAGTCCGAGTTCTCAGAAGTGCTCTGAAGACTTTGATGAGGTCTTCTAAAGTAAAGCAGTTCTCCAGATCCTTCAGGGAACATGCTTGACATGAATAGATCTATCCAGGGGAAAAGATAAACTTTTGCCTCCTAGGCTGGTTAACATGTGTTACTGGACCCCAGATACCATCCCACCATGGTAATTGGGTTTCCCCATCCCATGGGACTGCAAACAGGATGATAAGGGTCAGCCCTACCCACAGACATCTGTTCAGAAGAGCATTTTCTTGGTCATACCCAGAATTGCCCACAGGAGGAAAGCTCAGTCCTTGGAATGCTTTGATTGACAGAGGAAAACTTTGCCTATACCACTTTTATCTTTGCTTAGGAAAGGGACGGGATGAGGCAAACATGACGTACATCACTTTACAGTTCCTGCAAGAGGAGTATTTAATATAAATAATGTGGTGAAGACTGCTATATTTCAGCTTCTGCTTTTATTACCCTCACTTGCACTACTCATACAACCTGGAGTCCAGCTGCTCAAAAGCAAGCACAGGGGAGCCCGTGCTCACACACACACACACACACACACACACACACACACACACACACACACGGCTGCTTTAAAAAACCCCAACTGCTGCCTAATGAGTCATTTCCTTGCATTTAAAAAGGGAAAATACACCACATACACAGCCAAGATTAGGCTAGAGAGTCTTGACTGACAAACACTGTAAATTATCCTCGTTAAAGAGCTCAGAGACCACACAGATGCTGCTCTACGAGGTGAAAACATTAAAGCATCGTCTCTTTTGCATTACTGGCAGCTGCCACCACGGGCCTGACTATCACTGTTACACCTGGAGAAAAGCCTCTTTTCTCAGCAAGGACACACTCCCCCGGTGCCTTTCCAAGCAGCCATGCTGTATCTAGTTGCTCCAAAAGGTGTCAAGTGAGCACACCCATTTTGGAGGGCAGGTTTCTAGCCATTAGCAGCTATGCTACCAGCCATCGCTGCGGCTGCTGACTTTAACAAGAGAGGTGAGCAGGACTTTGCCTGGTAGAACTGAGAGAAGCCACATCTTTTAGGAGGAGGACAATGTGAGTATGCAGAAACCTCCTTTGTTTATGCTTTTTTTCGTTGTTTTCCTGCAATGGCACGGCAGCTCCCTGCCAGCGCCAGCCTGCACCTTGGACCGTGTTTCCCCTTGGCCCTCTGTGCTGTGTTTTCCTCCAGATCCCTCCACTTCCGGCCTAGCCATGAAGTACCAGCTGGAGGAACATCTGTCTCCATCTGGGAAAGGGCTGCGCTTCCCCGAGCCCTGCGCCAGAGCAGACCCGCGGTAGCCACAAGAGGGTAGCCTAAGCTAAGCAATCCAGGAGCGAAAGGGTGAAGCCTCAGCAGAGGACAGGAGCATGCCTGTTGTTAGAGCTGTTTGTCCCCTCATGTTCCCAAGCCTTTCCAGCGTGAGACTGCAGCCATAAACACCTAATTATAGATTTTCAGCTCCATAGTCACACAACCCCCAAATGAAAAACCTTACCTTGTCAAGTATACAAATCTTAGTGCTGGAAGTGAATGTGGGCAACTTTGGGGAAACCCTACCCTTGATTTGCTTTCACTTGACCACATACTTCTCCATTAGAAAAGCAGCAACAAGGTCTTGCTCTTGAGAGACATCAGGTAAAGTCAAGCTCACCACTGAGATTCAGGCTGCATTTGGCTTTGGGTACAGCAGTGCAGCTTTGCTGAAGCACAAGGCTCTGGTGGCACTGTTCTCATCCTCTAGCTCAGGTCTGAGCCACCGCCTGTCAAGTTTATCCTTAATATGCCACACAGCTAGTTCCCCCCTCCCCAAGCAGAGATTAGTCAATAAATGCATGTCAGAAAGGATTTAGCAGTATACTACGATAATACCACGGGCTTTCCCTGCAATTAGCCTCTAAATCTCCTTGGCCTTTCTTGAAAAAGGAATTGCTGCAGAGGGTGCCTGGCAATGGCCATGGATGTGACCAGTTTGATGTGCCCTCCTGTTTGGTACAGCCCACAGAGAGCCACAGTCAAGCTCATGGTGTTCCTTGACAAATAGAAGGGATCTCAACTACTGCTGTAGTGGAGCTGGAAAGGTGGAAATTCTGCCTAAAGGAGGCATTAACCTGTGGTGATCTTCCTGGATAAATGGTGATGAATAGGAGGCAGACTCAGGACCCCTCTCCTGTACCCAGCCTTCTGCACCCTTCCCTTGCAGGAGCTACGCGGCGCACATCAAGCGGCCCTTCTCGGTGAAATACGAGCCCTACACCCACAGCATCGAGCTCCTGGACAGCCCCCAGATGATCTGCCACTCCCTGGAGAGCGTAAGGGATGAGCTTCACTCGCTGATTAACGCGCTCAATGTTATCAGTTAATACAAGAACTGAGCCGTTTCCCTCCCCTCCCAGCCCCCCAGGTTCCTGGGTGACCCCCCAGGTCACCTAGCTCCCAGCTGACCTTTCCTACCTGTCTTCTCCAAGCATTGGCACTGCTGCCTGTCACCACGCGACCCCAACAGCTTTCCACTTTTGTATGTAGGGCCAGCTCGGAGGAGGGCAGCGGGACACACCCAAGGCCTGCTGGCTTTTTGGGTAGCTTTCCTGTTGACTGCTGGAAGAGGCTTAGCAGATACAGAATGCATGGCCAAGCTAGAAAGTTGAAGTCGAGAGCTGTGTGCTAGGCTCCTGGGTGCAAGGAAGAGGAGAAAATCTACTGTATTTAAAAAGAAAAAAAGAGAAGCAATAATTTTTTTTTTAATTGCAATTTGAGAGAAAAATTTAATCTGCCTTTTTTTTTTATCCCCAAAGCAACTCCATGAGTCTTGTTCTTAGTTATCCTAATATTACTATCACCTGATGTAGCTCAGGTGTGTGACTAATGCTATTGCTGGCCATTTCCAAGGAAGGTAAACATCTGGTTTGGATGCACAAACCCAGTTTCATGCAGTTTTCAGTGTAGATATTAATGGCTTGATCTGACCCAAAGCTCTTGGTTTTCCTCCCCCTGCTTTTGCCCTTCTTATCTTCTTGCAGGCTGTCTCATAACTTAGCGGTTTGCTCAGAAGTTTGGCCCAAGGTTATGCAGCTGTGCAGTATCAGAGCTGGGCTTGGGATGTGTGGAGGCTGCTAAACAGCTGTGGGGGACAGTGAAGGGGAGAATTACACAGAGCTGTTTGCATGATCATTTATAACATTTCTGTGTCGACTTTTGCCGTCCTTATCCACGATATATGATTTTTATAATTTCCTCTTTAAAGAACTGCAAGACTTGGCAGTGAAGTTTTGGCTATTAACACGGCTAACATTGTTCTCCAGTGTTACTTCTACTGTGGCTCAGTCATAATAGTTTACAATCCATTACTCTTTATCCCATTTCAGACCTCCACATATATGTGCTTTAACCCCAGTTCTCTCAAATTTTAACTCCTTAGCTACTGGTGGCACTTAGTCTCCTGCCTGCTTCAATCTCTCCTTTCTGTTTCTTTTCTTATTTGACCCTTCCTCCTAAATTCCTCCTAAATTGCTTAAAAGGCCATTACTGAAATCAGCAGTTTGACACCAGGGCTAGCTGCTTTTCCTCAATCTGTTCCTTTTCTTTGGATTTTCCTGTAAACCGATAAAACTACTGACTTAATTCAGTTATTATCATTTTAGAGCCCTTTTTCTAAAGCTGCAGCTATGATTTCCCAATCTGGGTGGATCCAGATCATGAGCTGTAACTCTCAAGGCTCCCTTAAGAGCTGTAACAATTTTTCATTTGGGTTCTTCAGATATTACTGCTAGATTAAGTAGCTGGAGCAAACTATTCAAGACTAAGGCAGGCTAGGCCATAGTTTATATGTATAGCCATTAAAATCTTACTGGTGACTTTGGTAAAACAGACTAAAACAAAAACAAACAAACAAACAAACAAAAACCAACAAAAAAAAAAAAAAAAGAGGGAAAACAAACAGGCAAGCTATAACAATTTTGTCTGTATAGTAAATGCATGGGTTATGATCTTGTTAACAAGAGCAGTGCCACTTTGCTGATCTTCAGGTTGCTGTTTCTCCTCTCCTTTGGTAGTGTCCAGCTCCTGGCTTGCTGCCCATGAAAGCAGCAAGGATGCTCCAAACCCTGCAGCAATGCCAGGCTCCTGATCAGGACTGGGCAGGGAATCTCCCTGTGGAGGTGTTTGCTCACTGGTCTGGCCTCCAGAACTGTAAAGGTCTGCAGGGGATCATCTCTAGGCCTCCAAAGCACTTCACAGTCATTATCTGCCTTCTTAAATATCTAAAATTCATGCAATTTGTAAAAAGACCAAGATCATTAATATGGAGTGAAAAGCCAATTTAGAAATTCTTGCAACTGCAGGAGACCTCAACTCCTCTGCCTTGCCTTGGAGTTTGCATTGCTGCTCCCTCACTCTGTCAGCTGCTGCTTTTTTGAGGAGCTGTAGTAAAATCTGCTGTCCTGCAAAAATAGCAAATAAGCAAAACTTGCAGCATAATCCAGGACCATGAGTATGCAAGCACACAAACAGATGTGCTGCAGCCAGGGGAGGTGAGCACCAGGAGGGTTGCACTCCCTTGCTTTTGGGACACGTGGCTGAGCTGCAGCAGGCTCTGAGTGTAGGGGCTCGGGCTGCACAGGCCCCAGAGGTCCCTTTTTGGGCCATTTTCAGTGTCTCTGTTCTTCACAAATTTGTGACAAATTCCAGATTTTTTTGGCCCATTATAGAGACATCTGTGAAACATGAACCCATTTGTATTTACTATTGCCCTCACCTGTTTAACATCTTAGAGAATTAATCTTATTAGTAACTCAATAGGTCGCCTTTCACTTTGTTTCTAAGCCTTGTTCTTTTCTGTTTTCAAATACAATACTTGCCTCCTTATTTTATAAGCTATATATGAATTGGATCCTTGCTCTCTCATTTTACACATTTTTCTCATGTTGCTTCTTCTACCAGAGCATTGCTTTCTTCTTTATCTTGCCATAATATTTTAGGCTCTTAGACAGAGGGCCACTAAGAGAGAAGTTCTCCAAACAAAATATGGTAGAGTTGTAAACCAATCCTAACCCATCACTGCTTTTAAAACTACTGATAGCAAGGTTAACTTTTTAACCCATAATTTTGGATATTGTCCTACAATTGTCTTTAGATTCTTTTTAATAGTCTGACTCATTTCTTTCTACTGTTCTGGGTGATTGCAGGTGGTAGGGTTTATACAGTCCCTGCTTAATCCCCAAGCTAGTTGTTAAGACTTAAATTCTTCACTTAAAACCTCCCCCTTCCCAACCCTCCCCTCTGTTCATCTTATCCTGTCTCAGGTGCTGTTGCACACCTATGAACAATTTTCTGTACCATCATTGTTACAGAAAGTAACAATGGTTCCAGCAGTTGTATTCCTTTTAGGTGGAAGAACCTCAGCCTGCCCAGGAAAGCTATTTGTTGTGGCAAACAGATACTGATACCCTTCTTTAGTTTGTGACAGTTTATTGGGGTGATCCCTTGGCAGCATTTGTCACAGTCTTTAGTTTACCCAATGCAGTAGAGTTGGCAGCTTTCTTTTACTAATCCACTTTTGCACACCTTATGCAGTTTTTATTTATGTCCTATTTTCTTACTTCATTTGAGGCTGAGTATAAACTCTTTGCACTCTTTTGAGAGTACCCTACACTTTTTATGTATCTCATTATGACAATTACCTTAGACTGTCATAATGAGCTACATAGCGAAGTGTAGGATGCTCTTATTCAACTGGCCACACTATTCATCCCATCTTTTTTTAGTTGTCAACTGATTTGGACTGTAGTAAAAAAAAGTCTGAGTTAATTTATCTACTTGCTTTCTAATTTACTTCTCAGTATTGCTTGTAGTCTTCACATTACTTTAACATCCTTTACATATATTTTATTCCCACTCTCCCTCTAAGATTGTAAAATAGAACTCCTGTTTTCTTCATAGGTGTCCCACCATGTGGTTGCCACTGCTTTTCTCCCCATTATGCAACCAGTATTTTGTTCTACTACCATATAGTAGCTGTCTGTAGAGAGATGTTGGTAGAAGGGTTTGTCATCTGCTCACAGCTTGTAAGTTCCTTGGCATGATCCTTTCTCTAATTTGCCCACTAATTGTTCCCTCATTCCACTGATAGGAGTGTCTTGGGTTATTTTTCCTCTTTGATCAAATGTAGCACTCCCATGAGTGTGCAATACCTTTGGTTCATTCCTGGTTTCCATTCAAAGGATATCCACATTAATATCCATTTCTTCCCTTTGTGTGTAAGAGCAGAGTAGGAGCAGACTGGGGTACAACTGCACTGTCAAGGGGAAAAGTCAGGAACTCCATCACAGCCCAGATTGCCACGTTTTCTCATGGCCAAAGAAATTTTGGTCCAGCCACTGGAGAGGACTCTCCTGCTACTGGTATCCATTTTCCTCCACTATTTCTCTGTAACAGCACTACTTCCACAGTATCAGCTCGTGTTGAAATTCTTGTTATGAATAACTTTCCCTTAACTGAGAATTTGAGTGCAGAAGCTTTTCAAGCAGCTTCTTTCATGTCAGATAAAACACTGTCTTGGTCTTTGCTCCAGCTCCCTGCCTGATTCTTTTCCTGTCATTTCCATAACGCTCTGCTGCTATTAGCAAAGATGGATACACTGCCATAAGATACTAGCACAGCTATAGATATGCTGCCATAAGAAATTAAATTCTCCCAGCACTCTTCAGAGTTGGGATTGATTAGTGGGAGTATTTATTTCACAGAAAGCTTAACCTTTCTAGCATTTATCCATCTTCTTGTTTCACCAGTTTCAGAGTCCAGGCATTTAACTTGAGGTTGTTTTAATTGTGCCATATTCAAGCTGACATTAAATACTGTTTGGTCTATTAATTCTAAAACTCAGCTGCATCTCTCTTGTACCTCTTCTTCTGTAGCTGCAGTTCCTTGAATATCATCACATAAGGCAATCTCTTTAATTTTGTCCCCCACAAACATCATTCAAACCCTTTGCTCACACGAGCATGTGCAGCAGGGCAGGTGCTCGGCCCTGTGGGATGCAAGTAAAGGTATATTATTTGTCTCTTAATGTGAAAGCAACTCTGTCAGTTGCTTCTTCACGTGCGTTTTGCCATATGGAAGCTTAGTGTGAACTGTGGGGGTGCATTTGTGCCACTACCTCTCCTAATTCATCTGCTGTCCAAGGAGCCTGACTCAGTCTCAGGGCCACCAGGGCCGTGGAGATAGCTGTGCCCCACTGGGAGTGGTTGGTTGGTACATGGTGTCATGTCCTGCTGCACTTGTCCATGACATTCAAGCAGGTCCCTGTCAGTTTACTAAAGACTCTCCATCTTCCTCGAGCTTATGGACTGGTGGTGATTCTGCCAGTTGGATTCTTGTCTTACCATCCTGCTGGGCAACTTGATTAAATGCCCATGGTGGCAAGATTAAAGGTTTATCAAGGAGGTGCCTGATGCACAATGCATAAAAGCTGGTGGAGCACACACTCTAATCAATTTACCACTTAATCCCCATTTAATTCTAAATATAAGCAGTTTCTCTACTGTTGTGCTTCCATTCAGTGGCTTCATATCTGCAGCTACCTGCCTTGGGGTAGTTTTTTTTTTTCATTTTAACAGCTACAGCAGTTTGATCTGCCATACTCATCTACCCCGGGACAGCATTTAGAGTCTTTGTGGGATAGGCTGCTATTCTCAACTTCTCTTTCTTTTCCCATTTGCCCATGTCATCCTTAAAATCATCTTCCTGTGATGGCTCCCGATTCAGTTCTCTACACCACTTTCTGGAACTCCAGCAGTTATTTTTAATTTTTGCATCCCAATCTGCTTTTGCAAGTGTCTAATTTTAGCTTTGCATTTACTATGATCAGGTCCCTTTTGAGCTCTCCCTTGCTCCAGGGTGAACCACTGCACTATATATGTTAATCACCCTCCCTAATTCTGTAGTTTTTCCTTCTCTTTTTCTAAATTCATCTGATTCTCTAATTGCCATTGCACATCCTTATTGCCTTTTTGGGCCACTAGATGGTATTCCTTTTCTAAAGACAAGCTTATTTCAAGTCACTGGATAGACCCTTTCAAAACACAAATTTCCCATTGAAGCAGCTGATGTTCTGGTGTTGCCTTGGTGTAGATTATTGCTGTTTCCCGTAACAGTCCCGTTAATAGAAGCGGTGAATCCTTGAGTCTCTTTTCATCCACTCTCTCATATCAGGAAACATTTGGTCTCTATCACCCATCGGCTTCCTGTGGGCTAGAGAGGCGCCCACAGCCCCTGCTGTAATCTCTGATATTGTTGGGATTTCCTGCAGCCCTTCAGTATTCCCGGTTTTAGGCTTTTTCCTGAGTTGTCTTGGATTTTTCCCATGATTTCAATTTTGTCTTAAGGTGTCCCTCAAGTATTGTGCACAAGGCTGGTCAGGTTTGTAGAGTTGCCTTGAACGAGGTCACAGAATCACAGAATGGTTTGGGTTCCACCCCCCTGCCATGGGCAGGGAACCTTCCACTGGACCAGGTTACTCAGAGCTCCACACAGCTTGGCCTCAAGGTCACTCAGAGAAAGAGGCTTTGAGGATCTACCCAGTCACACCCCTCACCAGAAGATGTTATGAATTCCCTTTTCCTGACCGTGGAGCTGATTTGTAGGATTATGTGGCTGCTTGGAGCTAAGCACGAGCTCATGTCCTTTGGGTGGGTCATGGGATCCTTTACACCATTCCCTCAGACCTCACCAAACGTGACTGCAAGCTCTATAAAAAGTGACTGGGGAAAACCAAAGTGATGGGTCAGCCCAGGTTAAACCCTCCCCTAGAAGGAGCATGGGCTGGCAAGGGAGGAAGAAGGGGGAAAAGCCTTCCTCAGAGCCAGGCCCCACCACCCCTCTGGTGTGTGCCTGTCTCAGTGCCTCGCTGAGCGGTCTCACTGTTGTTGCTGCTGCTGCTGCTGTGGGTGGATCTGTCTCTCTGTCTCTCTGTGTAAAGAAATATGAAACAGAATTATTTTTCATTTTGGAATCGTGCTGCTGCTCACATGATATTAAGAATAAAAAAATATATTTCTGGTCTAGCATCCTGAGTTTGACTCTTGCATCCTTCTGCTGTCCAGATTCAGGTCGGCTGCCTTGCCTGCGGGCAAGTATTCAAAATCCAGCCTGGGGCACGTTATGGTGGAAGACCTGCAACTTGGGCTCGTGCAAAATGTTTATTTGGAGGTGGAAAATGCTTTGCAGACGAGATGATCTAAGCCTTTCTTTGGCAGGATATTACCAATTGCACAATTATGCATGAAACAGTAGTTGGGAGGTCTCTTTTAAACAGTAAAACACCAGGGGACTTGCCTTCACTAAATACATTTTGTCCCAGCATTTCTCACTATTTCTGTGTCTGCTGCATCCAAGTGGATGTGGTACAGGATGCCCAGGAATCGGGATGCAAGTCCAGAGACCAGAAGATATGCCCAGTTTCCTACTCTGGAGTTATCCTCATGTTAAAGGAAACTAATTCCTGCAAGCTTGGCTTTTACATGAAAGCCAGACCCTTTCTGTTGTTAAAATCCCTTCCAGAATCATGCACAGAGGTGGATTAATATATTGCCGGCACAGATCTGGGCCATGCATCCAGGCACCCCAGTGCACTCTGAGAGGGAGTTTCCTAATTTAGGACTTGTAAGGATACCCTGTATCTTCACAGTGCTCGTTAAAGTGTTACAGCTGTAATGAATTCGTCTTCATTACATGCTTGGGAGGTAGAGGAGTACTCTTGTCCCTGTAAAAAGCTGACAGATAAAAGGAGGCAGAGAATCAGAGACTCAGACCAGGCACAGAGCCGGAAAAGTAATTACATGCCTAAACAGCTTTGGGAAGAAGTGTCTAAGTGGCAGATCTGGGGCTTGAACCTCTGTCAGCCCCCTCAGGACCAAATCTTTCTTCTAGTGCCGTGGTGGTAGGGATCAGAAGAACTCAATTATTTACAAATCCTATAGCCGCAGGTATGCGCGCACACACGCACCGCCTCCCCGGAGAGGGGAACTGATTCGGATAAGGCTGCGGCTGACCTGAGCTGTCACTCGTGCTGCTAATCCTGCTCAAATCAGACTTGGTTTTTTCCCCAGGGACCAGAATGGGTACTGCACTTTCCACTGCAAGGAATTTGTTTTCAGTTTTCCGACACTTGTTCATTACAATGTTTGGAAGAATGCTCGGTTTTCTAGGTGCAGAGATGAGATGATCTTTTGACATTTTTCTGACACAGCTGAAAGCAGAAAGTATCTGAAATGCCCTGAAAACGTATCAGGAGGGGGTTTTGGGTTTTTTTGTTTTGTTTTGTTTTGTTTTGTTCTGGTTTTGTTGTTGTTTTTAACTGAATAGAGAGGTTTGCAAAGATTAAGTAAGGGATTGAAAAACCCCACGTGTCTGCACCCCAGATGTGCTACTGTAGCCTTGCAGTACTCTGATTGTGCAGCTGGTGGGGTTGGCGGTGACAGGTCAATAAAACAAGCATTTGGAGATTAGATGTTTTTCAGTCTAGCAAGTGCTGTGCTCCAAATGGACGAGGATTTCTTCCTGTGTCTCTTAAACAATTCGCTCTGAACATCTTGTGTGAGGTGTGAATCACTCAGGGGCAGCTGTAGCACGTGCACATGTTTTCTTCTGTACACCAAACCTCCCAAAACCCATGCACATCCCAACAGGGATGGATAGGACCCACACAGACTCCTTGTGCATCCCCTGAACGCTCTACTCCAGAGCTGTAGAGGGTTTGGGTCTCAATCTAAATTTTCCCAAATCCAAAATCCTCTCTGCAGTTCCAACCAGCCACTTTGTATGTGTTTCTGTATATTATGTTCAGAGGTTTATCTTTAGTTACTTGGGATGAAGCAACTGCTTTTCAAACTTGTGATACAAATATTTGAATTAAACCTGAACTACAGCAATACAAGACTGAACAGGCTAAGTGGTGAACTCCACTGTCTGATGGATTCAAGGCCCATCCTCATTGATTTTTCTGGATGAATAACGACGAAAATACTTTTTTTTTTTTTTT
>VZRH01006082.1:193879-216833 GCA_013397555.1 Urocynchramus pylzowi
TTTTTTTTTTTCTCCTGACATTAGTTCTACTTGGTGTCTTTGTGATTATTTTCTCTGGGCACAGCAGGGTGAATTGATCTACAAAATATTTTCAGGGATGGTGGAGGATTAAGTATCTTGCACAGATATTTCAATGCAACAGTTGTTACCGAGGTCTGTGAGAGAAAAACAGGGTGGGGTAAGGGAGTTGTTCGTTTTCCTTCCACTAAGGTCAGCCTTAAATAACTCTCCCACCTCCCTCGGAGGCTGAGACAAGATAATAAGACAAAAATGTCAGAGCAAAGCACGGGGCCCCTCTATTTACAGCAAAGGCCAAATCGCTAACCAACAGATCGGAGCTTGCTTTCTAAACACCGATAAGCGGCAACTTTGAATTAACAGCCCCGGTTCCTCTGCTGCTGTAAATCAGCCTGACCCCGACTGCCCGCAGCACCCCAGTGCCTCCCCCCAGCCAGGGGCTCTCCAGCAGCAGGAGGGGGCTGCAGCAGTGGGCTTAACCCTCCCGGCCCTGGAGATCCCTGTGCCTGGCTCCAAACACCCCCTCTTCTTCCCCTCCCCAGCCCCCTATCACTAACAAGCCTTATCAGCAGGATTTACACCTCCTTGTCTAGGAACCCATAGGAAAGCCTGTGGACTAGTTACCGATGTGCATCCAAATCCCTAAAGTAGCTTTAAGTGCTCAAAACAATCCACTTACCCAGTGATAATTAATGGTATCGGACCTGGGAGTTCCTGTTCCCTGGCAGGGGAGATCAGAACACTCCACAGTGGGGTTGGGCCGACCACAAGCAGGAAAGGGGGCAGCCCTTCTGCAAGTCCTCGGCACCTCCTGGCCCCAGTGGAGCATCCTGGGAGTGAGGAATGACAGTGCCAGGAAGATGGATGCCTGGGAACAAGCACAGCTCATAAGAGCATTGGTGAGCTGGGATGTTTTTCACTGCCAGATGCAGTGTTGGGAAAGGTGCTTCGGCACAGAGCTGTGCCAGTCAGCAAAACACCAAATGCCACATGGATGATGCTGCTGGAGGGAGGGGGAAGGAGGAAAAAATCACAGCTCCTGCCTCAGGTCCCAACGCAGCTGGAGGAACCTGAAGTGCTGAAGCTCGAGGTATGCCCTGTGAAGGTAAAGCAAGCAGCTATGTGGAGCTATGGCAAGCAGCACCTCCAGAAGTCATGGAGGAAAATGGCGTTTTAGGTGAATGTGCAGTGGCCAAAAACACAGATGTATGTGACACAATGATTTATTTTCAATCCATGAGACCACTTTACAGTTGGGACAGATCCAGTCTGAGCCAGTAAAAAACATTCCTTTTTTTTTTTTTTTTCTGGCATTTCCCTCCTTAGCCACTTGCTGCTTTGACTGCTTATAGCACCCAGTATTAGCACCCAGCACTTTCTTCTGTCTGCCCATCCTTTCCAGCACCGTGACCAAGGACCAGGTCATCCTCTCCTCTGTTTCACCAAAGGCTTCTCCAGGTCCAAAGGGTACCTGTGATGCCACCTGCTGTGGAAGCCATGGTGGTGGCAGTATGAGACTTTAGTTTTGGACACTGCAGAAAACTCCCTGACAGACTCAATGGCCCCTCTCATGGCTGTTTCCTGAGGACTGGGTCAAGATCCTCTCTGTTTGTTCTCATGGACTCGACGACACAAAGGACAGATGTGGTATCAGTGCTGAAAATGGGTATTTTTAGATTGGTGCTGATCAGGCTACTTTTCCACTGCTCCTCCACGCAGTGGAAGTTATTTGTTACTTTTGTTTCTCAGTACTTGTCCTCTGGCAGGGTGTCATCACCTCTTCTAATGTTTCTCCATCTCCACCAAGGATTACTTTTGGGCCATTAATAGCCACAGATTTAATCTTCTCCTCACTGATAAACAAACTAATTTGTTCTGCTGTGTCTGCTAATAGCTGTTTCTAGGAACAAATAACAGCTCTTAGGTGCTATTTTCTTCTTTACTTTCTCAAAAAACATGTGTCTGCTAATATTTTCATAGGGTTAAAATAAGCATAGCTGTTTTTTCCATCTCTATTTATAACCTTGCATATGCTCTTCCCAAAGTGGATGGGACAGATTTTGGGAGCTTTACTCTGGAGATCATTAAATTTGGTTGAGCTTACTTGGGTAGCTGCACTTGTGGAGAGGTTTGAGCCTGCAGAGGCCAGTGGGATTTCAGCAAAGTGCAGCCAATTTGCAAATTCAGTGGTCCCTGGTGAGCTGGGCTTGCCGAAGGTCACCGTTTCCCTGTGAGAGGCATTATGTACTCAGGAGGGGTGGCCAGAGGGTTTGAGACTCAGGAGCTGCAGCACACCTGGGAACCTCCCTTGTGCTCAAAGGAAAGCTACTGGCTCTCTGGAGTTGCCAATTGCATCTTCTGCCAGCGAGCTGCAGCTCCAGGGCTGTGCCTGTGCTCACAGCCCTCTCTGCTCTTCGCAGCCAGCCCAGAGCTGATGGGAGCTGATGGACCAGACCTGGTTGGCTACACTGAGATTTGGGATACCCCCTGCTGTTTTATAAACCCATCCTTTGTGCTCTAAGCAGCAGGATAATGTCCCTGACCTGGAAGAGCCTGGAAAATTGTGAAGTCCACAGTCCAGCAGGAGCACCTTGCTTGAGCCTGGTGGCCAGTGGGGCGGTGGGGGTGGCTCACATGGCCACCAGCCAGGATTAGTTAATGGAAGCAGCCGAGATTACTTGTATCGAAGTGAGCAACCCTCTGCTCTGCTTGCACAATGCCCCCTCTGAAGCAAGGGCATCTCTCATTGTGTGACTCCAGATAAGCCAAAGCCTCACCCTTTGCTACAGCAACATACCTTTGCAGGCATCTTTGCAAGTATTCCCAGAATTAATCCCCCTCCTCAGTGCCAGGTTCACCTCCCTGCCCTTCATCTCACACCAGTGCCACTGCACATGTGCTTGGACACGTCCCTGGGAGCAAAGCAGCTGGAAACCACATGGAAACAGGGAGTACCAAGGATGCTGGTCACCCCCAAAACCTGCTCTTGGGAGTGCAGACCCCTCAGGGTGATTGGGGCTGTGTTCCAGCAGGCTGCTGGCACAGCACAGATGAGCACTGGGGCTATTTGCTTCAAAAACCACTGAATTCACCCCACAGGGAAGAGGAGTCCTGTGGTCACTGCTGTGTGGATCCCTGCTGCTCTTCTGGGACAATGCACATACAGGTATGGGAAGGACAGTGGCAGTGATCACAGGGCATCAGAGCAGCAAGGGGGATGTGGGTGGCATTTTGGGGTGCCTGGATGCTGAGAACTCGCTTGGCTCCATCCCTGACCTTTGTTGTCACTAAGACTTGCACAAACTTGTAATTGTTAACTAGTTCCCCTGTAGTGGGCTTGCTATTTTTTCAGGACAGGGTTTGAAAATGCGAGACATCTACAGTAGTAAAGATTTTATTGTGCTGGCAGCAGACTGTAAAACTCGATTACATGACACTGGGGATTGCCTAAACCTTGTTCCCACTGATGCAATTGCTCAGGCTTGGGGGGGATGTGGGGAAGGGAGGTGGTTTTGAGTCACGTCTGGAGGTGCTTTAGCATGAAGGGCAGGAGCAGCCCACTCCCACCCAGCCACTCCCACCCTTCAGCCAAGTGAGTGGACCTGAGGATCTGGGGGGATCACAGGAACCATGCATAGCTGAAACAATGGATGAGTGCTTGGCTCATTGCTGCCTAATGACATGAAAATCATGGGGAAGCCCAGCCTGGAAGGAGAAAGCGGAGATTTTTCTGCAGTAAAAGCTTTTCCATCTAGAAATGGGCTCCCCTGTTGGCCCCCTCTCTCAGTTCACTGCTGACATGGGAGTTTTCCTTCTAAGACAAAACTTTCCGCAGTTTGTATCCGTTTTATATCCATTTATATGACTGCTAGCATTTTTCATATTCCAGAGGACCATTTATGGTAAGAAAATACGTTTTCCAATAAATAATCAAAGTGATCATATTTTGGAAGGGGAAAAAAATCGTAGTAGGAAACTTTGGGGTGAAAAAAAATTGGCCTGTGCTGAACATTGAGCCAGCATGATATCTTTTTTCCTTCCAATAAATCTTCTGGCTTATTTCTGTACCCAAACTACAGTGAGCCAAGAGGAATTCCTGAACGCTCGGGTACAGTCAGCCCTTCCCCTGCTGCGGCATGCTGCAGGAATGCCACGAGCTTTTTGAAGCTACCTCCAGGATTTGGTTAGCCAAGAGTAAGAGAAGCATCAGGCTAGAACATGGCACTTTCAAAGCAAAAGAAAACAGCTTCTTTTGTGACATCAGTGGTGCAAGCCTCAGGGAAGGGGAGAGTTGGGCAGGGAAGCTGCCTAGAAGGAAGACAATCGTGGATGGAGGAGTCTCCTTACAAAGCCCCTCTGTCAATAAAACTTGAGTTCAGGTGAGCTCAGGTAACATGCAAAAGCCCAAGCAGGAAAGCCCTCCATGGCAAATCTCAGCATGTGATTAACCTGGGGAACACCCTGCTCAGGAGCCTTTCCAAGGCAATCACTTGACTGAGGTCCGCTGAACCTGGAGCAGTTGAAACTGCAGTCAGCAGTTCCTGATGACTGCAGGCAAACGACTGCCAAGGGGATCTGGAGGGCAATTCTGAGGGCTGTCCTCTCTGTGTGAGATTCCAGGTGCAAGGTCCCTCCTCTGGAGGAAGCATGAGTCAGACAAGATTTCTGCTCTTGGCTCTGGCAACCTACTTCAGTTGGGATAAAAAGCCAGGTTTTATCCTGTGTAGCTGCTAATTCCCCACCTTTACCCAGTAGTAAGAAGGTCTCAGTAAGTGAATTCCCTGAACTCCTATCTTGCTGAAACCTGAGCCCCTCTCCATGGGTATACCACTAGGTCATTCAAGTACATCTAATATCTTTTTTGAGGGGAAGAGAGGCAGAGATAGTGTTACACATTGTGCAGAAATGCTATTAGCTGTAGTTGAGCATCACAACTTGGATTTATTAGCAGGGGGCTGAAAGACCTACATGGCAGGGGATGTAACTGATAACCTTGTCTTGCATCCATTTGAGCAAATGGGTCCTGTGCCTGTGTGTGCATCAGAGATTTAGCGCTTCTCACGAGCTTTTTTGCAATCACAGTAATTTAGCAAACATACGATACTTCACACTCACAGCCGTGACAGGGGTACATGGCACTTCCTACCTCCTAAATGTTGATGGATGGAATTGCTTGGACTAGTCAAGGAATCAAAAGCCTGGTTCAAATCTCAAGGCCTTGCTTTGATTTCGGTGAAGTTCCTTCTGATTTGTCCTGTGTATGGAGAATCAGGCTTATTCCAAGTTAAACAAGCTAGAGAGCTCAAACAGATGAAAATGTCTCCTACTCAGTGGTCCTGAGTGCTTGCAGTCTCAAAAGTCAGAGCAATGGGAAGTTTGAAGATGATCTCATCCCCAGCACTTAAAACGGGCTTTTTCATGCAGACAAAAAAAAAAAAATGAAAGGAGAAGAGAAAAAGAAAGTATACTTTAAGCAGAAAAAAAGTACAAGCTTGCTATTGGTGGCAGAAAAGTTGAGCAAAAAGGTGCTCAAAAATTGGATAATATTGTGAAAAAGAGCAAGAGCTAGATCTGTTGCCAAAATCAGACCCATAAAAGCCAGTGGACCACTGCTGATCCACCATCTATCTCCTTTTAAAATCAAACTTACCAGCCAGAATGGAGATAATCAGATATCTCCTGGTTTTCACTGGGATTTACCAAAAATGTTTCTTGGTGGTGAAGACACCATTTTGCACAGAGCCCCAGATCAGGAAGAAGAGCTGAGATACTCAGAGCTCCCAGCTGCACATGGCAGAGACTGAGCCTTTACTCTGCTTAATCCCAAACAGGAATTCGAAGGGGCAGGTGAAAGAGGGAACTTGCCTTTCAGTGGGAAAAGGGGAAAAGGCTTATTTTTTTTTTTTCACAGACACAATTTCAAATGCTCAAACTCTGGTCCTGTGCTGAGCCAAGACGACCACCCAAGGTCTCCTGCAAAATGCAGGTGTTATTCCTCCCGCTGCCCAAGCTGTGGACGCGTGCCTCTCGCTGTGCACCGCGTGGCCAGTGAGCCTGAGCACAATAATGTGTTTTCCTTCTCCTAACATCTGACAGTAGCATGATTTCACCAACCACTTGGTCCCATTGCTGCATACTTTCCAAGGTGATAGAAATCAAACAGATTAACATGTTTGCTTTTAATTTTACAATTTAGGAGCAGCTGTTGAACCACCTCAATGCCAACAGTGTCTATTGCCGGCATTAGTGTCATTAGTAGTCATTGCAGGTGTAATAGCACCATTATCTCCTGCTAAAAGGGTCACTGATGGCTTGGGACAGAGATTCAGGGAAGTGAAAAGAGCAGACTAAATGAGATGGAAACAGTAAACAGTTGCTTCTATCTTAACTTGCATAAAGACCTGTGGATGCTACGCAGAGGGAAATTAATTTGCACAAGTAGCAAAAATTTTGGCTGGAGTGTCATCAAGGAGGAGGGGCTCTTGGTAGCTCTTGTGTCACTTGGGCTAACGTAAAGCATATAAATATGGGAAAGACAGAATGGGGACATTACTGCCAACCACCTTCATCCCTCAGAGTGAACTTCTCGCCACCTCCTGCTGCCACCTCTTGGGTAAGTTGGATTGCCTCCCTTTTACTTTCTACCTGTTGTGCAGACCTGTCTTCTTAAGTTGATGAAGCAGGCAGTGACAAGTGTGGCTCGTTGACCCAAGAAAATGAGGCCTCTTCAGGTCTTTGAGGAGATTGTGCTGGTTTTGGGCCATCATCACACATTACAGCCCCTGCTGAATGGGCAGACAGGGTTTTTCCTCTGAAGGGGTCTGCTGATCTTGGCACTCCAGGGCATGTTCACCACAGGGCTTGGTGGGATGGCTCTGCCAGCCTTTTGAGGCAAGACAGCAGGAAGCCTGAGACTGATGGAGCATGGAGATGGAGATGGACTTATGGTTATAGTCAGTAGTCATTTACTGTCACTTGTAAATCCTGGTGCAGAAAGCTCTCCTTCCTTCTCAAACTAGAAGGTCCATCTCCTACTTTGCTCTCATTTCCTTGCCAGAGGAGCTGAAAAACACAAGATGCTTGATTACAACCTATTTTTACCTCCTAGACTTTCCAGTGTCTCCTCTCCCTCTTAACCCTAGGCCTCAGCCTGCCCGCCATGGCTCTCTGGATCCGGTCGCTGCCCCTCCTGGCCCTCCTGGCCCTCTCCGGGCCCGGGAGCAGCCACGCGGCTGTCAGCCAGCACCTCTGCGGCTCCCACTTGGTGGAAGCTCTCTACCTGGTCTGTGGGGAGCGGGGCTTCTTCTACCAACCCAAAGCCCGGCGGGATGTGGAGCAGCCCCTAGGTGAGTGGGGCTGAGCGTGAAAGCACTCGATGGGAGATGCAGCAACCGCCTGTCTTTGGCAGTGACACCAGGAATGTCCTTCCTGGGGAATGCCAGGAATACCTTCGGCATACCAACAGCATCACATTGCCAGTGAAAAGCTCTTCAGGTTAAAAAGGCAGAGGAGAGGGCAGGCAGGGAGGGAGGATTTATGAGGCAAAAGGAATTGTGCCTGGAAGCTCAAACTTGTCTATTTCTTTGCTTGGTTGTTACACCAGCCTGGGAGTATTCATAGAAAACAAAGGTGGGAGGAACTCAAGAAGCCTCTTTCTGCCCCAAGACAGGATCAGTTGTCCCCATTCTATTTCTTAGCCATGTTTGTCTGGTACATTCATAAAAACCTCCACATACAAAGCTTCCTTTGCCTTCTGGAGCTGCCCATTCCCAAGTTTAACTGACCTTCTTCTTGAGTGTTTGTTTCCAATATCTAACCTGAACATCCTTTGCTGTAAATTATTTCTTGTCTTCTCATTAGTGGACATGGGGAAGAGCCTAGTCCTTTCATCTTTATGATTGTTTTTCAAAATATTTGAATACTGTTCCCATGTCTAGTTTTGACCTCTCCTCAGCTACCCAACCCTACTGCCTTCCTAGGTCATATTTTCTAGATCTCTAAACATGCAATTCTGCATTTGTCCATATCCTTGCTGGCTGGTGAGGCCTGGGGAAGCACATTGAACATTCTGAATTCCAAGCTTCTAATCAAGACTGTGAATAGATGAAGAAGAGACCCCTGTCCAAATTGCATCCATTTCAATCCTCTCTTTCCAAGATCAACCTTCACCAAACATCCCCTGACTGCAATACACCTCTCCCACCATTTCTCTTCCCATCACATACTGTTTTCCTTTATATCCAATTCCCTCTCCTGTGTATGTAACCACTCTGTGAAATAGTCTTAGGTGTCTTTTTAAGGTGAAACAAGATAATGCCCTATAGCAGAGGGTTTGCCCATGATTTGTTTGGGATGTCATTTGCTCCATTCTCTGATTATTCATTTCTGGAGACCACTACAAATGGATTGGATGTTTCATTAGGCAGACTACCTAAATACTGTACAGAGAATTTTAATTGTGCCAACAAGAATGCAAGTATTTGAGGATTTTCTACCTTTTTTCCAGGACTTTTGCCTGATCCACCACCTCTTTGTCACACAATCTGGTTATGTTTACAGTCTGCTCACAGCTGGCTTGAAGGATGAAGACAAGTAAATCACGAAACTTTGACTAGCTATTTCCTCTTCTACTTAACATTGGACCAAATTTTCCCCAAATTTCCCTTCTAGCACATTAGAATAATGGTTTTGTGTTACTCTTGTGCCTTGTTCATTGCCTCACGCTTCGGGGGCTTGGGGATTTCACATCTTGTACTGTACTTGTATTGCCCTAGAAACCACATCTCATTCTCACTTTCCAGGCATTTTCTCTTTGCTGTTAAGGGCTCTTTTCTTCCTGCAGGAAAAACTCACTGATTTGTTTGCCATTTTCCATATTTTCATTGGGCAACTAAAACCTGAACAGATCTGTGCACAAGTTTTCAAGTTCTCACCAGCAAGTAATCATTCTGTCGAGTGTTATCTGTGTCCAAATACCCTAATTTATCTTTGCTTCTAAAAACTTGCCCCCAGCTGTGAACACAGACACACACAAATGCTTTTGCTGTCAGCTTGGGGCTATATCCAGGCAGCCAACTGAATCAGGCTGTTCAGGAACAGCTGGGAAATGCACCCAGCCTCAGAACTGGACTGTCCCTGCAATCCCATGAACATTGCAGTTGTCTGCCCAGGCTCCCAGAAGAGTAAGTAACTGACTGAAGGGCTCTGCAGTCCCAAACTCTTCTCTGTAGAGCAGACAATCCCATTTTATCATCTCACTTACTAGTTGCTCACCCCAGGGAAGGCTCAGGGTTTCTCTTCTTCTCCACACAGCTTCCCCAATGAAGCCCCTGTATCCCTTTATCCCTCACACTGCCGATAGTCACTCAGCTTGGCATCTTCTGGACACCACAGGATTATTTTAGGAGAGGAAACAGGGAGTCTGAAGGCACTACAAGCAGCATCAACCTGGGGAAACCTGTGAAACTTCCTTCCCATTTTCCAGCCAACTCTGCATTAAAAATCTAGTGCCTGCTGAGGGGGTGTCTGCAGGGCTCAAGAGCCAGGGCTGATGCTGTGTGATGTCCCACAACTTCTCTTCTTCTCCCCTGGCAGTGAGTGGTCCCTTGCATGGTGAGCTGGGAGAGCTGCCCTTCCAGCAGGAGGAGTTTGAGAAAGTGAAGCGAGGGATCGTCGAGCAATGCTGCCACAACACCTGCTCCCTCTACCAGCTGGAAAACTACTGCAATTAGCAGCAGGGCTGGCCCTGGGGAGCCCTTGGGCTGTGGGCAGAAACATGCACTTATGCTACTGCACCTTCAAAGCAATTGAATAAATGTTGTGGATCTATTGGAGGGACTGTGCTGGTTCGTGTGTCCACATCTTTTTGCCTGCTTTGCAGTGTCAGTGTCCATGCTTGGGTAAAGCACTTTTCAGCCACCACTTCAGATTATCCTTCTACCACATGAATGCACTCCGTGGGAGTGAGGGAGGGGAGGGGAATTACACAGCTTTGGAGCAGGTATATGGAGCATCCGGCACACCCAGTGCTTGGAGAACCAGAAGGAGAAGGCAGAGAGGTTTAAACAAGACTTCTCTTGCTGGGGAAACATTACATCTGTAACAATGTCATGCTGATCAACTTCCTGCAGTTCACAGCCCAAATATAGCCAGGCTGCTGGAGACTGAACTTCCTCAGCTACATAATGGAAACAGTAAAGATTAGGCAAAGAATTATGTCACCGATTCATTGTACTCAGAAAAATCATGGATGACCACCATGACCAGTTCAGAAAGTGTGTCTAGTTCCTACTTATGCTTGTGGGAAGCCCAGGGAGAGTCCCTGCTGTGGGATGTGCTTGTTGTTCACAAGGATATCACAAGCCATGTACTGAAAGTGAATTTAATCCAAGAAGGAGTTTTGAATTTATTGTCCATGTGCTGGGCAGTATCCTTGCTCCCAGTGCTGCAAACCTCTTTCAAGTATCTAGTCCCAAAATTGCCCCTTTCTGTGAGGAAAATCTGCCCAGCAGTGCCAGCTAGCCAGAGTGTCCCAGAGCACAGGGAAGGGCTGTGTTCCCCCTGCTGAGGGACTCCTGTGGCAGTCTGCTGAAAGCCATGCAGAGGGGCTCTGAGGGATGGCAGAGGTGACAGCAGCAGCCAGGGCTGCATTTTGCTGGTGACAGACTCTGAAAGTTGGTCTGAGAGGAGCCTGTGGTTTTAACAGCCTCATTTCCCAAACCAGTTCCGACTGCCTCCAGTGGAGCTGCACAGATGGAAGCTGCCACCTCATCCCTGCCAGGATGCATTACTCCCAACCCTATCACAAGCACAAAACTGGCCAAACCACTACAAACTGAAAGGCTGGAAGAGCAGCTGGATGAGCTGCTGAAAAGAAGATGCAGACATAAAAAATGAAATCAGAAAGCACTCATGATTCCCCGAGGTGACCTTCCATACAAATTCCCTTGATGCAGCCAAAAGCCCAAGACAGAGGCCTCCTTCTGCAGGTGCCACACCAGTGCTGCAGTGCTACTCAGCCAGTCCTGCTCTCCCTGACCACCTTTTCATCCCTCTCTATCACCCCTTCTGCTGGGCCCCACTGAATATTCCCAGCAGCAGAGCTTTCAGCTGTGACAAGCAGCTTCAGGCCAAAATCATGTGGTTATGAAAGCACAGCAAGATATATTCTGTTCCTGAGCTACTTGGCTCCCACCAAACCTCACAGAGTATAGCTCCAGTGGTTTCTAGAGGGTACTTCCTAGAAGCAATTCTTCTACCTGTCCTGGTGAACCATGAGGTCAGGACAAGTATTACAGAAAAAAAAAAAAAAAAAAGGAGAAAATAAAAGCAGAGCTATTGCTCATTGTAAGGCCACCAACATATTCAGGCATGCAGCCAAACACCAGCAATCCCATCCAAGAGATACCACCCATCCATCCATCCAAGAGATACCACCCTGCTCCAAAAGGCAGATTTTCAGGTCTGCTTGGATGGTCTTGAGGGAAAGAACATCCAGCCATGGTGGTTCCTCCATCTGGCACAGCCCTGTTTATCTGCTGGCACTCCTGCCCTGGCAGCAATGCTCTGCTTGGGTGAGGACAGCTCTTCAGAGATGCCCAGCTCATTTCCTGCCCTCTGCCATTGTTTGGTCTGATCCTTTGTTTGTTTGCTTTTTCTGAATGCTCTCAATTAGGACTTGTTGGGAAATTGCAAATGCCACTTTTTCTGCTGGAAAATGTTGATTCATCAAGATCAACACACCCCGCAGGACCGGACTGGTTTTAGCAAGGCAGGATTTGAAAGAATGAAGGGACATAGAAGGTTTAGGTGCCTGCTCTTCATCCCCTGTATCCAGTTGCCCAAGACCACAAGCTACCACCTGACTCTGGGCTACCCAAGGGTGGATGCTTTTACTTCTGCTGAAAGATTCCAGAAAGTGACCACCCAGGTCAGGGAGGGACAGATGGCCCCATGTCCAAGCTGTCTGAGCTCTCTGCAGAGCACATGAAGGTGCTGTTGCTTTCTTCCTCCCCACAGCAAGAGCTGTCCTGGAGATGAGTGGCCTATGGTGAGCTACACTGCTCTTCAGGAGGTGCAGGAGAAAATAATGCATCAATTTTAAAACTGTAGAAAGCCAAAAAAAAAAAAAAAAAAAAAAAAGTTAGGCACTTTTGCTTTCCAGAACAGAAAATAACATAAAGGCTCTTCACTTTTTAAAAGCTGCAGTAAGGTGAAGGCCAAAGGAGAACAAAGGTACTTTTCCCTCTTTTTCTGGAACTCCAGGGAAGAAAGCCTGAAGGCAACTCTCTGCATTTCCCACAATGGAGCACACAGCTCCCTGGCTTGCAAACGTGCTGCTGCTGCTGGCTTGCTGACCCTGTGCTGTGGCAGGACAGGCAGCTTCAGCCCCCTACCCCACCCAAACCCAAGAGTGGGTGTCCTAAAGGTCCTTCCTGACATCTTTAATGGCAGTCCAGGATGGAATTTCTTTATAAAGCCTCCCTCAAATCCTCGTGCCCTTGCCCAGGCCATTCCCTGTTCTCAGATGTGCTTGGGAGATGCCAGATCTTATGAATTCCTGCAGGAGAAATGATTCAAGGACAGGGAATGCCGCATCCATTGACCTCCCTCCCCGCTTCTCCTCCTCTTGCCAGGCTTTGCATTGTGATCTTTGGGAAGCAAATTCATCCAGTCCCCTTTATTCTGACTCAGCAGTTGCTCTGAAGTGATTTTTGAGGCAGCGGTGGGGCATCATGCCTGACTAAAATATCTTGGCTCTGCTACTCTTGCAACAAACTTCCAAAGGTCTCATGCTCGTGGTGGAGGGCAATTTGAAGAGAATGCAAATAAAGGCTTTGGTTCATTCATGCTCCTTGAATAGAGAATAGAAAGCTGAGCCGCAGAGGGGATTGCAAGGCGAATTCTTTGGGCTGCTGAGTTGTTAACACTGCCTAGAAAAGGAAGGACCAAAGTGTCCCCGGTCTGCCACGTGCACGAAGCCCCATCCAAAAGGGCAGCGCTACGGTTTCGAGGAAAAGGGAGTGATATGCACAGAAATGGGAGTGGAGGGGAGCCTCTGCAGGGCACTGGCCACTGGGCTCCCTGCTGGCTGGGGATCAGATCATGTCCTCTGCGTTGCTGGATGGGCTCTGCTGCTCCAGCTTATCTGGAGAGGAAGGGAAGGCTGCCACTTTCCCGGAGCTAATCCGACTGTATTATTTCCTTTCCGGGAAACCACAGATAGAGAGCTCTCTGTTACTCTGGGAATTTAAGGGATCCACTTTAAGAAATAGTTAGACTATATTCTGGGATTTATTTATTTTTAACCATCTTATCAGCATCTTAGGAAATTTTAAACCTGCTTACAGGGTCTCTCCTTATCTGCAGAACGATTCCTAATAACAGATTTGCAGCAATGACTTGAGTTGGAAAGCATGCACTGAGCAGATTCAGTGTTAAGACCTCAAATTCACTCTGGTTTAGACCAACCTCACCAAAGACACCTATCTTGAACAAAAAATAGTCTTTCTTCCTTCTCCTTTCACTCTGGGCAGGAAGAAAACTTTAGGTCAGGCTATAAATTGATCTGGAAAGTCACTGCCAGTGCATTGTCTCTGGCTGAATTATTCCTGCATGCTGTGGGATAGAAGGAGGCTGGTTTTTTCCAAGCCCAATGCCAGGCTGGCTCTCACATGCCCCCCAGTCCTGTTGGGCAGAGCAGGCAGGAGCAGATCCAGGACAATGACGGGAAGCGAAGCAAGCCCGTAGGAGCACACAAGGAAATGATCTTAGCCTCCATCATTTCCCCCCATCCCTCAATCCTTTCCCTCCATTCCCAGTCATCTTCAGGGCTGTCAAGAAAAGGTGGACAAACCTCCTGACCTCCTCCAACCTCCCTTCTGTTGCTGAAAAGAGACCACTTTATTTATTTTTTTTTCATGCCTGGTACATGCCAGGAGTGCCAGGATCTCTAGAATGCATGTGGTTGCTCACACTAAAATTTTCCACAAATGTTTTCAGATTTTGGAAGAAAATGGATAACAGAAATAAATTTGGCTTTTGATTTCCAGGTTGTTGTCATTTGTTGTCGTTTGGGCTTTGTAATGCTGGATTTTGGCAGTGGGGTTGTTTTACATAACTGCCAACTTCTGAAATGTAACTTTTTGTCAGAAAATAATGCAGCTTCCTCTTTTCTAATCAGAAAACGGAAAATCAAGTATAAATGACACCACCCACCCTATACTGACGAGAAACTATTCTGTGGAAGTTTCAATGGAAAAAATTCTACCCTTTTTTCCTCTTATCAGAAACCTCCTCCACTTTGGAGACTGAGACCCAGCAGGGTCCTGGCTCTGCAGACTTGCCTGCCAGTGGGTCTTGCATACCCAAGTTTCAAGCTTTTCCTATGTGTTTTGGGAGATTTTTAAAACTTATCCCAAATAAATGCTGTCTTGGTCCCTGGGCTTCTATTGATTTCAGTGGCAAGGAAAAGAAATCACTAAGTGAAAAAGACATAGTCAAAGCATGTCCAGGTTGCACACCACAGCCTCCTCCTCTCCTGCTTCTGGAGTTATTTTTTTCAGTACATCTGCAGCCTAAACCTGACCACATTTTTTCCAAAAGCTGGCACCTTGTCTCAAAATAATGAATTTCAACCCCAAATAAGGGAAAAAAACCTGCCCTCATGAAATTCTGCTGATATGTGGACAGGTAATTTTTCAGTCCAAGTCCTGGTGCAGATGTTCTGAGGCAGATGTTCCATGTGCAAAGCTGTGCTCCCATGGCATTTTGGCTCACCAAACCATGGGTGCTTCTCTCAGGTGTGGGTGCCGTGACAGGAGGGGATGAGGTCACCCTTCAGTCCCTGCTTCCAGGGTGCAGAGGGGTCATCTGGCTCAGCCTGGCTTATGCCTTGAGCCTGTGGGAGGACCACCAAAGGCTGAAGTCCCTCTTGTTAAGCACTCCTCCACTGGCAGCTCCTTTGCCTGAGAGATCTCTGACCTCACCTCAGGAACAGTGAGCAGCACTGAGCACTGACATCATGCCCATTTTTTCCTTTATGGTTTTGACTACAGAGCCTGCATATCATTCTCAGCATGCTTGCCCTTCCTCACCCTGCAGAGCTGTTGCTTTGACTGCCCTGTTTCTCTGTGCATCCCATTCAAGATCACAGGACTGGGAGCAACTTCCAAGCCAGTTGCCTTGTACCTTGCTAACCTCACATCACTGCCTTCTTCATCTCCGAAAAGACTTTAACATCCCAATTTCTCCCTTTGGCCTGTGTGCAGTTTTAGTTTCTGGAACCTTTCCTGAGGAATTCATCCTGTCCTGTTGGGCTTCACAGTCCTCACAACCTGGAAAAGATCCCGAGGTTTCACATATCTGTTCAGAGCAAAGCAATTACCCGTGGCTCTGCCACTGATATAGGGCAACACAAAAATGTTGGGAATCTGTTAAAGCCAGATTCCTGAGACAGCTTTCCCCTCTCCTGCAGTCCCAGCTGCTGCCAGGGGATGGAGCGCAGGTCAGCCCACAGCTGGATCCGCAGCCCTGCCTGCAGCTGCCCGGCACCACCGTCCAGGGCAGGGCACGGTGGCACGGCCCCCGGGGACCCGCAAAAATAGGGCAGAAAAACTGATAAATACAGACCGAGGTGGAGAAAAGCTCCCTGGAGATGTGATGCTGGAGTAAGGCTTTGCACCGAGGCCTTGGGACCAGCAGAGCTGGGGCAGCCAGGAGATGTCTGGAGCAATGAAAACGAACTGCCTGTGAACCCACAGGCTGCTCCTGGCATGGCCAGAGACCTGCAGTGGGGATGGCTTGAGTTGCCGATGCTGCCCTTGCTCTTCTCTTTGTTTAAAGGTTGTTTTCCTTCAAGGAAGGTTCTGGTTGCCTTTCTGAACCTCCTTGGAGCTGGGACCGCCAGCCTGGCTCTCCCAGTCCACGGCACCCTCAGCACCAGTTCATTGCCAGCCTGCAGCCCACCTCCTTTCTGTGCACTCTGCCCAGTATTTCCTCTGATGTAGCAGAGACCTATGACCCCTTTTGGGTTGTGTGGGCCTGTGTTTTCAAGTCACAAATCACATTTTTGAGCAGACCATGGTTTAGGTCTGCAATAACCTCCAGCTGCAAAGAACCTGCGCTGTGCAGCAACGCCCTGGGCTGCTGTGGCTCACCCTGGCACTGAAGGGCTGCCAGAGCACAGATACATGTCCTGAATGAAACACCACAGTTTCAAACTGGGACATCTCCCCACCCAGCTTTGCCACAGGGCTGGTGCTCAAATCCTCACTCCCACACATCACATTTTATGGGATCATGGTCCTCATCCATGGCCAGCTTTGACCAGCTATTCTGCTGTTGGGGACAGCCATGAGGCCAGCCAGCACCTCCTCATGGGGATGAGGCCCTAATGAGGGTGATGAAATTATGCTAGAGCCAGCAGAGGGAGTGCTCACAGCTTCAGGATGCACAGGGACAGCTTGGGAAGTGCCGAGGAAATGTACCAAACCCAAGGCAGGAGCGATGGGGTGCTGAAACAAAGCTTCTCCCTGGCTCAGCTGCCAGCCTGGTGAGGCTCAGCTGTGAAAGGATGGGGAAATGGATCTGCCATGAACCCTCCTGGAAACCTCGGGTACTGGATGAGCCAGAGATGAGGATCCACAATGAGAGACATGCTTGAGCCTCTTAGACTTGAGGAATTTTGCAGAGCCTGTTCTAAACTGCCAAGTGAAATCCCCCCATTCATTTAGTTCTGGCTTTGGGCTTTTAAATCTGGGCTCTGGGCTCTCCAAATGAAGTCGTTGCTGCATCTCAATTAGTAAGGAGCCATTCCTATAGCATTTTATTTCCAAAGCAATTGTCCTTGTGCCTCACATAGGTGCTGGAATCAGGAGGCAGTCTGTGGGCTGGGAGTTGTGGAAAGCTTAGGCTTGGCTCTGCCCACCAAACGAATGTTTTAAGCAGATCTTCATTCGATTTTAGGCCAAACAGAGCAATTTATATTAGTTTACTGAATTAAAGACTTAACATCTGGCAATATCTGTAACAGTCTTTTAAATTATTCTCCAGGAAATGCCTCAGTGATAGCAAGGGCTCTCCACTCACACACAATATTAGAAATATAGTAAGTTTCCCAAATGCACACCATCAAAGACTCCTTTCCTAACTGTGTGGATTCCCCAGATTTTTAAATGAAGGCATTTCAAGCACCAATGGGCAATTTTGCAACTCTGTCTTTAAGCAGATCAATAACTAAAAGCAATGTAATGAAGTCAGGTGTCTCTGGATTGTGTTAGGACAAGCCCATGAGAGGATTCTGATGTGGATGAGATAAATGCCATTAAATCACTTGCAGGGTGAGGTTTAAGTGGGGAAAGCCTAGCACTGAGTGTCAGGAAGGTGTTGTGCATGGTGAGCACCACCGCGGGCTGATTAACACCGCATGCAAACCCTATTGCAAGCCTGATAAAAGACAATGGGACACATTTTCACCACTAAATACATCAGGGATGAAAGGGAGCTGGGGGGAGAAGAAGAAAAGAACACCAGGAATGACCTGACCTGCCTGAAACCTGCTTTTCTACTGGAGAGCAAGGAAGCTTGCTCTACATATCTAAAAAAAAGTTGAGAGAGTCTTGGTGGCAACCAAGAGGTGGTTCTGAGAAGAGTCCTGATGGTGCACAGTGGCCAAATGTCTTCTGAGATCTAATGTCTAGGAGGTGAAGTTAAGCCCATCTGGACTGGAGTGGTGTTTGGTGGGCAAGAGGCAACTACTCAGAGGGATAGGCCAGCTGTCCACAAGAAAGATTTGTAGGGTCTGAGCCAATGGAAGATGACACACCTTCAGTGGAACAGAGCCAAGGCCAGAGAACATCTCTGCTTGAAACCCTTCCCTTTTGCAGCCATACCCCATTACAGATAAGATGTGGCAGGGAACCCTGCCACCAGCCCAGACAGCCTGTTGATCTTACTGTTCCCTTCTCAAAGCCAGGATCAAATGAGGAGAATAAATAGGAAGGAAATGTTTCCTCTGACCTGCAGTTTCTTTCCAAGTCCATCTTCCTCCCTGGTCAGGTGAAATCTAATGCAGCTCTGCAGCAGAAGACACTGTCTCACAACCTGTCATGTGCTGTGAGTTGGCCCCAGCTTTTAGGTGGAGATGCCTTGACCCAGGACAGTCTGATATTTCCAGGTTATAGTTACTCAAAATAAATCTGAGAGGAAAGACAGCACTTGCTTGTCATGTGGATGACTCCTTCAAAAGCTGAAGAGTGAGCCTGTCTCATTAACAGCAAACTGGGGCTGGGAAGCTTTCATGAAGATGGAAGGGCCAGTCCTGTGACAGGTTCCATGAAGGAATAGGAAAAAAAGGCAATGCAAAATGGCTCAAGCAGTGATTCATTTGGACTTTTATTACGATTAACTCGAAATCAGCAAGAGCAACCAAGCTGTCAGCAAATCCATTTTAGTTATGAACAGCCCTCTAAAATCAGTCTTACATGGTAATATCCTCCACATGTGCTACTGCAAATCCCCTTTTTGACAACACCTGATGGCTGGTGCAGAAGCAGGAGAAAACTCCATCCTGCAGAGTGGTGGGGGCTCAGGTGTGGGGCCTTTCCCCTTGACTGCCACACCCTGCCCCTGCAACCTGTGCTGCCAACCATTTCATTCAGATTTTATATCTGGATGCCAAAGAGCACATCCTCTGGGCAGCCTAGCAGAGAGGTGGGCTCCAACTTGGGCACTCACTGGGGCACAGTGAGGTTCAACACAGCAGGGCTTTCCTGACAGAAGCTTCTCATCAGGGCTGCAGGTCTCCCAGCTTCATAGCAGAGCTGTTCTTCCCCACTCCATCTGGCAGCTGGGGCTTGAATGCTTTGCTTTACCTTCCTGACAGTGTCACAAAGGGCAGCAGGGTGGCAGAGTTCAGGAACAGCCCGTGGGGGTGAGGGGTGTCTGTCAGGGAGCCCTGGAGCAGCTTGCATTATGAAAAAAAGGCTGTGTCTGGGAGGCTGGCTCCCCACAGCCTCTGCTGTGGCCACACCAGGGAAGAGGCAGGTGGGAAAGCAGATGCTGTTTGGGAAAATGTGTGTCAGCAGTGTCTTGTCAGGCAGGTGTTGAACATTGGAGCCAGGTAGAGCACAGCCAGGTTCAGCCAAGTGAAGTGTCCACGTTCTGTGGCCCATTGTGTTTGGTCTGAGTGGCTCTTGCAGCCTCCTTTACCTCCACCTCCCACCCCACACCTAACTCTGTGCCTGGAGCAGCTGGATTTGGGATGCAGAGATGCTGCTGCCTGCAAGAGAGCTCCATCCACCATCTGGGCTTAAGACCTCAGAAGATTCTTGCCCCCATCAGATGGTCTTGCAAAAGCACCACAGGATCAATCCTGGGGCTGGAAACCAGTGGGCAGAGAGAGGCAGGACATGGAGGCTGGCATGTTGGTAACCAGAAGCCATGTGGTAGTGGCAGGGATAAGAGCAGCCCACAAGATGGGAACCACCACCAAAACCCTCCAAGCATGCTGGAAGTGGCTTCCTCAGCCCCAGCTTTCTCGGTGGCCTTGTGCAGGTCACGTAGCCCACTTGCAAACTGTCACCATTCCCTGGATCTCACCCCCCATGGGTTACCCATCAGCCAGGGCAGACCCTTCAAAGCAGTTACTGAAGCTCAAGGGCTGTTTTCCATTTTATTGCAGGGATCTGGGGCTGTTTCCACTCTGATGACCAAAACCTGGCTCCAGCCATGGCTATCCTGGCAGAATCATGCCCAGAAAAGCATGCTTAATTTAAAAAGCCAAGTGCCAACATCCCAAGCTGGTTGTTTAGACTAAATGAAAGGTTTTCAGGAAAAAAAAAAACCAGTCTGACTTAAATCCCACCCCCCTTCCCCAGGAGATTACTCCCTATCTGGTTGCCTCCCGAAGGTGGGAGCAAAGGCTTAGCAGTGAGTCACCTTTTAGGTTGTGTGCCCCAGCAGTGCTACTGCTGCTCTCATGTGGGTCCCTGGGAAGGGCCAGGGCGGTGGTGGGTGGCAGGTGATCACTGATCCACCCCAACTGCACTGCTGCACGTGGGGGGATCAGTGGGGCATCCCAGAGACACAGCCCTCCCCAGGACAGGTCTGGCTTAGAGCAGGCAGGACCTGCTGCCCTGCGTGAGGGGGGTGCCCAGGGACTGGCATGGGAGCTGTTCAAACACCCCAGTGACTCAGACAAGTGTGAGATGATGCTCATGGAAGTTAATTAGAGAGCCAGGGTAGTACTCAGCCTGCCCAAAGGAGCCCGAAGCCCCTGGGCTGACTCACTGGAAGCAGTGAGGTTCCCCCAGAAAGGGATCCCAAAGCAGCTCATAGGAATCAGCAGCTGCAGGCACTCATCATCTCCCATGACAGGAGCCCCGAGTGGGACCCAGAAGGTCTGGCTTGAAAGAGCTCCCCACCTCAGTCACTGGGATTTCTTGGAGGGAGAGCAACTTTCCTCTAAAAGGAAAGGGGATGCCTGCTATCCATTGCAGGATTTTTCTGTCTCCTTGTATCACATGTAGAGACAAAGGAATTCATTCTATCTCTGGAAAACATATTTTTATTTTTTTTTCTGCTTTGGGTTAGGTTCACGGAGAAGAGATTGTTCCAGTCTGGCACCTCTTGTGGTTACTGTGCTTGTTTTGACTAAAAAACACCCGTGTGATCTCTACATATTTGAAATGGTTGCCTTTAATGCAAAAAAAAATCTAAACAAAAATCTCTGCAACTTACTTTTAGGCAAAACAAAAATTTCTTTGGCATGAAGATCTACCTGGTGGACTGAGATGGTTCAGCAAGAGACCCACCTGGAGAAATGAAGGGAGGAGAGGTGGGCAGATTTGGAACAGGGGCACGGTTTCCATCATTGTCATTACACTTGCTGATCATTACATATGTCCAGGTATTTGCATAGTGACAAGGGCTCCCTACAGCCACCTCTCATAATTAGGGATGCCCTAAACTGGCACCAGCTGAAGTCAAAAGCATTATTTCCAATAAGTTTTGTGTTGTCTCATTGAACATTTGCTCATGCAGGTGTTTTAATTACACTCTGCTCCCACTGCTTCATCAGCACGCCCTTGCAATGGGCTCAGATAAAGCAGAGGGGCTGTCACAGGGCGAGGGGGGGCCTTGCACACCTGCAGTGTCACAGGCAGGCAGGGAGTCACCTCCAGCTCTCACAGGTGGGGGCACAGAGGGTGTGCATCCCCTGAGCCCCGCGGGGAGCACACGGGCCAGGTTAGGATCCCAGCGCCACGGGAGGTGGCTGACAGGGCCTGTATCCACACATGGATTATGCAGGGAAACGCTCCTGGGGGGTCTCCCTTGGCTGTGGTGATATCTTTCACTGCAGTTTTCTTTAAACTGTGGGGAAGTTGGATTAGGTGAGGAATTCCACAATTTCTTAGCTTTTCAAATAACATGTCTGCGATATCACCCAGTCTGACTTGAGCTCCCACCTGCCTTGGGAATTCAGTTAACCCTTTGCTTGTTGGCTTCACAGAGGGCCTCTCCAGAGCCCCTTATCTCTGGCTGATGAAGAGATGGGGACTCAAGTGACACCACCGGAGTGGTGCCGGAAATAGGGGGTGGCTCTACCTACTCAGACAAGCAGCCGCTTCCCCCTCAGCCCAAAAATACATTTGCACACACACAGACACACACAGACACACAGAGACACACACAGAGACCCACAGACACACACACAGACACCTCTGCACGTGCTATGCAAGCATACCACCTGCTGTTTTGAAAAGCTCACGTGCATGGGTTTTTGGGGAGGGTTACCTTCCAAGCAGTTAGTAATTAGCTTAGCAGTCTCAAGGGTCCTACCCTGTGTGAGGTCTCCTGCTCCAGAAGTGCTGGGATCTTGGGAAAATCCTTGCTTCTCTCACCAGAGCCTCTCTGAAGCACAGCTGGCACCATAAAAAGCCCTCCTACCCATCACACAGGATTGTGTCATGCCTACTTGCCCAGTGACACTAATCAGAGATGCCAACCCCAGCTATACACCTGTCCTTGAAGGTGAAATAGCTATGAGCTGGTGACACCCCCAGGCCCACCCTGGCTGGGACCTGGCTCAGGGCACAATACCCAGCTTGGCTCTGCCAGCACCACGCCACACTATTGCCACTCTCAGTGAATTATTCAGCAGCAGAATATAAACATTCCTAGTGAAGTGCACTTAGTGTGAGTTGCTTTGCCAAGAGCTGCTGCCTCCCCTCCTTCACTATGATTACAAGAGAGAGTTCTGTTTAAGGGAGAAAACAAATTGTCCACACCTCCTCCCTCCCCACTGGGCATCCATCACCCAGGGCAAGGGCAGTGTGGTCTGGAGGGGACACTGGCAGCATGGGTGGGCACAGGGTGCCCCTGTGTCACCTGCATCGGGAATGGGAATGAGGTGAGGCTGTAAGTTATTGCAAACTCCCCTATAGCCCCTGCCAGCTGTAGGTGCTGGAAGTCCCAGCCTCAAAGGCAAGGAGGCAAGAGGGGACAGACTTATCCCTGTCATGAACTGGTGCATGGGGATGAAAACCAGAGGGAAATTAAGTGGCTTGCCCAGGGTGATGTGTGGATGCAGTGGCAGAGGAAGGCTCTGTATGAGCCCCATGCTGTGTCTTGTCCCCATGCCCACAGCCACCTGCCCATGGGACCCCAGCCCCACATCCTACTTTGGGGTCTTCACTGCTCAGCTCAGACCTGAAGGCATCAGTTGATAGGCCTGGCAGCACTTTTATCCTGCCCAAAAAGCCCCAGCCTGAAGAAGTGATCCCTGATAAGGCTGATAAGGTGTGAAGCCCTGGCCTGGAGGAGATGCTGCCACCCAACCCTCCCAACAAAGACAATTAGAGCTGCAAACAAAGACCAGCACTGAAACACAGCAGCAACACAAAATGAAAGGAAAAAAAAAAAAAAAAGAAAAAGA
>VZRH01006082.1:224004-239106 GCA_013397555.1 Urocynchramus pylzowi
TGCGCGGGCCCCGGCTGCCCGCGGCGCTCCCTCCGCGCGGGGCGGCTGCGGGAGCGGGGAGACGCGCCGGGAGGAGACCGGCGATGCTCCGGAGACCGGAGAGATTATTAAACTCTCTTCTGCAAAACACTGCGGTGTGTTTGGTCTCGGGAGGGATAAAAATACAGAGAGGAAAAACAAGAAAGCGAAGCCAAAATGGAGTGAGAGTTAATGGTTGGCGTGCAGCCTTCGACTTTCTGTGATTTTTTAAAATTTTTTTCTTCTTCTTCTTCCTTCCCAGTTTCTTTTCCCTACAGTAATTGTTTTAAGAGCGCAACTTGGAAAGGTTTTAGCACTCTGTTGAGCAGTAGGGAATTGGGGCACATGAGGGAACTCGGATTTAGCATAACTGTACCAGCAGATGTGGCTGCCTCCCCTCCAGCCAAGGGTACTTCAGCAGGGTTGCTGATATGCCAGGTCTCGCTAGGGTGGTGTGGAGCAATCAAGTGTAAAAACAAGGTTTGTGTGGGTGGTTTTAAACAGACACCTCGGGAGAGCCTCTGCTTTCAACCCAGGCTTCCTATACAAAATCTGTAGTTTTCTTCCAAATGCTGGGATGTGCTTGGGAGACTGAGGCATGTTTTTCTTTGGGTTTGTTTATTGTCAGATTGTGTGTGTATGTGGGAGGCTTTTTTTTTTCCCCTTTTACTTTGCAGGGTTCAACGTGTTGGGATTTTTATTCCTCCTCTTGCCTTGATTTAGAGTGGAGTTGAGGAGCCTGGGTCGTGGGGTTTTGTTAAGGATGACTTTGTGCTAAGGACATCTGGAGGTATAAAACTGACTGACACTTCTGATTTGACTTCCACTGTGCTGTTTTGGACCCAACTTAACAATTTTGGTGGGGGTGAATGGGTCAGAGCTGTAAATCTTGTTCCATGTTGTTGACACCCACACAAGTTCACTCAGCCTTTCAAAGGGGCTATCCCAGCTCCTGTGAAAATTCATTAAGGGATAAAAGATTTGACACCGCAGGTCCCCTCCCACTGCTGCATGAAATTTGAGAGCCAAAATGTGTCTGTGTGTGTCCCAGCACTCTTTCTGACAGGTGATCTTTTTTTCAGCCTGGCTGGAGGGCTGCTGCTTTGACCAGTCAACCCAGAGTTGTCAGTGTGTGTGTCTTCCCCTTGATCCCTATAGGCTTCAGCACGAGCCCAGCTTGTCTCACGGAGCACCAGAGAAAAGCATTTCTGTACTTTTCTTTTTTTAAATAAAGCAAACACAGCAGGTGAGGTCTTATTTTTAGAGGGACCGAGGAGTTGGTGTGTTTCCAGCAGTGCATACGAGCACTGTCAGTGGCCCACCCTCTCCCAGCCCGTGTCCTGGGGCTGACCTCTCCGATCCTTCTTTGGATTGTCTTTGCTTCTAAAAGCTGATGAGTGTCTTAGCAGGGAAAGCGATATCGGCCTCCCTCGGCATGGCTGTGTGAGGGGTCAGGAGAGGTGGGGGGCTCCGGGGAGGAAGTCTGCCTTGGCGCTGCAGCCCGGCTCTGAAGGGGTTAAAGTTGCTCTGCCAAGACATAAAGCAAGTTCAACGTGTTGTGGGAATATCACTTGCCAGTAGACTCCAGTCACCACAGTTCCTGATTTAACAGCTTAACTTGCTGTTAACTTTCCCTGATATACTCCAGGTTTTGGAAGGGAATGCAGAAAGGAGAGAGGAACAATAAAGAAAGGAGTTAAGTGAGGCTACTAAAACAGACTTAAATCCCTTCACTGGGTCCTGCCAGCTGTCTTTAGAAGAGTTAAGCAAGATTGCATTTCCTTTTTTTTTTTTTTTTTTTTTCTTTTATACAATAAATCAAATATTTCTGGGCTGCATACCAAAATTTATGCAATACACTCTTACTCCCCAGTGGGGTGAGTAAATGGTACTGAATACCCCATTCACCTTTTTCAGCTTGATTTTTCCACAGGCACAGTAGTTCTCCTGCAGCACTTATAGACATGGGGTGCAGGCAGCACTTCCCTGCCTGCCCCAGCCCCTGTCCCACAGGCAGAGGAGGCAGGTGCCTCTCCAGGCTCACAGGATGGAAGGCAGGAAGGTGACCCTCCCTGGTGTGGGGCAGAGTGGGCTGCTGATGGGGACGAGCAGTGAAGACAAAAAAAGTGAGGGCTAAAAATAGCAGCAGTATTGCCAGTCTCAGCCATATGAATGTCGTGCAAGCCAGGTGCCAAGAATCAGAAGGTATTTTATTTTTTTTGAGCCTGAGCTAAACAGCAAAACCCCTGGTCCTCCTGAGTAGTTTTTATTCGCCTGACAACTCAGTGGTCAAAAGTTTTGTGTTTTGAAGCTTGCTTCTTCCAAGCTGTGGGTGGTTGGAAATCTCCTTTCTGTTTCAAATGAAAAGAGAGGCTCTTCTGTGGCACAGCATGAGGTGATTCCTCTGCCTTCAGGTACTGCTGGGCACCTCACTCCTGTGCCTCTGCCCAGGAGGTGGCTCCTGGGTGGTTTTCAGCTGCCAAGTCACCTGCCTCTCACACTGGCTTCCATTATCCCTTTGCTCCTTGGCATCTTGGGGCATCATGGCCCAGTGCCCTGTGCGAGGTTGGGTTGCCCTGTGGGCAGGGGCAGCATTCACTTGGCACTTGAGAGGTTGGCACATGCCCACATCCTGCTCCTTTGGGATTGCCACGCTCAGAACCGGGTCAGCTCCCCACTCTCTGGGGCTGTCCATGGAGAGGAATAATGCAGAGAGGCAGATGTTCAGCATCTCTCACAGGCAATCATCAGCGTAGTGAAACATCAGTCTGCCCCTTTTTCTTTTCTTTTTTTTTTTTTGAAGGGGTGGAGTGTGAGGGATGCTGGCATGTGTAAACTGGGGTTTTCCCCTCTGGCATTTGCCATTGGGTTTGGGCTGACGACTTTTCTTTTGCCATGCTCCCTTTTAAATGTTGCACTGCTCCACAAAGAAACAAGATTTTTTTTTTTTTTTTTTTTTCTTTTTTCTGTCCAAATCCAAATTTTACAGACTGGGCCATCTGTCAATTCCCTCCTACGTTGTTCTGTTCATATTAAATTGCAATGAAGGCCAGACTGAAGAAGGAATTAGGTCAGACAGGAGGTTTTGTCTCTGTTTTTGGGGAGATATTTGTTGCCCAAGAGGCATCATGGTTTGGTTTGCTCAGCACAAGCCTGGATGCAAGGGATGCCTGAGCTGTACTCTGAGACTTGGCAACTGGGCCTTTTAGCACATTGTGGCCTCTTGGCCCCCGACTCCCCAGCAGCTGGACAGAAACTGTTGATCCAGCTGATTCAGCAGCAGATCCTGAAAAAATCCTTTAAGAGTCTCGGGTGGGAGGGTGGCTGCCCTGCAGACCTGCCCTCAGGCTCACTCCCAGCACACCACAGCCACTCAGAGAGAACCCTCTCTGCTGGCTGAGGGCTGCCAAGAGGTGTTAGGGGGTCCCTGGCTGTGGGTCCAGTGATGTGTGCCACAAGACCAAGTGTGCCACACTCCTGTGTATTCCTATACACAGGAGTTCCAAGGTAGAAACATCCTGCACATGGCAGCCTGCAGCTGAACTGGTTCCAGTGGCAAACTGGCTTTGTGTGTGGTGCTGGGGATGCCAGGAAAGGCATGAGAGGGGCATGGAGGATGGAGAGCAAAGCAGACCCTCTCCAGGGAGGGAGAGGCCAGCAGTGTGTGCTGATAACTTGTCTGAGCCTGTTCTGCACTGATCATGCTGCTTCAGATGTGAGTTACTCAGAGGAGCTTCAGGATCCTGTGATTCCCAGGATGGTACAGGTCACCTGTGCAACCAAGAAATTCCTCCTGCATCGCCCTCTTGCACGCTGTGGGGTCCAAGCCCTCCTCAGGAGGAGTTTGGTGCTCAGGTTGTTGGGCATCTGGCATGTCTTGTGCTGCCATCCCACTTCATCCTAAAGCCTTTGAGCTCTACCTGGGCACATGAGGAGCAATAGCAGCCAGCATGGCTGGTTGAACCTGCTTTGGCAAGAATGGGACAGTGGTAGCTGTAGCCTCTCTTCTAGCAGAGACAGGACCTTGTCCTTTAGGGAAGTGGCCCACTTCCCTTTTGCTGCCTTATTCCTGTTCCATTTCATGTAAGAGAGGCTTTCTAATAAAATATGAATGTTCTTCCAACCACTGGTGTGAATTTGCTCCTGTTCAACAGCAGAGGAGACCATGCCTGTCCTAATGCTTGGGACTAGGAACCAAAAGCTGTGCTGTCTCATGTTTCCAGTGGAGAATGAGGTCTTGGAGGTACTCACAGGGCTTAGACTCATCATGCTGAGCAGCCATTCAGCTCCTGCCACTGGTGCAGCTGGCATGGTGCTTGCACCAGCCAGGTCTGCAGGTACCCAGCTGTGCCATGACACCCTCTCTTGGGGTGAGCAGCACCTGCTCTGGCAGCCATGGCGAGGCAGGTGCAAGCTTTCCTGCGTGGGTCTGCTCATCCCTGCTTGTGAGGGAGGGAAAGATCAATTGAAAGGTTATTGGGACATGTTGAACCAGTGATGGCACCCTGGGAGCCTCTGTAGCCTTTGTGTGAAGTCTGGGGGCTTTTCATTTGCAGAGTCAGTAGGGCCAAAGGGAGAGGGAAGGGTTTGTGGGGTTGAGTTGGGTTGCAGCTCCATCAAGCTGGAGAGAAACTGCAGCACTGGGTAGTAAATAAAGATGCTCTTTGCTTTGCTGCCTGGTTTCTCATTACACAGCTGGAAGGAGCAGGGCAATACCAAGGTGACAGCAGAGGGAAGGGCTGGTGGCTGGTGTGTGAGCAAAGGTGGACTCAGTGGCATTTCCCACCTCCACGTTAGCCGTGCTCTGGATGACAGCACGGGGGCTCTCCCTGTTCCTGCTGCTTCGGGGGTGTTTCCTGGCCAGAGTTATGGGGTGTGTGGGCACCTGCAAAGAGCTTGCAGTGGAGGCAGGAAATGCTGCCAGGGGCTTGCAGTGTGGCTTGTGCAGGAGCAGGTATTTTCTGAGGAGCACAAGTGTTTTTCCACAGAAGGTATCAGGTCTCCCCAGCATCAAATATCACCCACTGACAAAATCTCACTCTTCCCTTGCTTCAGAGCATCTCACCCTTTTCTTTAGACTGAATGTGGAGGAAAAATGGTGTTTGTCACCTGTGCCACCAATCAACCCCTTCGTGTCAGGTCTGGCTCTGGCTTGGGGAGGCCAGCATGCAGCCTGCTCATCAGCCACAGTGCCCACAGCCAGCACAAGCCTGACTGGGGACACGGGATCATGTGGGTGTCCTGAAGTCCCATATGAGTGCCTTTGATGGCAACACTGGCTGGTGGCAAATCTGTCACCCCAGCAATGAGCGCTGGCACTACCTGAGACCTGGGGACTCCAGCAGCTGGGATCTACATGGTAAAAAATGGGCAGAAAAAGGGACAGGAGAAGGGTGGTTGGTTGTTGTCAGCTGGAGATCTGGCTCCTGACGCTGCAGCACCAGGGGCATGACTCCAGCAGTGAAAGTGATGCTGTGTTCATGTTGGAGAGGCCCAATAAACAACTGTGGGCCACTTGATAAAAAAAATCGAGGCGAAAAGGTGCTGGTGGTGAAGCACTGCAGCTTGGCAGCATGGTGTCAGAGCCTGGTGCCATCCCTCTGCTCCTCCTGTAATACAGAACCAAGTCCCTGCAGTGTGCTGAAGGGTCCATTGCTGCTGGAAAAGCTGGTTCTGGTCCCATCACTTGCTGATTTGAGACCAGTTTGTTCCTAGGACTGCTGCCTCTCTTGTCCAGAGCTTTGGAGGGCTTCTGCCAGTCTTGCTGATCTCTGCCAGCACAGGCTGAGCAGTACTGTGGCCATCAAAACTCAAGCAGGAGGAACGTCCCCCACAGCCCACCCAGACCTTGAAACCTCTGTTTTGGCTTTTCCTGCTGCTGATCCCTGTCCTCCCTCTGCTCAGTAGAGCTCATGACTTGTAAGCATGATGCATTTCTAGCGGTGACAATTTGAGCTACGTGCTACTAAAAATTCGGGAGCAAGGGTGTCTTTATTGCTGGCAGGACTGTAGCAGGGCCTCGGGGGACCTGGGCTAATTTCCTGGCTGTGCTGCAGACTTCCCCAGTGACCTTGGGCGAGTCATTTAATCTATCCTGGGCTTCGGCTCCATCTCCGAGCATCCCGGGGGGGTGAGGTAATATTCATTAACTGATATTATTCTCGAGTTGCTCAGATGCTATGGTGATGAAAGCTGGATGTGAGACCTAGTGTCTTGGTTGGATATTAGCAAGGAGAGAGGATGCTCTGCTTGAGATTAGGGTTGCCACCCACCGTCTGCTATTTTGACGTGCACCTCTCCATTTTGAGCCCACCTGTCTGGTCAAAACCCAGCGTTATTTGGCTGTATGTGTACTGTGAAGCTCATCACTGAGGGACTGTAATTCCTTGAACCCTTCATGGGTGTTGCCCCATCCAGGGGGGCAATAGCACCCTTGCTTTACACCTGCAGAGGCTGACACGGAGGAGCTGAGAGCCGAGTCTTTGGGATAGTTAGCAAATGTCCAGGGAGTTTCTTTTTTAGTGCTCTGCACTGTCTGACACTGCCTTCACCCTCCCTAGTGATGCCTCAGGTGTGTTTCCCATGGGACCATATTATTCCTGAGGGATGTCTTCTCAGTCCCAGCTCTTGTCAGCAAACACGGCTTGTGCAATCAGCCTCTTGATTGCTTGAGCCTCATCTCTCTCACACACCCGGGACAAAAGCTCTTCTTCCCAGCTTTCCTCAAAAGCAGTTCTAGGACAGGTTGAAGCTTCTCTTGATTTCGCTTTGCACGGGCATGTTTTCAGACAGGGCACGAAAACCTGTCATCAGAAGAGGGAAAAAACCACCAACTGATAATAATTTGAATGACTTCCCTTTTAAAAGGGGGGAAAATTAAAAAAAAAAAAATCACACTGTTGAAAGAGCAGGGGAAATAAAAGCCTTTTAGAGGTAGGCTGAAGTGGGATTTTCCAATGGAAAAACCGCTTCAATGCAAACCTTGTCTGCCCGGAGCCGCTCTCCGGCGGGCCGAGCGGCGGGAGCTGGCCTCACCCCAGCGGCTGTCGCAGCGCTGCCGCTCCTTCCCTGCAGCAGCAGCAGCAGCAGCAGCAGGAGCAGGATCCCGACATGGCTGGGCATCACCCCGGCGGCGTGCTGCGGGCGGGGGGCACGGGCCGGGGGAGGTGGCGGAGTGGGCTCTGTCCCGCCGTGCTAACGCTGTGCCTCTGTCCCCAGGTGCCGAGGATGTGCGCGGCGAGGCGGATGCTGCTGCTGCTCCTGGCTTTCCTGGCCTACGCGCTGGACTCGGCCGCCGCCTACGGCACGGCGGAGACCCTCTGCGGCGGGGAGCTGGTGGACACGCTGCAGTTCGTCTGCGGGGACAGGGGCTTCTACTTCAGTAAGTGCTGGGTAGCTGCCAGCAGCGGGCAGGAGGCTGCCCCCACCCCACACCTTGCCTCAGCAGAGCCAGGCCAGGAGGGAAAGGAGGGGTTTCCCGGCCTGATGCTTTCCGTGATTTCCTTGTATATGGCAGTAGGCCAGGAGAGACGCAAGAAATGGACACACTCAGGGTGACATGCATCCACTTGGCACTGCTTCTGGGGACTGTCTGGTGCCATGGGGAAGCTGGGTCCCGCATATGATGCTCGGGGTAGTCAAATGTCTCTGGGCAACCATATGTGGCTGGTCCACCAGTGATAAGGGCAAGTCATTACAATAATGAGGATGTCTACAGCCAGAGCCCTGCTGAGCTTGGGTCCTGGCTTATTTTGAAACTTCGCTGCCTAAGCGTTGCATCCTGACAGCAGGCAGGAAGCTGAGCACTCTCCCCTCCCGGGTAGGCTTTGCTTGGCTATAGCAGTACATTCTAGGCTGCTCCCAAAACTTTGTGTCAAAGCTTTGTGGCCTCCCAGCTGCCACTGGTGAAGTTGTTGCTGAAGAGTGATGTCTTACCCCTTTGCAGGGCAGCTAATGCAAAAAAACGCAGCACTGCTGTTGTGTGCAGCATGCAGATGGCTTCAGACCAGCTGACTGCAGCAGGCTTTCCAGGCTTTCCACCAGGATGCTTTGGGTCTTTGGACCATTGGCAGTACAATGGATTAGCTGGTAAACAGGGAGGATGGGGAGTGACAATGGATGCTCAGTAATCTATGGGCAAAGGTGCCTTGAGTGTGATACCTCGTTTTGGTGTTTCGGTCCCCTGCTCTGCTTGGGAGTGGGAAGACACTGTATTGCTCCCCACTGAGGACTGAGCCACAGGGTGACTGTCTACAGGAAAGATGCAAAGCCAAATGGAGGGGAAGAGGATGGAGATACCAGCTGCACATGGTGCTTTTGGCAGTCTTGTCTCTGCCTTGGGAAAAGGAATTAAAAAGTCACTTTCAAGTAAACAGGATGGTTTTTTTGAGGAGTAGATTTGAGAGCCAGCCTCCCTCTTGTTCCAGTCTGATTGTGCAGGGAACAATGGGGTGCTGCAAAGTTAGAGAACGACTTTGGATGTCCTTTTCCAACCTGGATATCCCTTCCCAACCTGGATGCTTTACTAGACTTGTCTCCTGCTGTCTGCTGATGTTGGGTAGAGAGAGGCACAGGGATCCCACACCCAGCCACAGCAGAGTTCAGGTTGAGAAGGGCTTCAGGTTCAGTTTTGGGTGGTTGGTCAGGCTGCAGGTGGCTTTGCAGCCCTCTGGGGGCAACCCCCCTGCCCCATCCTGGCTGAGCAGAGGGATCCTCTCATGGCTCCCTGGGCACTGTGGGCAGGCAGTGCTTTTGGGGTGCTCTGGGTGCACTTCCTTGCTGTGATGGAGCCAAGCAGCAAGGGTTTGCGTGGCAGCTGCCCTTCCTCTCTTCATCTCCCCTTCCCTTACCAGCATGGCAGGGAGGCAAGTGCCTCTCCTGCTCTCACAGCTCTTCCTCTCCCTCTATATGTAGAGGAGCATCTGTCTCCCTCCCTGCTTTCTCTTCCCTCCTCCCTCTCTCTGGGGATGAAAGGGAATGGGGCTTTTGTTTTAAGGTCAAACTGACCTCCTTTCACCTCAAATAACCCAGCTGCCCAGGCCAAAATAAAAACACTTTTGAAGGCAGACAAGTCTCTTGGTGCCAAGTGGCCAGTCGGGTGCTTGCAAGGGGGTTCTTGCTTCATTTCTTTTTGTCCTCTCCAGTGTTCACCTTTTTGAATATTTCTGGTGAGACCAGGTACTGGGGGTTAAACATAGTCCAACATTTTAACCCTTTCAGGATCTGACCAGCCTGTGCCATGCAGGGCTGAAGATGTTTGGACAATGCCTCTACTTGATGAAGGTTTTGGACAACCCCATTTCACTTAATTTTTCCCTCTCTACCTCCATCAGTTGGTCGCATAAGTGATTATTTCTGACCATGTTCATCTTCACTCCTAAACCCACATGGCTACACCCTTGTCACCGTGCAGATGCAGTAGGGCACAATTGTGTTGCACCATCGTGGCCTTACATCTTGAAACTGGGCCTGGGTTTGCATTGAGCACCTCACAGCTTGGGATGTGTGACCTGATGAGCAGCCTGTGCTAAAGCAGCTGTTCACACAGGAAATAAATGACTTGGGGAGCCTCGTCCTGTGCGTACCCGCTTGCTGGACAGGCTGACAATATTGAAAAAAACCAAAAATGGTATGAAATTCCATTATTGCTTTTTTTTTTTTTGCTGAAGCAATTATTTAAGAACTTGTGATGCTCTGCGTTCTTGCAAGAGAGCCCTTTGCTAGCCAAGCTGGCTGTGAAACACAGTGATCTTTGCATTAGTGCAAGGGGGATGCATGCACAGATGGTGTCCTGGGAGGCACCACGGCTGGCAGGTGCTTGGGGCTGAGAATGTTGAAGCTGCCTCCAAGAGCTGGGGCTGCAGAAGAGCTGCACGAACAGGGGCAGGGCCGGCAGCACTGAGGTTACCTAGCCATGGGACACGGTGGACATGGTATCTATCCCAGGCATGCATGGACAAGCTAGAGCTGAATCTGAGCATGCTGTGCTCTGCACTGCTGATGCTTCCTCTCTGTGAGTTTTAAGTCTTTTGGCTTGGCCGCAGCTGCTGTCAAGGTGGTGGCTTCCTGCCATGGCGGCGTGGCGGGGTTGGTGCCCCTTGTCCCCAGCACCCACCCAGGGACAGCAGCACAGTCCGTGGAGGGATGCTGAGTCCAGCCTGGAGTGGACAGCAGGGCAGGTCGAGGGGAAGCCTCAGCCCTGAAGTTGCTGTCATGCAGTGCTGGCAGGGAGGGAGAAGGAGCTGCAGGGGGAGAGGCGGCCGACTTCTCTGTAAACAACAGCTCCTGTTTCCTCCTTTCCAACAGCTGATAAGAATTTAGCTCTTTGCAGCCGCTTGTGCTGACGGGGCACATTCTTGCGCACCCGCCGCTCCTCCGAATAATACTAGGAAAAAGCAGGGGGGAAAGTGCGGTGCCGGGGTGGGGGAGGGCCAGGCCGGGGGCACTGGGACGGGGCCTGGTGCTGCACAAAGGCCCCCTTGTTGCTCCCAACATTCCTGCGACAGGGGCACGGGGACTGTTTACACCCAAAGTCCCCTTCCACTTGGCTGACTGCCTGATTGACCGGAGGAGAGGGGACCCAGCCAGGGTGGCACCAGCTCCGTGCACCCCTCACCGCAGCATCTGCTCAGCCCCGGTGAGGGTGGGGAGCCAGGAGCAGTGGGGTGCTCATGCTAGGGAAGGGACCCTCCTGTTCCTCATGGCAGTGGGCACTGTGCCTCCTCTGGCACAGTGGCATAGCTGAGCTGCAGGTACGTGGCCTCTAGGTTTTCCCACGAACAGGTTTGGCTTTGTGCCACTTCTGGGATGCCCTGTCAGGAGAGCCTGTACCTAGGCAGGAATAACCCCAGGCAGCTGGAGGGCTTGACATTGCCAGGCTTTGCATCACAGGACTTTGCATCTCAGGGCTTGTCCCCACGGCAGTGCTGTAGAAGGTTTCGGTGCAGCACAGTTTTGGGAGAAAGGGAGCCCAGCCATTCATTGAAGGCCGAGAGGAAGCGCATTTCCTCAGGAGGAGGAGGTCACTGCTGTGATGGGAAGTGGCTCGCGTGCCCCGGCGGTGCCGCAGCCTGCTGCCCACACAGTTCTCCCCTGCGGGCAAGGGACAGAGCGGCAAAACCCTCCCTGGGTTTGGCATGAGATGCCACTCATGGGCAAAAGCCAGGAAATTCAACCTTTAGTCCCTGTGTAAATTGTGTTACAGAACAAACGCTCTTCCCAAACCAGGTCAGCGGCAATATTGCTGTTAGCCAGCAATGTCCTGTTGTCTCCAGGTACTTTCTGAGACTAAATCCCTGTTTGTTATGTTTACTTTTTTTTTTCTTTCCCTAAAGTAACTCTCCCCCAGAGGATTGTAGTGGCATTTGGCAAGGTCTGTACGGACAATTATGTAATGGAAACGTGCCCTATCGGAGAGTCGCGGTGGAACTGGCACTGGTGCCGGCAAGGGGAACGGCTTGCAGCAGCTTTGTGCAGGAGAGAAAGGGCAGCACATTGGGGCTGGAGGCCACACGTGTACCTGATGGCCAGGCAGGGGCAGCAATCAGGGAGGAAGAGGCCGTGGTGGTCCCTGCTGGGAGCTCACTCTGGCGGTGGCACACCTGGGCCTTTGCAAACACATGCTGACGTGATCTTCCCATGCGTATGGGATCATTTCTATGCCAGAAATTGCCCTTGAAGGCACAGCGGTGAATATAGTCCTGCTTTCCTCATTGATTTTCTCCTCCCCTCTTCTTTCCAAACAAACACATAACTGCAAGTGGGAAACTTCTGTTTTTGAGAGGAGATATGCAACCTTTGAAAACCTCAACTTCTCCTCAAACCATGTGTGTCATCACTTGTGCAACCTTCTGTTCAGCGGGAGTGTGAATGTAGCCCTTAGGGAATGTGCTAGCAAGAGGGGGTGACTTTAATTTTTTCTCTTTCCCTTCTGAATTCTCCTTCTGCCCATATCAGGATGCCTTTGTGGAGCAGCTTAATGCTTCAGCAGCCTGCCATGGATTGAGTTGGGCACGGAATTGATAGGACCCAAGCAGGGGCCGTGATCGGTGTAGGGTGTTGCTGGAGTGCACGTCTCCCACATATCTCACTGGGCATTGCACGCACAGAGAAGAATACATGAAGCTGGCCCTAAGCTGGCTCCTGCCCATGTCTCCTTTGCCATCACCATTCAGGCTGCCTACTCTGGCATCACTTGAGCTGTGGGCACCCAACACATCTGCCCTACCTTTCAGGGGAGGGCCCAATCCAGTATTTATCGACCACAAGAGAGAAAATTAAACTCCTAACAGTGATCCCTTCAATGAACATTTGCCAAGGGGGAACCAACCTTGTCATCTCCCTATGGGGCTGGTTAAAGATCATGCCTGAAGTTCTTCTAGAGAAAAAGAAAAGGAAGGTGGTGGCACAAGGGGGACAAATGGGGACAACAAAGCTTTTGAAATGACTCCCACAGGCAGGTCTCATGGTATGGGTCAGCTGCCCCATCAACCAGCACACTGATGCTGTGTTTGTTTGTGTGACCTCTGAGCATGGTGGAAACGCACCAGCATGGACCAGAGGGCTCCTGGCCTATGTGAACACAACTGATTTTAACAGAGAGAAGGTGCCTTGCTGCCAGGCCATTACAGAGGCAGCAGCGAGGCATTTTCATGGTGTTTTGCATGCCAGCATTGCACACATGGGGCTCCGTTGTGCATGGAGATCTGCGTTGAATATGCATGTCTGCATTGCACATGTGGGGCATTGAATGCACAGAACTGCATCCCACATGCACATCTGTATTGCACATCTGGGGCTGCTTCTCACATGTGGGGTTGCACTGTATGCATAGAGAGAACTGTGCTTTACAGCCTTTGTCCCGAGGCACTTTGGGTGGGCATCCAGGGTGGGATACCCTCCAGGGAAAGTGGTCAGCTCCATGTAAGCTAGCCTTAGGTCTTCACCAAGGCCTAAGACTTGAGTGCCTGCTTCATCAGGAGTGCAAGGGGTGTGGGTCATGGGTCATGCACAGTGCCTGTGTGGACAGGTGTGTGTTCCTGCAGGCCAGCTGGGAGGTGAGGGCTCAGCATGCCATAGTGAGCAGTGCTAGGCATTGCGCTTACACCACTCGCTCTCAGTTTTCCCTATGCCCAAAACCTCCTGGCTGGGATGTGGTACTGGATCCTGTTTGCAAGCCCCACCGTTGCTGGCCTCTGTTTCTCTCCCTCGGAGCACCTTGCACTGGGAAGAGGTGCTCGTGGCAGTGTGCAGAAGCCTGGCTGCAAACCCCACAACAGCACAAGAGCATAACATGCTACGTGCAAAAGCGTGGAGAAAATCCTTTTGTTTTGGGCCAGTTTACATTCTGGAAGGCACAATTCCCAAGCAAATTTGCTTTGCATCAGAAAGTCAACTTTACCCGTCTCTTTTATTTTGAGAGGGGAAGGAAACATGGTAAAACTGATGTAAGCTTTTCCTCTGGAGCAGTTTGGCCATCATTAAGCAGTGATATGAAATGCACTTGGTCATTGCTGCACCAGACATGGGCTTTTACATCTTTCTGCAGGCAGAAATGGGAGAGGAACCCTTATTAAAAGATTAAGTTTAATAGCTGTTCTTGGCGGGTGCGGGAGCCTGTATTCTTTCTGCAGCTGTCTCAGAGCTGTCCCATCTGGTAAAATTTAGCCGCCTTGGTTCGCTTCACCTGCCTGAGTGTTGATCCGGCGGAGGGAGGTTGGCAGCCACAATGCTGTGCTGCTTCTTTCTAATAAAATTCGCTTGCCAGGATCAACATCGGAGACGGTCGCAGTAATCGGCGCAGCGCTGGCGGTCAGGCTGGGCTTGGGCTTCCTCACCTCAGCTGGGCCCGAGGAGGCCACCCGTGCCAGAGATAGAGGAGGGAGATAAACCCCCATCATTTAAAGGGCCTTTGAACTGCTGCTGGAGGCACGTGTTGGCATCAGTAGCATTTGTCTGGGAAAGTCTTAACGTGAGACTTGGCTGGTTTGCGGGTGCGTGTCAGCTGGTCTGGGAGGAGCGCTGCTGTGTTTGAAGGATGTGGAGCCCACCAGTCTCTGCTGGCTGGTGGTGGAGGGATGCCTACAAGGAACTGGGGAGAGGGTCCAGCCCAGGTTGGTGGCTAATGCCAGGGTCTCTGCTGTTGCAGGTAGGCCGGTGGGACGAAATAACCGGCGGATCAACCGGGGGATCGTGGAGGAGTGCTGCTTTCGGAGCTGCGACCTGGCTCTGTTGGAGACGTACTGCGCCAAATCCGTCAAGTCGGAGCGTGACCTCTCTGCCACCTCCCTGGCGGGCCTGCCAGCACTCAGCAAGGTGAGGAGGCTGCGCAGGGATGGTGGCCCTCCTCTGAAATAAACAGAGAGAGAAAAGACGGGAAGGCCGTGGGCGGAGAGAACAAACCCCAGCTGCAAGGTCTGGTGTTTCTGCAGAGCTTTTGAGAAACAGCCACCATTGGCAAGTCGTGCCAAATAGCCTGCCAGAAGTCAGCTCTTAGTAAGGTGGGGAACCAGAGGTGGGCTGGGTCACAGAGTCATAGCATGGTTTGAGTTGGAAGTGACCTTTAAAGGTCATCTAGTGCAACCGCCCTGCAATAAGCATCTACTGGATCAGGTTGCTCAGAGCCCCGTCCAACCTTTCTGTGACTGTTTCCAGGGATGAGGCAATATTTCCATAGGAGGGATGGAGGTCCAAGAAGGGAATCCCCATCTGGAGAGCGGGCAGGCTTGAGTGGAGGCTAATATTGCTATCCCTCTCCTTGCAGGAGAGCTTCCAGAAGCCCTCGCACGGCAAGTACTCCAAGTACGACGTGTGGCAGAAGAAGAGCTCCCAGCGGCGGCAGCGGGACGCGCCCAACATCCTGCGGGCTCGCCAGTACCGGTGGCAGGCGGAGGGGCTGCAAGCGGCCGAGGAAGCCAAGGCGCTGCACCGTCCCCTCATCTCCCTGCCCAGCCAGAGGCCCCCGGCGGCGCGAGCCTCCCCGGAAACGGCTGGCCCCCAGAAATGAACCCTGACCAGCTGTCTCGATTTTTGATCTCCTGGGGGAGGGCGGGAGGACTGGCGATTCCCGACCCCCAAGCCCCTCCG
>VZRH01006082.1:239196-266382 GCA_013397555.1 Urocynchramus pylzowi
GGCGGGGCACCCTCACGCCGCTCCGGCCCCAACCCAACAACTGACACAGCAAGGAGGGGATGGCGGCGGCGGTGGCCAGTGGCACCGCTCCCACGGCATCTTCCTTTTGGGGTGGGGGGGAGGGTTGTTTAGTTTCCCACACCTGTTTCGTTTCCCCGCGCCCCCGGTATTTCCAAACCTGTGCTTGCGAAGGGACAGTTTGGCACTTGAACTTTTTTGCTGCTGGGTGCTGCGTGACATCCCCGGTGCCAACGCCAGAAGATAAAAGAAAGAGCAAGAGGAAAAAAGGATATGAAGTTAAATCCTTTTTTTAATCCTTTTTTTTCTCGAGAAGCGTCCATTCCGTGTCTTTCGTGACAATAAAGTGAAAAAAACAATAGAACGGGGAGAAACATTGAGGGATAAAAATCTTTTGCCTCATTCCCACCCCACTTTTTTTCTTCTTTTTTGTTTTGTTTTTCTTTTGTTTTTTCTTATTTTTATAACTTTCTTTTGCACCTTTAAAAGAAAAACGTACCTGAGAAGAAGTTCCGAGGAGCCCCCATCTGCGTTTTTGTGTGTGTGCTTCATTACAAGATTCCAAATCGACTTGCACCTTTTTTGAAATCACCGATGACGGGAGAAAGAGAGGAAGAGGAGAGAGAAGCAAGAAAGAGAAGGAAAAGGAAAGGGGAAAGAAGAAAAAAAGAAAAAAAGTGAGCTGATGCTCACTTTAAATGGAGGAGGCGTCTGCATTGCACATTTGCCACGGATTTAGTTGATTTATATATATAATATATTATATAACTTTTTTGGCAAAAAAGCACTATTTTTATGGGACATTTTGTGTAGTATCTGAAGAGGGATTGTAATGTTTAAAATGTGTTATGGTGCTAAAGTAAGTTGGAAGGGAAAAAACCCAGAAATAGCAAGGGAGGGTGGGGAGGGAAGGACAAGATAGCGAATACTGAACTTGAAATTTTAGCTTTTCGTTTTAGGAAAAGTGTGATAAATGTGTTTCTTTTCTCTTCTGAAATATAGCTTGGTCATGACCATATGAGCTAGTTGGCTGTTACTCATGTACACAGATGCACGCACACACAGAATACATCGACACGCATCCTTTTTTTTTGTTTAAAAAAACAAAAACAACACAACCACCGCAACTTAGACTAAAAGGGAACTGTTCTGGAGACAAACTATTTTGAACGGTGAAGGTGTTGCCAGTTAGAACTCAAGGCCCTGCTTCTGCACAGACCCCCTGGACCCCCTGGAGCTTGGCTTCCCGAGCCAAGGGGAATCTTGCTCTTCCCTGTCCTTGCTGGCGTGCCGATGGTCCGGCGGGCGGGCAGGCGGGCAGGCAGCCCTCACACCGAGCCCCTGCAGAAGCAGCAGTTCCACGCCCTGCCATCTCCTTTTCCTTCCCTTGCCCTTTGCGTGCTTCTGGCCGGACCCCGGCGTCCCTGCCCTCCTCCCCTCGCTGCCCTCCCGGGGCCGTGCAGGGGGAAGGGCCGCACCTGTCCCGGGGCGGCCGCGGGGCTGGGACTGCTGCACGGGGTGGGGCAAAGGCAAGTCTCTGGCTTGAGCCTCGGCACTGGGTGAGCCGATGGGTTTGAGAGGTGGGCAGAGGGCTGTAAAATAGGTTGGGTTTAAAATAATATATATTATCTGTCTAGAAACCGTAAAAGGGGGGGGAATCAATTACATCTCCCTAATATACTCTCACTTGCTAATAAAATGGGGACACTCTGTTAACCAGTTCTGTACTTGCTTTGTCTTATATATCCATACATTTAAAACATAAAAAAAAAAAGACTACTTGAATTGTATTCTATTTCGTGGTTTGGAGGGGAGGGCTAGGGGAGTCTTGAGAGGGGGAGGCTTTTAATGTGTAATCTTTTTGTTTGTTATTACCTTGCAATNTAATGTGTAATCCTTTTGTTTGTTATTACCTTGCAATGTTGAGCCATGAAGCCTTCGTTTAAAAAAAATGGCACTGCAATACACGACAAAGAAAATCCTTTATTTATTTTATTAAATATATATGGAAAAGAATGAAAATCAGTCCAAATTAGGGAGGGGGGAAGGGAAGTGGGTGGGGTGGGAAGGCAGAATAAAAACAGAGAAATTGCAAATAATTGACTTTTTTTTTTTCCTTTTCATGTGTCTTTTTTTAAAAAAAACTTAGTTTTTATTTTTTAAAAAGAGAAGTAAAAGCTTTCCTGGATGCTTTGTACCAAAAAGAAAAAAAAATTAAAAAAAAAAAAAAAGAAAACCTGTTAAGCAAATAAATATCCATCCAGAATATGAAGCCTGACTTTTTCTTTTACTTTTCATTTATTTTTGCTCCTGGGGTGAGAGTTGGGTGGGAAGAAGGCCACGCCAAGAGCCACTCCCAGTGGAGGAGCAGAGTGCACTGCAGCTCCTCTTTTGGAGCTCAAAACTGCGAGAGAGCGTGTGGTACCCTTAAACACAGCATGNTATATCCATACATTTAAAACATAAAAAAAAAAGACTACTTGAATTGTATTCTATTTCGTGGTTTGGAGGGGAGGGCTAGGGGAGTCTTGAGAGGGGGAGGATTTTAATGTGTAATCCTTTTGTTTGTTATTACCTTGCAATGTTGAGCCATGAAGCCTTTGTTTAAAAAAAATGGCACTGCAATACACGACAAAGAAAATCCTTTATTTATTTTATTAAATATATATGGAAAAGAATGAAAATCAGTCCAAATTAGGGAGGGGGGAAGGGAAGTGGGTGGGGTGGGAAGGCAGAATAAAAACAGAGAAATTGCAAATAATTGACTTTTTTTTTTTCCTTTTCATGTGTCTTTTTTTAAAAAAAACTTAGTTTTTATTTTTTAAAAAGAGAATTAAAAGCTTTCCTGGATGCTTTGTACCAAAAAGAAAAAAAAATTTAAAAAAAAAAAAAAAAGAAAACCTGTTAAGCAAATAAATATCCATCCAGAATATGAAGCCTGACTTTTTCTTTTACTTTTCATTTATTTTTGCTCCTGGGGTGAGAGTTGGGTGGGAAGAAGGCCACGCCAAGAGCCACTCCCAGTGGAGGAGCAGAGTGCACTGCAGCTCCTCTTTTGGAGCTCAAAACTGCGAGAGAGCGTGTGGTACCCTTAAACACAGCATGAAACCTCATTCCTGTGGCAGATGCCCCCCTGAAGCCCCCAGTTGTCTGCCCAGTGGTTCTTGGTGAGATCTGGGGTTGTTTCCCAGCAGCTGTTGGGTTTTGCTTAGCTCTTACCAGTTTGGGTTGTTCCCAGGGACCTGAAAGCTGAATGGGAATTGAAGATGGCAAAAAAGAACAAAGAAACCTTGTGTCTGGGCTAGGTTTCCTGATAGATGGAGCTTCTCTGGTTTCTCGGGGTAGAAATTGCTTCTCTTTACGTTTTTTGGGATCCCAAAGATCTGCTTTTCATCACACACAGCCATCATGCACCACTGTAAATAGAAGATAGAACACTGACGCTCCAGTTTGGTAGTAGAACAACTGTGGGTAAAACGGTGCCCACAGTTTCTTTTAAAAATTTGCAATAAACAACAACAAAAAAAATTCATACAGTTTTTTCTTTTGGGATTTTTGTGGTTGGTCAGGGAGGGTTTTGCACAGATGTAGGGCTGACTGCTTCCTCTGGACATGTACTTGTTGCAGGTGGAGAAAGGATGTGCCTGCCTTTCTGACCCTGTTCCAAGATCTGGTGCAGTTTTCATTCACATTAAAATGTGTCCCTACGAAGAGTGAGGACTGATTCCATTGTGGCTTCTGATTGTAACTGATGGAAACTTTGCTTTTGGGAACTTTGGTCCTTTTCTGCTCTTTGTTGTGTAAGCCACTGTCATGGGGGTTATTTAGAGCTGATTAAAAAGCAAGAAAATCTTCAGCCAAGTATCTTGCTGCATTCCCCAGGGAGGAAAGCAACAAAGCTGGAGGCACCATAAGGGTGATGATGGTGTTTCCAAGCATGGCTCTTCATAAACCCTTTGTTTTGCCTCATCCTACCAGGAGTTACCATGGGGCCAGACCAGAGCAGCTAATTTCTTTGGTTATCAAGAGACTTCAAAATGTGCCATCTTGCCTTTTGGCTTGTCAAGGACTGCCTTTACTTGCCAGGAGAGGCAGGAGCTGCCTCTGAGCATTGTCCTGGCCAGAGGGTGGGAGTCTGGATGAAGCTGGACCTTTGCTTTGTCTCACGCATATTCTGTTGGTGGCAGGTAAGTCATGGGCTTAGCCTGGGAATCTCAGACAGCGGGCTTGAGAACAAACCCAAGCCTGCCATGTTTTCTCAGACAGATGGGCAGAGCTGGTTTTTGTCATGATGCCCCTATGTGCAGGCACAGCTCTGGGTGCTCAGCTGCTGGGTTGCAGGAGCATGGCTGCAGCAGTGAGGGGCAGTGATCCCTTGGGAGGCACATCTGGCATGTCTGAGCTTTAATGCACCTCCACATCCAGCCCAGCTGGTCCAGGGACCTCCACCCACTGCTCTGCTGACATGCAAGAGGGTGAGGAGGCAAAGGATAGTTTCTACAGAAAAGTCCTAAATGCTGCTTAGAGACTCAGGAACAACTGGGAGAACTAACCCTGCATCCTAGCCCAGCCCCAGCTCTGGCCCCTGGGTCTCAGCATTATTATGTAGCTCTGCAGGCAGCAAAGGGCACATGTTTTTTTTTGCATAAAATTTCCTTTTTGAGGGCATTTTCCCAGGTGATACCCAGAGGAATACTGGGAAAGAGGGAAGGTCCAACTTGCTGTGTGGAAGTGGCCACAGTATTTTCAAGGTATATAAATCAGTGTCTCTGGATTTGTCTGGATAGAGGGAGACGCAGGAGAAAAAAATACCACTAATGAACAGATACTTTTCCCTTTCTATCCCATTTTACATTATTTCTTAGTGGGTTTTTTTGGTTTGGTTTTGGTTTTTTTTGTTTGTTTGTTTGTTTGTTTGTTCTTTTTTTAATCCAGAATGCAGATGAGCTGTTACCTAACTTTCAGTGAGTTGTACTAGTGCCATCACTGAGCCTCCAAACTGGTTCCTCTGTGCCTCAGAGCAGCTCCATCCCTTCAATCCTGCCTGTTCTCAGAAGTGATGTACCTAGCTGCACTAAATGAAGGACCTACCTGCACCAGGTGAAGGGGAAAACCCATGTTTGTTGTTTTTTAAAATCACCTGATTTCTTTGTTGCATCTATAATTGCCCACTGATTTTTTACGTGGCTGTGAGGAGACTTGAGAAAGGTGCTGTTGTACCATGGATTATTTCACTCATGCAGTCTGCAGCAGGCAAGACTCAGATGCTTTCTGCACCTTTTGTGCTTTTCATTTGCAACACAGCATCAATAAAGCAAAGCTCTTCTAACAATCTCCTGGCAGCTGACAACTTCCCCCCTTCCACTTTATTTATTTTCTGAAGAGCAGGTGAGTCATAAACTACCCCGAGGCTGGGATAGCAGAGCAATTCCACTGCTCCCAGTGCAGACCAAGGGGGAAGTCTGCTTTTCAAAGATAAATAGATCCCATGTCCTAGGAGGGGTCTGTTATTGCCACCAAGGTGCCAGCATTGGCTCTCCCTCCCCCGGGTGGCTGAAGGATGCTCTGTCTGCCAGCAGGCAGTGTGCAGTGGCAGACATAACTTCAACCTGCTGGAAAGGCACAAGTCCTCACAGGAATCTTGGCCTGCTTTGCTGCTGCACTCCCAGCTGTGCACAACCCAAGGAATGCACTTGCTCATTAAAATCATGTCAGAGTTTGCAGAGAGCCCTGCGAGAGCCTCTTTCCCTGCTTTCTTCTTGTACCTGCCAACAGCAGACTGAAAGCTGAGGTTTCCAACCTGCCAGGCTCTGGCTCAGGGACCAGCAATAGCCTGAAGGCAGGAAATTTCTGAACTAGGGTGTTTTTTGACTTGGGCATCATGGGAGGTCAAACCTGACATGCAAAATGGGCTGTTCTGGTCTTCATCTGGCTGCTTGCAGCTCTGGGTTGGGGTTTTCAGGACAGGCACAGCATGCAACAGTGATCAGAGGACATCCATCTTTGTGTGTGTTCTGCAAAGGGCAATATGACACACAGCTTTGACCAGAAAGGATTAAGCATATCACAGTTTTAGATGGAAAAAGACACTATTCAAATACCTGAGTAACTCACAGGTAGAGCAGCCAAGGTAAGTGCAGAACTTGCACCCTGTCACCAGCAGTAAAATACCTGTTTCATTTTTCAAAATTGCTAGGAATTAATTCAGCTTCTGCTGACTTTTCAATGCTCCTGCACCTTGTTCTTGAACATGCTTGTGCTTCTTTGCTGGCCAGCTTCATAAAGAGCATAGTTCACAATTTTAAGTCCCTGAGGTGAAATGATACCAATGATTACAATGTAAAACAATGTATTTGTATGCCATTCCATGGGAGAAGTACTGGCACAGCCTCTTTGCCTCCCTGTCCCCTCACCAGCTTGTTCAAATGAAGGTCGTGCTCCTTCTGTACACAACCACATCCTTCAGCTGTGTTGAACTTGAAAGGAACTGATTTAGAAAGGCAGTCAAGAGCCAGGGAGCTTATTACAAAGCTTGTCATTGCAAACAAATACTATTTTGAAAAATAATTCATTAATAGACGTCTTCCCCCAAAGCATCCAAGTTTCTTGTCTCATTGCCTCCACTGGCAGGGCCATGGTGACTTATCACTTCTGGCTGGGAGAAATCACTTCCTAAATACCAGATGAAGCCAGCTATGATTACCCCTATTCCAATGGCAACCCTGTCTTTGGTCTTCTCTCCCTAGATGGAGGAACCAAATCCTTCATTTCACCAAGGTGACAGCATTTAGGGCACACTTTTCTTAAGCTCCATGTGAGGAGCACAGAGACCTATGGTGTTTACCCCTCCAGCTTCCAGGACAGATTTCTCCCCATTATCCCCCCTCACTAAAAAAAAAAAAAAAAAAAAAAAAAAAAAAAAAAATCACAAGGAACAGGAATTTTGGATACTTGATTGTCCTGTCTCAAGCCAGAAGGGCACACTGATAATGATAATCTTTGTTTTCTTTGCAGCTGGGGCATAGCTGGAAAGGGAGGAAGGCAATTAAGAGAATATTAAGACTTCATCTTCCAAGACGTTGTTGCTTCTGTTCCTCCTCCCTGTCCCCCCTGTTCCCCGTGCGTAGCAGAGAAAGCGGCAGGAGTATTATTTCTCAAGGCCTCCGCTGACGTCAATACGCAGGGTATTTATTTATGAAATTGAATCAAACAGTGGGGGAGAGAGGAGTGGAGGAAGATGGACGCGCAGAGCTAGCAGCTGCCAAGTTATAATAGAGCAGCAGTCTCTCAGTATTTTTCTATCCTCTTTCTGGGGGAGGGATGTGATGATCAGAGCTTTGGAGGCCCAGGGAAAGTGAGGCAGAAGAGAGAAACAGTAGAGACAGGCTTTAGCATCAAGAGCAGGGGAAAGGTGTGACAAGGAGGAATCATTACAAGGTACATAGGCCATTTCTGGTGCTGGGATAGACAGATGCAGTCCTCATGCAGACACCTGCTTTCAGGCAGGCTCTGACCAGGCTCTAGCAGCCCTTTTCTCTCAGCCTTTTTAGTCTTTACACAGAAAATTCAGAGTTTCCAGACGAATAAATAATGATGCCCCATCCTCATTCCCTGTTTCAGGCTCAGTCAGCAAAATGGCTGTTTGGGGAGCCCAGCCCCAAACAGCCATTAAGTTAACTTGAAGACCCTGATTCTTCCTGCAATCAGTGAGAAATAGTTTTTCAGAGTACAAATGTTGTCCATCAATATCATCATGTGCAGAAGCATAGAAAGGTGAAACTCAGAAAGGGAGAGCAGTTTCTTTTCTTCCCCCAAGGAGGATACAGGCATCAGTGCAGAGCAACAGCGATGGGGAGGGGAAAAGGAGCCCAAGGAGCACAAGTGACCGTGACAACATGATGCCCTTCAGCTTCACCTCTGGCAATCACTGGGAGAAGATGCCTTTGGGCATTTCTCACCATCCTGGAAGTCAAGCATAGAAATGCAAATGGAAGTAGGTGAGGATGGCTTTTGTCTTTCTCTCACCTGCTCGTGGCCAGCCGGTTAGCATAGCATAGAGCTGGGCAGGGAGAGGAGGGAATGTGAGCACGGAAATCAAATTCCTCCTCTTTAGCTCTCTGAGCTCCTGCAGGTTTATTATCGAAAGCCTTCCCTGCACAGCTCCTTTCCCAGCCGGAGGAAAGCCTGCTGCATTGCATGAGGTGCACTTGAAGGAGCCCTGCAGATCTCCAGGTTTATTTTTAAAGTTCCTGCCTTTCCTGGGATTCCCCTGCTGACTTCCCATTGCCTCGGATAAGAGGAGGTGATACTCTGGACGGATTTCTTCCTTTAAGGGAGAGACCTTGCAAGCAGCATCAAGGTGTCAGCCAGCCCCGAGTTTATTGTTTTTCCAAAATAAGGGAAGAGAGACATGTTCTGGAGATCCGTTTACAAGTCGGACTATCTCCAGTTATATAATGACACAAGTCTGGCTGCCAGCAAATTGTTGCTCCGAGCTGGGAAAGACAATTAGCTCGCCTCTCAGGGCGGCGAGCGTGCACAATGCCGGCTTTGTGCCACCCTGCCACCGGCCCCGGCATGTGCGGGACAGCCTGGCTCACCCATCATCTTCAGAGGTGGCGGAGGGAAGAGGGAAAGGAAAAACCCCCGTGCTCGGAGAGGCAGCGCCCGCAGCTCGGTGGCTGCGCCCGCGCCAGGGCGGGGATCCCTGCGAGGGATGGGGGCGCCGGGGACGGAGTCCGTCTGCCAGCGCTTTCCTGTCCCGGCGCTGGAGGGATGACGGTAAATCGGCTGCCTCTCCACAGGGCAGAGACAGCTCTGACCCCTCTGCTGAAAATGGGATGAGAAGCTTCGGTGTTTGGCTTCCTGCACTTCCTGGTGCGCTGATGGATTTAGGCTTTCACTGAAACTCCTGGCGCTGCCTGGGGAGTCAGTGGAAAAAAATTTCCCATCCAGAGATGGGAAATACCTAACCAGCTCAAAAATGTGCTCACTTGAAAGGGAAAGGCGGTTTCCAGGTGAACTTGCATTCCTGTACTCAATGGATACGGACAGAAGCACGGCTTTGGAAAATTCAGACTCTGGTCTGTTTCAAGGCAGCCGGCAATTAAAGATAGCTGGGTCCTGCTCAGACACGCACCTGGGCCAAAACAGGCTTCCAGAACTGCATGCCTGGCCAGGGAGGAAGGACCTGCCCCTGCTGCCCCCTTGGCACAGTGGGGCAGGGACATGCCATAGAGCTGCACATGGAGAACTTCTCTCAGCTCTCCTACATGCAACAGCCTGGTTTCAGCAGGCAGTGACGCATGGAGAGGAAAGATGGTCTGAAATAAAATACCCAATGTCGTCAACAGCCACAGATTAATTCAGTGAAATCGCTCGTTGCTGCAAGGAGTTAGTGAAAGAAAAACACTGGGAAGAGAATGCTGCCTGTGTGACAAATAAGGGTACACAGAGCTGTGTTTCGCAGGGGAAGTGTTGATAAACAACACTAAACCCTCATGCTTCGGGGGAGCTAAGTGATGATAACTTGGGGGGCAGAGGAGACTTCTGCTGGCAGCTTGTTAGTCTCTGAACACGTTTACCTCATCCTTTACAGTGTTTAATTAAATACAGCACTGCTCTGAACCATTCAGGCTGTTTCTGCTTGCCTAGACAAAGGTGCTTTGCAGAATTTTTTCTGTCAAGGGGATGACAAGAATCCTTATGTTAGTACCACTGGTTGGAAATATTATGTGTAAATCTGCACTGCAGATAAACAAGTGCATCCTCTGCTCACAGAGCTCCCTCATGCTCCTGTTCACGAAGCACACCTGCTCTGCATGTCCATCACACAGTTTCTTGGGTGTCCAACCCATCCCTGTGGATGTCAGTACAGCCCCAATGGCAACCACGTACATGCCTAAGACACAATGCTGCTCTCAGTCCAGCCCAGCAAAAACAGTTCCTTCTGGAAGTGAGTCATATTTCTTCATCTTTCGAACCACTTCAAGCAATTTGTCTTGCAGACTTTCTGACTACATTTACATAAAATGCATCCTTCCTTTCTTTCTATTTTTGGTTCCATGCATGGGGTTATTTTAGATGGTGTGCTCAGAGGTCACTGTGACATACACACAGAGGGGAGAGCACGCTATGCTTTTGGTAGGTATTCTGTAATGTTTATGCAGGTGGCAGGCTCTTGGTTTCCCTGGGCACTCACCATGGATTTACATGCCAGCACAATGACAGAAAAGGATAAGTTGCTGGTCACTGCCAGAAATGCCACAATTTTCTCTACAAAGTGCAGCTTGTAGACATGAATAACCTCACAAGACCCCTGGAAGAGAAGCTGGGAGTATGGGTTGCTGGCAAAACTGAGGAGGTGTAAGGGAGGATGGGATCATGGAAAACTTCCAGGAATGGCTTGTGCATGTGTACGGCATGGTTAGGAACAGTTCCTGCCTGGAATTTGAGTGCAGGCTATTATTTATATTCTCAAAGCTCTGCCAGTGCATGGTGCTTGCAGCATTAGAGCTAGAACTCAAGCCCTGAGCAAGTTGAAGGCTTTCATTCACATCTGCAAGATGCAAAAAGATTCTTTGGAGTCTGAAGGCAAATGAGGCTGGAAAATAAAATAGCCCAAGTCCTTCACAAGTTCCTTACTGTTTAGTGTCCTTCCCAACTCAGCCAGGTATCTTCAGGTTGGAAAAGGAATGACTGGGAGGTATGTGAGAGAGGTTTCTGAGCTTGTGAGTGGCCTGGGAGCAGGGATGGGTCAAGTTTTGCTGTCCCTTCCTGTACAAGAATAGGCAGCATTACAGGAAGTTAGCAGGAGTCAGGCTGAAAAACAAACAGAAGGAGATGGCTCTTCATGCAACAGGCAGTAGATCTGTGAATATTCTTACCAAAGGATGTTGTGGATATGAGAAGCTTGCATGGATTCAAGGAAAGTTCACAGAAGAGAAAACCTCTGAGAGTTACTAAATACATAGAAACTCTATCTGGCTCAGGAAGTTCCTGAGCTGAAAATAGTTGGAGTCTGGGACAACACTGAGGGAAGTATTGTATATGCTTGCCCTTGTTCTTACTCTCCCTAGGCTTCCACTCATGGGCTTTGTTGGGGTCTGGATGTTAGGTTAGACAGACCTTTAGTCTGACCCAGTGGAGCTGGTTTTATGTCCTTATGTAACTTCACATACACACAAGATGGGTTCTCACATGGCTCCTTCCCAAAGCTCACCAGCCTCAAGCACCCTCACCCACTGTTCACCACAGCTCAAGCACCAGGCACACCTTTTCCAGGTTGCATTTGACTGAGCAGATGAAGATCCTGACTGCTGGCAGACAGATTTTTTTAACAGCTTAAAGTTTGTATGACTGAAATATGCTTGCTCTCAGGGTTTGATGATATCAAGTGTTTGGCAATAATATCAATGTTGGTCTCTGCTACCTCTCTCACCTCCTTGATGCCCTCCCTGATTGTTCCCATCTTAGCAAAGAGGTTTAAAACTATTCTGAACTCAACTGTTTGTTTGCAGAGAATTATAATTCTGCTCTGGTCACCACTTGGTACTGAATTTGGCTATGGAAATTGAGTCCTTATTGACATCTGTGTTAAAAATTGCTGAAGCTGCCAAGACATGTAAATCTGCACATATCTCAGATGAACTGCTTTAGGACTTTGTTCATCCTACTTGGGATATGTTCTAAAGGCTTTATTTGTAGCAATAAAGGTCAGAGCCTTTCTCAGCCCTCTCTTCCCTGAAAAACAGTATTTGAAAGATGAGTCTTTGAATAACAACCAAGTGGCCTTGTTAGCCTTCCCTTCACCTCTTCTCAGCTGCTCTCCTGTCCTGGGTCTCTCACTATGGCTTTGAGAAACTGCTGTAAACTAAAAGCAAGAAGAACAGCAGTTACCTCTGAAGGGGAATTAGGAAAAAATAGTCTGGAAAAAAAGAAAGAACATGAGAAAATATGTATACCTGTAGCTTGCTGACTCTCTTCTCTCTCCTAGACAGTTAGAGGGGGAAGCATGCATGGTTACAGCAAGAAATGTCTTCTGAGATGAATACATGAAGATTTTTGGGATTTCATAGCAAGCCATCTGTTGTGGAAACAAAAACCCTGGCTCTCTTGCAGTTCAAAACTTGCTGGGGTCGATGATGTCCAAGTATCAGCATGTTTGCAGCACTGCAGTGATTATTTGATGAGGAACTATGGTCCTAACTTTTCCATCCTTTTTGTCACACCAGCTGTGGATCTCCACTGAAGAAGTTTCAAAATTAGCCAAGCACCACTTGGAGATCTCCAAAAGTGGACTAATGTCACAATGGGAGTAGTGGGATTCTTGTCTCAGGTGAGATTCACCTTATTGATACTCCTATTACTTTTTGCTGCTGCTCAAATAATGGCAGAAGCTATTTTTAGCAGCTTGAACCCTAATGTTTAAGGAAAAGAAAAAGACAAAAACCAACCCCTTTGTGAGCTATTTCCACAACAATAACTTGTAGCAGGGAGGAAAGAGAGTAGGCCAAAATATGTAGCCCTCTTCACCAAATAAGGACCCTTGTAAGGGCAGGCGCCAAGGACTGCAAGGCTTAGGAAGGACAGGGAGGGCTTTGGAGTGGAAGAGTGAATCAGCACGGCCATCAGGTCACACCCACATGAATAATACCTCTCACTTCCCTTGAATTGTACATTGTAATAAAGACCTAGCTGCCTTTTCTGGTATTCCAGCATCTGCCTGAGAAGAGTCAGATGTGAAATTAGGTTTCCCGTACCTTAATAGATTAATTTAGTTTAAACTAAAAATGAGGGCACATGTACTGTCGGGAGTCAAGAGGCCTCAAATGACATATGTCTCTCTTTTAATGCTATTCTTTTTTGGTGTGTGTGCTCTGTGAATCTAAACATTGATTAAAATGTGTTTTCTTGAAAATTCCTCCCAAATTTTAGATGCTTACCACTACTAGGACTCTCACCTGTGCAAGTGCCATGTGCAAGCATCTGCAAAACCAAAGGTGATCACGTTGCCAGCTGCTCAGTTTCTTGGGGCCCTGTGGAGGCACTGCCATACCAATAGGGAAATATTAACTCCTTCTTTTGTTGTCCTTGAAGTTTTCTGTCTTAAAAGCTGTGCTTGCCCATAACACATCAGCTCACCTGCCTTCCTTCTGAAGGATAATCCCTGGCCTGTGTTATTCTTCCAGTGTGCCTCATGGCAGGAAAGATGCAGAGTCTGTATGTTAACTACTATGGGATATTACAGCAGGGACAGGGCTGTACTGCCATTAGAGAATGGCAAAAACCTCACGCTGAAATGTGACGTTTTCCTTCAGAGGCCCATAACAGGTTTCCCTTCTCACAGAGGGAACATCGATGGGAATTTCCCTGGTGACTGGTGACATCTTTATCTGAAAGTAACTCAAGATAAATTTTTCCATGGAAAAGTTTTCCCTGTGAACTAGTGAAGGCTGTTAAGTGTCTCGAACAGTCCTGGCTGAACTTCCTTATACTTTTAAGTTCTGTGCTGCTAAAAGAAGCATTTGCAGTTTTGCCACAAGATTAGCTCTGTCCCCTTAGTGTCAAAGACATATGACTGGCAGGAGATTGCTGTGCCCAGTTAAAAATGAACATATACCACTGCTCACTCTGCTCAGAGAATACCAGCTTTTCTGTCAAGATACAATGAGAAAAAGATGGAAGAAAAGTTGAATAGATATTAGGGTAGCTGAGTGCAGAGTAAACAGACCATGTCAAAATCTTCCTCGCGTCCAGATGCCTTATTGCCCTTCCATCTTAGAAGCAAACAGTTTCAAAAAATTTTAAGTCAAAATTGGTGCCAGCTCTAATTCATGGACAAAAGTCTCTGGCATGAGGCCTTTCTGGACTTTCCATGCCTCTAAAGATCTAAGATAGTCTGATGGTACCCTCAAATACCAGGAGTCAAGGCACGTCACCCATTTTCTGCTGTCTTCTTTTTTCACCTGTGAATCGCTGCCACATCCAGCAACTCCATGATATGTTTGGGAGTGGAGTGAAGGCTCTTTCTTGAAATCTTAGAAATAAATCTTGAGCCTTGTTTATTCCACCCACTCTTTTTTTGGGAGGTGGCACTGGCTAACTCACTGGATTTATGGCACAGGTTTTTTCTGCGTTGGTTCTCTGGTTGCAGCCATAAAGACTGACATGAGGCTACTCCTTTTATAACCAGAGCCACTTGTCACCCAGTCCCACCTACTCAAGCAAATGACAGAACACCAACTGCAGATGCATCCCAAGTCATCTCTCAGAGCCATGTCATATGGTTACACATTGACATTATTGCCTGAGATGGAGCAAACACAAACCCAATTTTTAATAAAGTGTGATTTCACCTTGTTAAGAAATGCACCTTTCCCAACACTGCCATGTTCTATCAATGTACTGCTTCACCCAGGGGTAATGACAGCTAAAAAGTGGCAGCTCTTGTGCTGCTTGTGGCTTTTGCTGGCCATAGTTTTCTCCCATGGTTTCCTTGCCTCTGGCCAATATGTTTCTGCGGTCACCCACAGGCTCAGCTGCTAAGCTCACAGGAGCAAGGGCCCTCCACATCTGGAAGCCCTGACCAGACCAAGCTCTGGGGCCACAGCAGGAGCCACCACAGTCTTTGCCACCACCTCCTCCTCCCAGCCAGCTGGAAGGAGACGAGAATTTCCATCTCTCCTGTCCTTCTTCCTTCTTAAAGTGGAATTTCAAGGAACTGTGTCAAGTCAACAGTCTGGGACAAAGACAAAAAAGAAAAACACCAACAAAAAAAAGCACATCCAGGAACACCCTGGAATTTCCTAGTGATTGCTGATAGCAGATGAAAGCCGCTGAAGAACAGCATCGATGATTACAATGATTAATGTTTCTTTCCATGTGAATACTACCGAAAGAGGACAGATTGTGTGCCTTGACAGAGCAGCATTCCTTTGTCTTGCTCATCTGCCCCTTGTGAAGACCTTTATCTGTTTTTCAAATCCAAAAATGGCTCATAAGAAAATTAGTCCTCCCAGCCTCACAGGTTGTGTCATTATTCTAAGCCTGTCTTCTGAAGGCTGGTCAAAATTAAACCGACAATACTTCAGGTCTTTCCCCTCCCATTTATTCCTCTCTCTGCTAAGGGGACCCCATTTTAATCATTATTTAGGAAAAGACAGCTGCTTCCTGTTTGTATCATTAATTTATTTTGTTTCCTGAAGGGAAGCTTCGGTGAAAAGAATCTTTGGATAGCTGGAACGTCTTACAAAATATCACTGGCTGCACGGGCCAAGGTTAAATACAATAGCTAGGTTTATTTTTAAATGATTATTATTTTTCTAAATCCATGCCAAAGCAGAGACTAAAATTCTAGCACACATAGCTAAGCTTTTACAGTAAATTCTGCCTTTCCTACAAAACTCCCCAGAAGGGAGACAGACATTCTTAGTTACAACAAAAGCTAAAACACCAATTTCCCTCCATCTATTATGAAAACCAAGGCCGGAGGCAGATGAGGTGCGGTTCCCTTTCTCCAGTTTCTCAAAACCTCATGCTCTGGTGAATTTGATATGCTGAAATCATTCCTGGCCATCATGATAGCCTTCCACAAAGGGATGAGTGGCTCAGTGTGCAGTAAATGTTAGTTATGCCAATTTTAACAAGGTTTTCAACACTGTCTCCTATAGCATCCTTACAAACTGATGGAATGTGGATGGCAAAAATGGATAGGGAGGTGGCTTGAAATCTGGCTGAAGTTACGGGAGCAGAGCACATGGCTGTGGTGCCATTCAGAGGGACTTCAGCAGGCTGGAGGTATGGGTCAACAGGAATCTCACAACCTTTAAAGAGGAATGTGATGCCCTGAACATGGAGAAGGATAACCTCAGACAGAAGTATGGATTGGGAGATGATCAGCCAGCTGGAAAACAGCTCTGAAGAAAAAGATCTTAATGCCCTGGTGCACAACAAGCTGACTGTCAACCAGCACCATGGCCTCATGGCAAAGATGCCAAAAACTTCCTAGGCTTCGTTATGATGACCATTGCCAGCCCTGGAGAGCTGTGTCCAGTTCTGGGTGTCCCAGTACAAAAGATGGATGTGCTGGAACAAGCCCAGCAAAGAACCCTAAAGGTAATTAAGGGATTGCAACATCTACTGTGTGCGGGAGGGACTGTGAGAGTTGCAGCTGCTGAGCCCAGAGAAGAGAAAGCTCAGGGCGATCTTACCACTACGTATAAATATCTGATGGGGGAGGAAAGATGGACACAGACTCTTTCCAGTGATGCCCAGTGGCAGGATAAGAGGTCATGGGCACAAGATCTTCTAGACTGACAGTGAGACGCAAGTCATACCACCAATGCCATCCTCGACTACATGAGGAGCTGTGAGCTCCACTTTGCACCAAGTCAGGTCTGTTGCAGCATTTTTGGAGGCTGTTAACACTGTTCTAAGCCCTCCACCCAGCCCCCACTCACCATCTCACTGTTTTGGCCTCATCCCTTCCATTTGTTTTAGCTGAGAGGCACTCACTGGCCCCAGAAGCCCCTCTGCTGTCCAGTCTTGCTGGGAGGAATTATTTGGCACCAGCACTATAGATCTTTTCACAAGACCAAAGATTATGGGAGGTTTTATTTAATGCACATGAAGTAACCCCTTGCCCCCCGCCCTGTTTTTTCTGGTTTCCTTTCTTACTCTTGGTTCTCTCCTCCACTAGGAGCATTCACATGCCAAGCTGCTTTGATGGAAACAACTACTTGAGAAAGAAAAATTGTACAAGCTTTTTTTTCTACTCCCTCTTTCTATATTGAGTATAGCTTAAAATTGAATAATGAGCATTTGTTTTCTTAGAAGAGTATTTAACACTGCAAATTCAGCCATGAGAGGCAGACTATGGTAAGATATACTCCAAAGAATGATGTTGAAAACACTTAATAACAAAGTGGACAAGGTTTTGTATATAGGGAAGGCTACACTTTATTCCTTGCACTTCAAGTGACTAAAATGACTGACGATGTACTGCACCCTTCCCTGGCTAAATAACTTCATCTTGATATGAGCACTTAGTTTGGCAAAGTTAAAAGCTACTGAAAAGCAACCTTTTAGGAAAAGTACCAGATAGCTTTTGGTGTAAGCAAAGATTGCTGACTGCAAGCCAGAGCAGGATTTCCAGCAGAAAATGATTGCTGCACATGGGCTTGAATGGAGGAAGAAAGGTGGAATGAGCAATGCTCTGGAGAAGGCACATCCTCCTACGCCACAGAAACGTGGCACCCTTGGGCTACACATGACGAGCAGCATGAATGAATGAGTGCTGCAACCACACACAGATTTAACTTCTGTCACATCCCAGGATTTCTTCCTCCAGGAAAGAAATAATATTACAATGTGCATTAATGAGCATTCTGTGCAGGCAAGAACCAATGTCTACAATTGTGACTGAATTTGAGATTGTCCCCCCAGGAGTAACTGTAACCAGTTGCGATGGTTCCCAGCGTTGTCTGGGCGCTGGTTAACACACACAATGCTGCTACAACATTTCCCAACTGCACCCATGTCCAAGGCTGGGCTCCCACTCCACTGCTGCAGCTGGCTGAGGCACAGCCCTGGAATTATAAAAGACTTGAGCTTTATTTTTTCTCCAGGAGATGGGCGGGAGACTTTTGATGGTACTATTTCCTGCTGGATGGACAGAATTTAGAAGAAAAATAAAACTTTAACCTCTTCACTCAACTATAGTGCGAAGACAATCTCACCATTGGGCAAGGTTTATTCTGCTGGGAAGCTCAGGCTATTCCCATGCTGGGTATAACACAAGGTCAACAGCAGCAGTCTCCAGGAATATTAATCTTTCACCCCTCAGACTGTGCCACGGGTAATTAATCACTTGATTGCATAACTTCTTGTAAGACAGGAAAAATAAGCTGCCTTTGCCAGCTTTTTGGACAAGCTATTTCACATACATTTGAACTTTCTTCCAGTACTTGTTGGGTTTTGATTGCAATGAATGAATTCCATCCAAAGCCTTTCCCAGCCGTGGAAGAGCCAGACAGCATGGAGGCGCAGGGTGTCCCAGTGCAACACTGGGGAGTGGGTCACTGTGCTGTTTTGGGGGGATCTGTCTGGCCTCCCAATGGGTGGGGAAAGGCACAGCATCCAGCAGAGCAGCTCAGCCCAGGGGGAATAGCAGAGCACCATGTTACCCTGCATCTTACATCTGTATGCAATTGAAAGCAGGATCTGGCCGAGTTGCTGCTGACCCCAGAGAGCTGCAACTTGTTTAAGAGCAAGGAAACGGTGGAGTTTAATCCTAGAAAGTGAAATTGTGTTTTGCTACAATCACCTGGGACAAGCCACTATGATAGGTCCAGCTGCAGGAGATCTTCAGGCCATGGAAATCATGTAAGGCTGTGAGGGGTGTTGAGCCAAGTGCATTGCTGGAGCGGTTGAATATCAGCTAATCCCATTTCCCCAACATGCTGCAGGACTCTATCTTCCTTTCTGTAGCTTTATTAAATAGCTGTGATAAACCTAGGTTTTCTTTAAAAACATTTTATACAAGGTGGTAATGAAATGGGAAACAGTGATCCAAGTCTGTCTCATGCCTCATGCTCACAAGGACCACCCCCATAAACCAGCCTGCTTCTAACCCTGAGCCTCTAATATTGGGTGAAGGTGAAGGCATTCCTGACTGCCTCAGTACTGGGATACCCTTCAGTAGCTCTGAGCATTTCACCACCCCACTGCTGCCTCTCAAAGTGGGTGGTAGCCATCCTTTGGCTCTTTGGATTGCCCCTGTTAAATATTTGGTGAAGCTTCCCTCTTAACTATCTGAGTGGCTCAGAACATTTTCTCTCTGTACTGCCCTGACTTAATGGTGATACATAATGGTGACATGGAAGCAGTAATGAGTTAATTGTTCTCCTAAGTCTTAAAGTGGAGGGTCACACACTGAAAAAATATTTAGTGGCCACAAGAACCAGAACTAGATGAGACTGATGGGTGCAAGCACTATTCCTTAACAGGTCCTGGAAAAGCATTCAGGAAGTTTGGTTTGAAAGTGTTCCTGTAAAGATCACTTTGTCCTTTGGCTCTAGGCAGCCCTTTGGCAAAACCTGAGAAAATTCCCTTGTATTAAGTGTTTTGAGATCCTTGCAGGAAAGATGCTAGTAAAGTGGATGCCTTAGTCATGGCTATGCAAGGCTACTTCTTGCTCCAAGTACTACAGGTGACACATGGGGAACTGGCACAGTGAAATGCAGTTTTCCAAAGCCACAATGACTGGGGACAAGAAAGTAGAGCAGAAATCCCATGCACATGCTGTCACACTGCAGATGCTGCCATAGAGAGTCATGCTTGCAGCTCATCTGCTTAAACTAAGGCTCCCCAAACATCTCTGGAAGAAAGGAGGCAGAGAGCAGCTCCTCACTTGATCAGGGTGCCAGAGACCTCCAAGAAACACCCTACAGCTCTTTAGCTGGTTGCTCTGCCCTATGCTTCATGGAGCAAAGCCCTCTATTAAGCAAGCTGTGATGAGAGTTTGATAGATTCCCGGCCACGCGCAGCAACTTTTGCTCCTCACTGTGCAATGTGTGGCCACCAGCGGGTCATGCTCCATCTGGCCACACTTAAAGGGCTATCAAGAATAGGTCACCCACATGAATTTCCTCCAGCTCCGATGTTGCACCAATGTAATGACATGACACTGTTGAATTGCAGACAAATTAAAGCCAAGGCCAGGCGCAGCTATTCCCCAGGTACCTTTCACATGAATAAACAAGATAAAGTCTGGGAGGAAAAGCACAGGAAATGGTTCTATTTACAGCATGATCACACATCTTCCAAAAGCAACTGAGCCAGCTGGACAACTTACTATCTTGAACCATTCTCCTGCTGCAGGATGCTGCCCCTTCAGTTTGGTTGGCAAGGAACTGAAAGTAGCTCAGAAAGCAACCGCCCAGGCAGTTCAGACATCAAAAAGGATAATAACTTCCAACAGGCAATGGTGAGATGCAGGTGAGGACAGAATAGAGGGGCTGATGCCTTCAGCCAAATGCTAAGTAACACAACAGGTAACTAGATGATTTTGAGACAGCAGCAAAAGAACCAGTAGGAACCAGTTCACTCAAATATATCATGGCTTATGGACCATGAAGCGTTCCAGTTTCTGTCTGTGGAAACCTTGCTGCCAGCTCAGTTTCCTGGAAGGAGAATCTGCTTTAACCAAGGTTTAGCTACTCCCATGACAGGCAATGCAGAACCAGCTTAGGCCAGAACTTAGGATGTTCAAAGCAGCTGCAAAACTCCTCAAGAAATAATATTTCATATTCACTTGATAAGTGCAATAAAGCCTTACCCATTGTCTTCCTCTCTTTCTCCACTACTAATAGAGGAGAAGAAAAGAGGAACAGCATAGTCTGATCAGCTGGAGAGGATCACCTTACCATGACCAGCTACAGAGGCTCTGGGATGATATGACATAGATGGGTACAGATCAGCTAATTTACATTAAAAGTAATGGAGCATCTAAGCTGAGCAAGCCAAGAATTGTGTTTTCTTAAGCAACATTCAAATAGACAGCTGAAGGTGAGGTTACTGTCACTGCTGAGTGGCATCCTTATATTGAGTCTTGACCAGTGGTGGACAAAGCTGGTTTTCAGCAAGGTGTCCACCAACACCTGGCCCTCTGCCTCTTCTCCAAGAGGCTGAATATCAGAGTCCCATGATCTGGATTTGAAGTAATTGCTACTACCATCAGGAGCAACTACTTTTTTCCTGTCTGATTGCAAATCAAACATTCCATTTTGATAAAATAAAGGCTAAATCACCCTGGATTTTGCACACATGTGCAACAGTGTTCAGATGTGTGAGTGTAGGCAGGAATTATTGAGGGCAGCAAGGAAAGCTTCAGGTTGTATAATATCTGGAGTCTGTGAGTTAACATGAGACTGCTGCTGCCTCTTGCATTTCAAATTTTCCTGAACAACTTTGTAAAGCGTTGGTGGGGTAGAGGAAGATTTTGCTTTTCTCATTTACAGGACAGCTCAGCCAACGAGGCAACTGAATCAGTGGCTTTGGTGGGACATTTGCTGCCCATAGCAGTGTCCCAGAAACAAAAATATCTGTGGAGTCCATTTTGGATGTGAGAAGAAAGACCTGTGAGTGTAATGCTTGTGGCTAAAATAGATGATGCAGTGCTGATTTTACTGATTTTTTTTTCCTTCGCTCACCTCTCCCCTCCAAGATGGTTGCAAAGAAATTCCAAACTCCTTGCTGAAAATGCTAAGGCACATGGGGAGCAGGGAGGTGATCAAGACAGCCAGCACAGCTTCTTCAAGGGGAAGTCCTCCCTGACCAACATAGTGGCCTTCTATGATGGAGTGACTAGACAAGGGAAGGGATGCAGGTTCCATTTATCTGGGTTTCTGTAAAGCCTTTGACACGGTCCACCACAACATCCTTCTCTTTACACTGGAGAGAGATGGATTTGATGAGTGGACTGTTAGATGGATGAGGAGATGATTGTATGGCTGCATCAATGGCTCAGAGTCCCAATGGCCTCAGTGGCAAGTAATGCCCCTCAGGGGCCACTGTGGGGACAAGGGTTACTTAATATCTTCATTAATGACACAGGTGAAGGGATCGTGTTCTGGGATGCATCACAAGGATCATGGCCAGGAGGGTGAGGCAGGTAATTCTTCTCCTCCTCTCTGGTGAGACACCACCTGCAGTGCTGCCTCCAGCTCTGGGGTCCCCCGCACAGGAAAGGACTTGGACTTATTGGAACAAGTCCAAAGGAGGGACACCAAGTTTGTTAGAGGGATGGAGCATCTCTCCTATGAGGAAAGGCTGAGAGAATTTGGGTTGTTCAACCTGAAAAGGAGAAGGCTTTGGGTTGAACTAATTTCAGCCTTCTGATACCTGAAGGAAGCCTACAGGTAAGATGGAAAGGGACTTTCTAGGAGAGAATGTAGAGACAGGACAAGGGGCAATGGCTTCAAACTTAAAGAGAGTAGGTTTACATTAGATATTAGCAAAATATTGTTTACTTGGGGGATGGTGAGACACTGGAATAGCACAGGGAAGTTATGGAGAAGTTGTTGACAGGGCTTCACTTCCAGGCCCATCTCTAGAAGTGTTTAAGGCTGGGTTGGATGGATTCTGAGCACCCTGCTCCAGTGGAAGGAGTCCCTGTCCACAGCAGGGGCATTTGGAATTAGATGATCTTTAAGGTCTCTTCCAACCAAAACCATAGTATGATTCTATTGTTCCCTAGGTTATTAATGTCTAAATACCTGCAAAACATTTTCATTGCTACCTGTTTACTGGGGAATGGAGAACAAACATCTCGTTATTATTTCCAGCTCAGACAAGATGAAGATGGGTAACCCCTTTTCAGGACAGTGTTTTAGCTGGGTCTTCAGATTGTATTTACCTTCTATGCTAATTTGCTTGCTTTGTTTAACCTTCTAACAGGTACTTTTCCCACTCCTCCTAGAATTCTGGCATTTTTGTGAAGGATTTGACATAAAAATCTAGGAGGATGTGAAGACTCATCAGCTACCTGCTGTAACTGGACTGCATGACATCGTAAAAGTTTTCCTCTCCCATGGATTGCACAGAGTGGAGAAGGGTTATGTGGCTGAACAGCAAAACTTTCAAGAAAGTGAATGTCCCCATCAAACAGACATGCAGATAATTTAAAAGACTGAAATAAATTGTTCCTTCAGCAAGACCTTCAGGGTGTTACTATACCAGCAAAGGGGTGTCCAGGTCATGATTGTCACTGCTAGCTTCCTTTTTTAAGGGAAAACTTACCACTAGCAGTGGAATTCATGAAGGTAGAAGATTTCCACAAACAAATACATCTTTCCAGGGATGCAATAATTATTTTACTACCTACATATTCTAGGCTAGACAGTAGAAAATAATAAAAAAAACCCTCAAGGAACTTTGCTCAAAATGAACCATTTGCTGTGAAAACATCAGTATACTGGGCTGGATGGGTGAGCTGTGAATTTGGCTGCAGAAATTCAATAACCAAGAAGAAGCAGTATTTTGGTTGGGAAATACTGAAGACACATGTTTGGTTGGAGACACTATCACTCCAGTTTTTCTGCTAGGTACCATTAACCCTGTCACTTTTCACACCCTGATCCATGCCCATTTGAACTGTAGGCCCAGTCTGCAAGTTGGATGGAACATAGCTGTGCAACAGCACGAGGGATTGGCCAGGATGCAGTATCCTCTGCTAGCTTGGCCATGTGGTCCTAGTTTACACGTCTCATGGTCTTTAAGTGACTCCACTGGCTTTAGCAACACCATATTCTGAAAAAGAAAATGTCTTTAGCCCACCAACACGACCTTTACAGTGCAGCTGCTTCCAATCTCCACTGCTTGCTGCTCACTAATGGGCTCCAGAATGAAAAGAAACCAGCACCTGTTTCTTGGCCCAGAGCTTTGGATGTTTGTAAGACAAAGTTTGTCACAAAATTGTTGTGATGCCAATAAAGGGAGACCTAGGATCTAATTGTAACCCTGGCATGTGTTCCCACTGTAATATCCCTCACCACACCAGGGTGCAGTGCCTTTGCTTTCAGCCATTCACATGCCAGGAAAAATTGAGGTAAGAAGAGTAAAAATAAGCATTAAACATAGGACAATTGTTGACATTGCATGTTAGCAACTTCACTTCCCTGCTGCTGTGGAGATGGCACATGGAGGAGACTTGACCTCTCCCACAGCCATTTTTAGGTCACTCTGTAGATGGATGCATTTTCTGTAGATTGACACCCATGTTTTTTCAAGGAGAGAGTTTCTGTTTGTCAAAATGCTTCTGCAGCCTGTGCAGACCATCCTGTCTGCCCCAGTGCTCACATGTGTGCTCACATTGCTGCTCAAAACACCTTGCAGACAGCACAGCTCCTGTAGCACCAGGGAGAGCTTGGTGTGACAGACTCCCAAAACATGAAGCCCAATCTGAGCAGCCTGCCTGCCAGCAACTAGTCTTTGACACAAATGACTATGGGTTGTCCTATTCAGTCAGCCATCCTACCATCCTCTGGCTATCAGAGCACAATCAGTGTATCTGCAGCCACTAAAAAAAAAAGAAGCTCTGAATTCTTTTTGGTAACTGCAAGGAGGTGGAGTGGCCAGCAAAAGACGAAACCTCCTCTAGGTCAGCTGAATTTCTTTTGTTGTTGTTTTTGCAAACCATGTGTTAAAAATGCTTTCCCGCCCAAGGAGACTTCATACGAGGGAAAAGTAAAGCTAAGTTACAACTTCTTCAAAATAGGACACAGCATTTTATATTTTCTTCACTCCCTCAATACTGTGCAGAGCCATCCCACCCACATGAAACTGTTATCTGATTCACTCTCATGTCTCACTTGGAGAGAGGCTTTCCACCAACGGGGGCACCTGGTCAAGAACATGACATTCAGGGTGGTGCTGCCTCTTTACACTTCAAATAGTTTCAAATAGCTTTATATCTATGACTACAGGGACCTTTGCATACACATAAGCATTACCAATGGGAGAGACATGTTGTCACATCCTTGCAGCAAGTAAAGAGATCTGATCTTCTGGAAAATTAGTCTTCTTGGGCCAAGCTGACTCAGTGGCTCAAACAATCAGACTTCTCTTCTGTATCGGTTCGTTTGCAGTGTGACGCTGCTCAGGCAGCAAGTTACCCTCTGCTATTCTGGGAACACACATTTGACCTCTGTTACAGGGGTTTATTGTCAACATATGTCCACTGGGAGCCTCAGCAACTTCTCCCATTGTCTATTGTCTTATAAACAGGCTTATAAAAGCGCTGCAGCAAAGTCAATAATGCACCAAAGTGGAAATTGCTGGTAACTCAAAAGCTTAACTTTCAACTTCTGTGTCTTGCAGTGCTAGGAGAGGCAAGCCAAGGGAGAGGAACATGCAGCTTGCTTTTCTTGATGTCCCTTCGCCTTCACACTTGATTGTGTCAGGATGCAGAGCTGCCATGCTCCTGTAGGGTTGCTTGATGCGTGGCAAGGAGGAGTCCACTGATGCCAGAAGCATTGTGTGAACTGGGGTTCCTGGTCTTCAATGGCTTCAAGGGGAAAAACTGGAAAAAGAGGAAAGCTAGTGGAAAAGAAGCTTTTTTGGCTGATCCTAAAGGGAAGTGTAATTTCTTCTTTACTAAAACTCCCAGTGTGTGGCTGAGCTATTGTAGTAAGCATAGAAAAATTTGTATTTTTGCAGTTAGCAACAGTGAAGTCACTTAATTTAATGCATGAGTGAAACAAACCCTTGGGAGTATGTTCACCCAAGGGAGGGCAATATCCTGTGAGATCAGTTTAGTCATCTGCAGTTTCATAATGCTCAACCCCCAAACTTTGATGTGCAAAGGCAAAATCCCCTCTGATTTTTGAGATGGTCCCACCACTTCCAATTTGCTGCTGTGGCCAAGCAAACAAAGGACATGCACAGGCATTTTGGGAAACAGAGCCAAGTGCTTCCCCACACTGAGCAGCCTCCGACATCTGAGCAAGACACAGCTTTTACTTCTTTTCCTGGGCCACCAGATAGGACAGAGGGAGCAGGAAAGGACAAAATGGGAAAACCGAAGACTTGCACTAGTGTTGCTGCCAGAGGCATCCAACTATCCACTTTGGTGACAGCAAAGGGGACACTACATCCCTCAAAATCCATCAGTTCCAGGGCCAACCATACACCAGGTGGTGGGACACGCTGTGCTGTTAACCACTAATGCTCAACCACCAGCAAAGGGAAGCTATCAGTACAACCAGGGCTACACAAGCATGAGAAGAGCAGAATAGTAATTAAAAAAAAATCACTTAACAAAGAGGAAAATAGAGCAGGAACATGAAAGAGACATACAAGACATTGTGAACTCCACTAGACACCCCTGTTGCTCCTCTTTCCACATGTCACTAAAGGTGGTGAGGTCAAGGAAGAGGTTTGAGTCTCTCTTTATATTTTTAATGCACTTTCACTGTGTCCTCTCCAGTGCCCCAGAGCTGTTTACTGCCCATGGTGATGCCTTTTTCACCAGGAAAGCAAAGGCTCCAATCCCAACCGAGAACATTCAAAAGTTGCTCAAGTGTCTGCAAAGGTTATGTTGCCCTGTTTTCTGAAGGCAAAGCAGTTTTATCTGGAAAAGGAAGAAAAACATTTAACAGCAGCAGCAGCAACAACAACAAAAACTGAACAACCCATGGTGTTTGTTTACAAGAGCACATTCATTGGTGTCTGGGGGGTTGACTCAGTCCAAAACAAAAAGGGGTGGCACCAGGCAAGCTCTGCTGATAAACAAGTCCACCTCCCACCATGAGGTGGTCTGAGAGTGGGCTTCCCTCACCTTGCCAGGCAGCCCTCGCCTTCTCCCTCAAGGGACCCTTCCCTTCCATGAAACCCTGTGGAAGGATGGCTTTGGGATACTGACTTTGGGGTGAGCAGCTGCCACCCTTCCCTGTAGTGTAGTCCCTGAAAGGTAGAGAAAGGTCTTAGCATGAAAATCTGGGGTCCATGTCTGCTTGGATGTCCCTATGGAGGAAGTGGGAAGGTCTCACACCACACCTGCTTTGCTCTGCAGGGCTGTGTCCCTCCTTGGGTCCTTGCATGCCTGACTACATGAAGGAGACCTTAGCTTATCTTACTTGGCACATGGGGAAGAGCAGAAACTCCCACAAAGAATGCCAGATATCATCCAATTCAATCTGCAGCCATCTCACCAACCACAACTGTGTAGGCAAGACAGAAAGGTTGTGCTTGAGCTGCTCCTGGTGCATAACACATCATTAGATCATGCAGCCTGATTCAGTGATGAAAAGGACACAGTAAAGCCATCAGGATATGTGCTAATATGGGTATAACATATGTATAAAGAAGGCTAAGTAAAAGTCTCAGAAATAGCATCTGTGATTCACTGGCCATCCCAACTCAAGTTGTAAAGTACAACTCACCCAGCAGATGCACATCCAAAACACCTCCAAAAGATTAACAGTCATGCACTTTCTGAAGTGTCACTTTTAGCTGTGATTAATATCTGAATTTTGGAGTTACTAATACTATATTCCTTCTCAAAAGCAGAGTCAACTTCCTTAAATTAATCAAATGTAGATTTGCTCTGAGCTCTGAAAAGAAATACTGTTAAAGGTGCAGAGTCTCATTGTTGCAAAAAAAAAAAAA
>VZRH01006082.1:266437-308667 GCA_013397555.1 Urocynchramus pylzowi
AAAAAAAAAAGGTTAAACTCTCTAGAGCCATCAGTATTTTCACACCTCATTGTACATATAAAGAGAGAGGAGTCCACTTCGTCCCTAAGCCCAGGCAGTGGAAGCATAATTTGCCTATATGCTATCCTCCAGAAAAATGTTTCCTCCACATCCAGCCCAACAGAACACGTGTCCATGTCATGACACAGGTGAGGAGAAGGGCTTTTGGAGGGGAGATATTGCCTGGTTTCAGGACTACCTCCTTCTTCATGACCACCATATCACCCTCCAGTAAATGGGTATCCAGCTTTGGTTCTACAACTGCATTACTCAGCTGATCCTCTTTCAGCTCTGGTTTCACTTCTCTTTAAAAGTGCTTTGCTATTAAACATGGAAGTAAAGCAGCTGTTTGGACCCTAAAGCTTAAAAACCTCAGGAGTCACAAATCTTCCATTTATGCCTTTCTTATGTGGTCCAGACACATTTTTCAGGCTTGTAGCATCGTCTGAACCCTATTTTCCTTCATTTTGCCTCTGAAATTGGCACTGAAGCCTGTTTGCACTATGTAATCAAAAGGTATATTTGTTGCCGCAGCACTACATCTCACATGGAAAATGGTCTCTCTCATTTCTTCCCCCTGTAATTCTCAGAGTGGCTTGGCACTGTCAGGGACAGGTGCTTAGGAAATGCTGATATATGGCAATTTTATGTTATTGCATGAAGCTGAAACTTGTTCGTAATACTGATATAACAGAGGGCTACTACCCTGCTTCAACTAAATTTTGAATTTATTAACAGCATGCAGACTGGGAACGTGAATAGCTGGCAAACCTGCATCCTCTAGCATCTGTAGAAAGACATTATGAATTGGAAACCCCTTATTCCATTAAGAAATGATTCCAGAGCACAAGTGGCAAGTGCTGATTGGCTATCGGCGATGTCAGACACGTGTCAATAATATTACTTAATGGGTTTTCCTTGTCTTTATTCATAAGTTCCATTTCATGCAGCCATTGCCCCAAAGGGTAATTATGACACTTTTTGGGTGGCTTTGCTCTTTTGGCCTTTGGCCTCATGCCTCAGAAAACCACCCAGGGTATCCAATCTCATAGAAAGTCTTTGTGGCCAGTTGTGCTTTCTGGAGTAAGTACTTTTTTCTTTTTTTCCCCTAACTTAAATAAGCCATGTAAATGTTTCAAAATATCCTTAGTTTCCACCAGTCCTATGACATCATTGCCCACCCCAAAGGAAGAGCTACGCCCCACACCTCTGGCCAGCTGAGGAAAACACCACTGGTAGGATGCTCATTTTTCTTGGAGCAGAATAACACATACGAGAGCATGTTCTATGTGAAAGGACATTTTGGAGCAACTGTTTTACTTAACATTGTGTATTTACACAGTTCTCATGTAAATATGTCTTCAAACATATGACGCAGTTGGGAGCCTCAGAGCTGATATTTACCAGTTTTAATATATCTCGGGATATATTTGGGTTTGGATATTTTTTGAAGATGAGTGACAAGACTCTTTACCCATGCACTTTCAGTTTGCTTCAAATTTGAAGTTGATTTTTATACCATATTATAACCATATTTATTTAAGTTTCCCACATTCTGTCAAAATCTGTTTACACAAAGAACATTTGTTTTCACTACTGCTTGTGAGGAATGAATATAATAAGTGCCAAGGGATTTTAAGAAGTTGAGAGAATTAGTGTTTGGAAACAATACATTCAGCTATTTCTTAGGGGAAGATTCATAGAGCACAGACACATTCTCCACTAAATCTATCAGAATGAAGTAGTTCTCATGGAGACAAAGCATATCCAGTCTCTTCTCAAGTTTCAAACATATTATAAAATAGAGAGTTTCTGAAAAAAAATTAACAGGATTTTTTTTTTTTCCAGGAAACAAAAAAACCATAAAGTAGGTTAAGATCATTTTGCTTGTTGAACTTGAAATTTGGAGTCTGGGCACTGAAAAGTGGTGCCCACTGCTACCCAACAGCATCCTTTTCCACTTACATTGCTTCACCATGATGTGTACTGAAATAAGAGTTATGACCAAATTATTTGTCAGAGGTTGTTTGTCGTAGCTTTAATGCACCACTGTAAATTTCAGCAAGTACTGGACTGGGTAATTCTGGTTTTAAGACTATCATAAAGGATATTTTAGCCCATCAAATGCTGCTTGCATGTAGGGATTTGTTTCAGCATTTCTGTATCTCAGAGGCTCATGTTGCAAAATATCAGGGATAATTCTGAAGCTTTGATTTGCAAATAAGGAAAGGTAAAAAAGAGGGATCCATCTATACCATATTTTGTAGTATTATTGAGAAAATGAACAGAGCAGCTGCTTATAAGGCAATCCTGGTCTCATTTGCTACTGAGATGCAGATTGAGTAATGGCTCCCCAAAAATCAGCATTAGCATTATCAGTTGCAAATGCTGACACTTTATCAAAATTCATGTAATTTGATTTTAGACATTATACTACCCTTTACATTTCAAATATTCCTAGGAGATTTCCTCTGCTATCTGGAAAATAATGAAGTGTGTAATGAGTTATTCCCTTCTCGACTGTGTCCTAACAAGCTAGAAACATGGGGGTATTTCCATTGAAGCAATAAAAAGAAAAATTAAAAACAAAAAATAAAAAGAAGACAAGACAAGCCCTTTTTTACCAAGCTTTTGATTACAGATTTACTTGGATGCAGATACACAGCTGAACTGATGTATTTAAGGTATGCATGAATACCAGACAATACCCCATTTTCTGTACTCTCTATGGAGGTCTTTAAACACAACTGTATTATAGTTTGATTCATTTGCATGCCTTCTGTAGGAGACATCTCAGTTATTTTGTCTTTTAGAGTCCCTAAGCACCAACCACCCAAAAGCTGTTTCTGGAGGTTTGTTGTTAGAGGATAGGCTAGAATATATTTATGATCTACTTTGTTTCCCTGTCGCCTTAAACCTGGCCATCCATCATGAGCTGACAACGTTTTCCTGCAGAAAAAGCTTTGTGGCAATTCAAAATTTCTTTACTGCTCAATAACAAATGGTTTATTTACTTACCTAAAGCCCTGCAGCCCTCTCCTGCTCTGCAGAACACTAATTCATACCACCCCACCCAGTGCCAGGTTCTCCCACCAAAAAAGCTTTCAGCTTGAACTGCACTGACCATGAAGCACAAGAACTTGCAGGAGACAGGCAGTGCCTCCCAAAAAAGCCCCTGCAGAAAAGTAAATTGTTATCTTTTATTCATGGCCTTTCTTGGTTAGAGAAGAGATGTGGCTTTCCTCCACCTTTTCCCAGAACAGTCTCCAAACAGCAATTCTTGCTGTCAGTCTTAAACCCATGGAAAAATAGAAGTCATTCCCACTGGGTAGCCTGCAGGAACACAGATATTGCTAGAGAACTTCACAATGTAAGATAGCAACAAGAGTCCTCAGCTGCCCAGAGAAAGTCACCAGAGAGAGGGCCAAGTCCACAGATCTTCCCATACTATCATGCTGGACATCATATTAAATATTCAGTGTTCCTCTCTGTGCTCAAGACTTGGCCTCTCTCCTAATCAACTTTCCTAAGGCAATACATTGGCAACAGTGCATGTGTCTCATATTTTTCATAGAGAAGAACATGGAAATTTGAAGGGTTCCTCCCTTGAGTTGCAGGGTAAGATGCCAAGTAGATCCTGCTAATGCCTTCACCAGGATGTCTTAGGAAGCTTGGCAATGAGCTTGCTCCGTGCTGTCCTTGTCCTGGCATTAGGTCTGCAGCTTATTTGCTTTTCCTTTCTGGAAACCATCTCCTAAGAGGCCTGGGCAGGTATCTTGGATACTTTTTCTGCCACATATTCAGCACAAGACCCATGAGGCAGGAAGCCTTTTGAGATTACAGATGGCGCACAGAAAAATAATGCAACTTGTGTGAAGTGTCAACTGAATTGGAACTTGCTGAGTCCCAAAAGTGACCACCAACCCCTGGAAAGCCAGTGGAGAGCCCCATCACTTAAGCCAAGTCACACAACATATTTGTCTCATGACTAGATTGACATGATCCAAACTCAGTGATGTTTTTTCCAGGCCGCAAGCTGGTGAAAAGCAAATATAATTGTTCTATGAACAGCCTCCTGCATTTGTTTAGGGTTTGTCGTTTCCACGGGCCTCTCATTAATAAATGAGTACACAGGAATATTCACGTAACGCTAATGGCCAGGGGGCATTTCACGGAAGATTTGAAGTGACTGGACACAGAAAAATCATGTGAAGTCTTTCCATGGGTTAAGCAATGAGACTGCTGGCTCCATGAGGTGACTCTGGTTTGTTTTGCTACCTTGGGCTCGAAACGAACAGCTGTGCTTAACCACGACAGCCGCAAGAATAAAGCTGGGCAGATGCTGCATCCCTGGCTCAGGGATCACACTCCATGAAGTAGCATTAGGGAAGGCTCCTACCACCCTCTCTGAGCTCCACGCACACATCCCTGCCCTCCCTGATAGCCAGAGCCCCCTCTCAGCTGCTGTTTATTTTTCCTAGATTTTATAGTGTAAAAGCTATAGAATAAATAGCTCATGTGGGGGGAAAGCAAAGCACCAAGCTAAAATAGGAAAAGTAGTCTCAACGAGGAGAGGAGAGAGGCAGATTCCTGCAGCTAATAATTCCCTGCATGGCCTAGAATAAGCTAAATCAGGACTGTTGGGAGGCGTCCCCAGGGATCTGTGCTGCCTGGCTCTCCAGATGAAGAGCTTGTCTGGCTGGGCAGATCCCGTCCATCACTTCATTAAAGGACAAGACCCTCCACTGCCAGAGATCCTGCATTAAGAAAGGGAAAGAGATTTGGGAAATCCTCTGGTGATCGTCGAACCCTTCAGCACCTGTTTCACTGAAGACTTCAGGATCTTTGGCAACCTGAACCAGGGCAGCCATGGCAGAAATGTACATTTGTACATTTCCCTGGACTCAGCATCCCCACCCCTACCTGCCACTTTTCATCAGCTGCCACCCTGTCCCCCGAGCTGTCCGCTTCTGCAGGGCCAATCCTGGCTGTAACCCCTCGGGTTACTCAGGTAGTAAGTGAAACAACAGTGCTGGAGGCAGCAAGGCGGATGCTGAGGGGAGAGCACGTTGTGACTGGGGCAGGTCATGACTCTGGTGTTCCTCGAAACTGGAGGCAGCCACACCTCTTCCCGCATGCGGCTGGACCCCGGGGCAGGCAGCGTGCCGCTTCCTGTTATTAGAAAACCTCAGGATGCTCTCGCAAGAGGAGAGCTCATTAGCAAGTGAGTCAGGAGAAAAGGAAAGAGCACTGCCCCATGCAGCCCCGGCCGTGGGCAGCGAGGTGGAGCTGCCCAACTCATCCCCTTATGGGCTCATGCCCAAGTAGCAGAGAGAAAGAGTGAGCATGGGCACACAGCACTGGAACCACCACGGCTGAGTGTCGCGAGTATCTATCTTCATGAATCCACCTAAAATCCCCAAGAATAACAGGAAATACAGCTGTTAATTTTCTGTTTCGCTTGCTTTGGGGCGAGCCCACCTCCCTCAAGGCCCGGAGCCAAGAAGCCCCACAGAGCCTTGGGGCGGGCGACATTCAGATGAGATAATCACCCACTCCTGAGTCGTGAGAGAAGAAAATAATAATGATAATTAAAAAAGCAAGCAGCCACCATGGCAAACAAAAGCAGGGAGGACAAGCACACACTCAGCAGCCACAGGGAGGGACAACTGCAGGCCTGTCCTCACTGGAAGGGACCGGGCAGGCAGGAAGCACCTCGGCTGCTGCCGTGCTCGTCGCGCGCTCGCTGCGCTCGCTTCTCCCCGCAGCCACACATTATCATCATTTATTCATTCCGTGACCTTGAAATCCCTCTCCCCTACCAGAAAAACAACGAATCCCCATCAGAAAAGTGGGCTCTACAAAAAGGAGGGAAAAAGAAAAACTAAAAAATGACTAAGAAAAAAAAAAAATCACGCAACCTCCCATGTTGCTTGTATTAGGTCAGATGGGAGAACTTATTTAATTAGTGACTTTTATAGGGCTTTATTTTTCGATGCCCAGTGGAATAGTTAAGATTGGTAATAAGAAAGAAGTCTGGTCCCGTGCCAGCCCTCCTAAGACAATGGTGCAGGGAGGAAAGAGCTGAGCAATATATTTGAATGTTTTCAATGCCTTGGGTATTTGGTGGTTTTTTTTAAACTTTATTTTTCAGTGCCATATTCTAAAACCATTTGAAGGGTGTACATGGAGGGGAGGGGAAGGAAATTGTTCAGGGCGGCCCGAGGGGAGGATAACAATGAATAATGGAACAAACCCAGGGAAACTGCTTCTCGCTCTGGTTTCTCCAGGGCAGGGGAATTTTCCCCTGAATAAGACCCACTCCAGCACAGAAAGAGGATGGCTGGCAGGTGGCCAAGCACCAAATTTTTGCTGTATATGGAGGTGGATGGGTCAGGTGCAAAATCATGATGGATAACTAAGAGCAAGGAGTAAAAGATGAGTGCAATTTGCTGCTCTGTTCATGCTACTGTCCCTTCTCACAACCTGTTTCTGCTGCTCATCCCCATCCCAAGAAAATACTGTGGGCTTTTTCCTCCCATGCTTGCCACTGAAGAAATAGGGAAGGACGGTTCAGCTTTACAAATTTCCTATCAAAGGACTATGCATTTCTCAGCCTGTGGGATGAGCTGACAATGCCAGGGAATGGGGCACCTTCCCCAACGGCCCTGGCCCATGCAGCACACATCCCGAGCAGCTCAAGGCCACTCTCCGAGTGGAAATGCAGCACACAGAGTATAAACCAAAGCAGATGTTGTGTTTCAGATTTTATGGTAGTAGTCTTTTGGTCTCTTTGGGCCCAGAAGCTGTGCTACCCACTCACCTCCCACTGATAGGGGAACTTCCAGAGGCTGACGGCAAAGCTCTTCAATGCCAAGCGTTTGAAGGACATTCATAGGCCACCATCTAAGACAGTAGCCTCACCAGTGGCCAAAAAGCCCCATGCAGCCTAGTTGCTCGGTAGCCAAACTTTGGGAGGGCAGTCAGCCTGTTTCCTGACAGCAAGAAGAATAATGCAACAGCATTCAATAAATTCCTAGCAAGCGCAACCAAAAAAAAAAAAAAAAGCCAAAACAAGAAAATAAAAAAAATTAAAGCCCTGTTGAGCTTTGCCCTTTGCAAAATGAAAAATATGGTTGTTTTGCTCCATGGGAGGAACAGCGGAATCAGCTTTAAAATCGACAGCAGATTTGGCCAGATTCCACAGTTCTTTTGGCTTCAGCTTCCTTCCAATAGTCATCTCCCTGCCAATTTGGAGTGCTCAGGACACAGCTACACACCTGATGATACACTGAGTAATGGCCTTGGCTTGCAGCTATCTGGTCCATGCAGCAGGGAAGCGGGAGGGTGGATAATTATCAGAGGCCTTCATCTGAGCAGCCGTGGCTTCCACATGTCTGCAGCTCCCTGGTGTGAGGGCCAGTGCTGCATCACCCCAGAAGGGATGTAACTGGTGGTACCTGAAGGGTGTGTGGTGGTCCCCAGGGTTCAGCAGGTGACTGGTGGCAGAGAAACAAGCTCAAATCATTGATGGCTCTACCAGCATCATGCAACTTCAAAGTAAAGCAAAAAGACATTCTGGCATTTAAAAGTTAGGTGAGTTCACACTGTAGAGAGGGCACTCCTGCTGAGTGCCAGCTGAAGTGCCCAGGCTCCCAGCGCCCAGCCTCCCTTTTGCTGGTGTTCTGCAAACCCTCATCTTCTCCTACCTACCTCTCACTCCATCCCAACTGACAGCAGCACCATGGTGAAGCAGCACCCTCCATGCCATCTCCTGGTCCATAGGGAAAGGATTTTTCTCAGGAGAAACATGGGAATGTCAGGAGCACCGCACTGCAGCAGCAGCTGAGAGGCCAGAAGGGCCCTTGCGCAATGACAGAAACTTTAGGAGCACGTCCTGGTATCTATATGGTTATTTGTATCAGTGCTGACAAGAAGGAGCTTTCAGCACCGCAGCTTGGGTGACAATATTTCTTTCCTCACTGTTCCTGCTTTGACATCAGTGAGAGAGTAGGGGCTCCACAAGGGCATTGTAAGATAGAAAAGACAATTTTAAAAAGTTAGAAATGGGAAAGGACATGTCATAAAAGTCATTATTAAGCCTTCCCTTCAGTCCCTCCACATTTTTCACGGGGATAAATGTTCCCTCTGCAATAAGAAATTTGGAAAATTTCCACCTATTCTACTGGCTGCATCCATGAGAGTATTTCTGCCTCTGGCAATAGATTCTGCTCAAGTCTCACTATGCCGATGAGACATACGGCTCCGACGGATGGCTCCAGTATATTTCTTGAGCGAGGAGGACTGGTGTGAGCAATACAGCAGGAGGTGCTACAAATAGGCAGAAAGTTTTGCAAAAACATGGAGTGGGAAGAGTGTGCTCTTGCAGCTAAAACCTGTGCTTTCTACATCTAATGGAAACAGTCCTCTGCTTCCAAAATTGCACTAAGCCGGCAGCTAAAATAACTGCTTTTTGACCTTTTTATCTTCTCTGATATCTCTGAGCCTTGCCATTCTCCTCTTGCTGTCCCCAGCCACCTGCCTTTGTCATTAGCAATAATCAGCAGCAATAAATAGGAGATATTTCATTGCTGAGGAAGCAGCCTGAGATATTTTGGGCCAAGCCATCCGGGCTTGAGCTCACAGACCCCACTGGCCAGCAGGAAAAGACACAGCTAAAGTCACCTTGCTTCCTATTGTGGAGTTACAAGTTCTGCTGTGATCAATGTGAGCAATGTGCCCCCACACAGCAGCTGGGAGGGCTGGGTCCCAGCTGGAAGTTGGCTGGGCTGGAGAGGAATTACCACCCGGCAGGGGTTTCTGCAAAAGCAAAGGAAAGAAGGCGGAAAAAAACCCCAGGGGCAGCATGGCTGGAAGCAAAACTCAAGTACAATGCATCTCTGGTGGAACTAGTGAAGGAAAGAGAGGAGGTCTCTGTTGTGGGATGGACAGAGAGGTCTGTGTAGGTCCCTGCAGGACTTGCAGAAGAGGCAACCTCCTCTTGGGTGTGAGGGTTTGAAATGATGTGACTAAGAGGGGATAGGACCCCAGCCTGGGGAGGATGGATTATCAGGCCAGTGGGATGGAGGTGCTCTTTTAGGTGTCCAGCTCTAAAGATCTGTTTGCAGAGGCAGATACCTTTAAGGCTCTGGGTCTCACGTGCTTCAGTCACATTTTAAAAATAGGACAGGAGGCTTCCACATCACTTAGGTATTTTGGAAAATTTTACTCAGCCTTTCTGCAGCTCCTGTCAATCCTTCTCAGTGTGGTGCCGAGATGCATTCATGGCACGTATACAAATAGCACACTTTCCTGGCCCCTCTCAGCCACGGCTGGAGACACCTTGAAGGAGTTGATAGTTGGATTTGATGATCTTAAAGGTCTTTTCCAGCCTTGATGATTATTTGATTCTATGACTTCCCTTGCTCTCCTCAAACCAAAAAATGTTGGGGGGAGGAGATGCCTCTGGCTCTCCTGGCAGCAGTGCCCTCCTGTCTCTGTGGTGTCAAACAAGATACCAAAAAGCATGAACACCACAGTAACCATAACAAAGGCCATCTCAGCAAGGAGATGCTTTTACCTCCAGGGCAGAGGCGATGTCCAGGTTCAACTTCCTGCTCCTTTCCAGGGACTTTGCCACCATGGGGAAAGCTGACTCAACACGGAGCCTCTGAGGTCTCTGCTGCAACCCAGTGGAAAGATGACAGCACATGACGTTTGCAGATCCCTTTACCTGCCCTGCAGTTACTGCTGGACAAAAATATCAATAGAGAAGCAGATCAGGGTAAGGACACTGCCTGGTATACTGCCAATTACAGGAGCTAGCAGTGGGGAAGGATGTTTCCTATTTGGGCTCTTTCAGATTGGAAAACTCTACAAAGTTCAGCTCAGATAGTCCGATCAAGATTGTAGGGACTGTTTGTTCCCAGTTTTGGCAGGGTCGTGAATGATGCATGAGTAACAGCATCCCTGAATTAGTGCAATATGCTGTACCAGGTTAGAAAGCATTCTCTAGTTCTGTTTTTCCTCTGCGTGTGTGTGTGTATTTCTCTTTAAAGGAGAAGGGAAAGAACTGAAAACATTGCAGTTATGTTTTTGTTGGTTGGGGCACTGATGAACCCTGTTCCTATTGGGCTGCTTATGAATCACTGGAGAGCCATATCCACACCAAACAGTGCTGCAGCCAACCTGATGTCTGCTTGGCAGTCGTACTGAGCAAAAGCTTCTTAATTATTGGGTTTTTTGCTGTCTCAATTCTAGTGGAATAAAGAGAAAAGAACAAACCACCTTTGAATTTAGGAGACTGGGTGCATAGGAGGGTGTGCATGTGTGCACCTGCATATGTACACATGTACTAATACACACATGGTTTGCTTTGACTCTTGGGATAAAGGAAAAACCTCCCTCACTGATTTCATTTGCCTTTGTCTATCTAACTCCCTTTCTTCCCTTCCCTGGCTGATTTTGTTTGGGGCATTTGCAACATGCCCATCTCATCCCGGCCATCAGGAATGGTGTTTTCCTTACTGCAACCACAAAGGATATCACCCTTCCTCCTGTGGCACATCCCCCCAGTGCTGCTGGAGCTGCTGGAGCTACCCAGGAGCTGCTCTGCCACTCCCCAGCCACCACTTCTGCCCATTCTTTGGGAAGGGAGTCTTCATCCACATGGCATCAGCACCTGCCCTCTGTCCCAATCATTTCCCCTACTCCCACAGAAGCGCTGACACCCTCCCTGAAATCCTGGGTTTAGCCCCTTCTCCTCGGACTCATGCTTTTTCCAGAAAGGGATGCCTTGAAATCCCCCTCCTTTTCCCCCTTTCCTCCAGGGCTTGTGGGGGCCACCAGAAAGGTGCCACTGGATGATGCTGAGCCTCAGCTCTGGCCAGCACCACCACTGCTTTTTCCCACAGGACCCTCTTGGCAAGGGGGAAGTCACTGGCGTCGAAGGCCGCGGAGCAGAGCGACACCGGGATCTCGGACTGGTGTGGTAAGAGAGAGCTCTCTCCCACTGGGTAACCCGGCAGCAACTGCTATTTCAGTAAACATATCATTTTGTGCTCAGTAAACACACATTCCAGAGGAATGCTCTCATTGTTTTTTTGCTCTGTAATGCATTAATGAAGAAATAAAGTTTAGGTTGTGTAATGGTGACAGCTTGAAGTCATTTTGCCTAGTGTTATTTCTCAGCAAAGGCTCAGCTCTCCCTGGAATGGGAGAAAGAAAAGACAACCAGATTTCACTTCAAACTCACCAACATGTGCAAAAAAACAATCAAAAAACAACAGCAATTAACTCACTTCCACATGCCCCAATAAAACTACCTCTCTCACTCACTCCGAGCTTTGTCATGTATGGGGTTGTTTATGGAGGAGACAATACAAAGTGGGTTTATACAAGGCTCTTGTTTTAATTTTTGTTTTATATCCACTGGAACCCTCAAGTAGTGAATTCATTTCCTGATATAGTAAACATTTCTGATGGCCAGGATTCTTTCTCTTTTCCCAAATGAACACAAACCCCTGGTCTAACTCACCAGCAGTGCAGTCTATACAAACAGACCCATCAGCTAAATTTTCAAAGAATGCATCTTAAGCACACAAGCTAGGAAAATAAACAAACAGCAACGCCTTCATGAGAGCCCAGCAGACCCTGCTGCAAGTGGGAAGCTTTTCTTCCTCAAAATTACTTGAGCCCTCAACTGCATGTGGAAAAACTATCAGCTTTTCCCCATTACTACAGAAAATAACCTCGTCCTCGTAGCTGCACACCAATGGGTGCTGGCTCACTGCTACATGATCTCCACAGCCCCTCTGATTTGTGACCCTATTTGCACTATGCAAATGTCTTCTGACAGCTCTCTTTTCCTGTCATTAAAACAAACAATGGCCCCTGAAACCAAAAAGGAAATCAGTAACAGGCGAAACCCTTTTTCTCTCTTTTTCTTTGCTTTTCTTTTTCTTTTTAATATTTTTTTCTGGGTCTGGGACTAACTGTTAGTAATTATCCTGAAATATTTACAAACCTTTTCTTCTCCTAAACTGTTTTACTCATCCTAGTGGCCAGCCCAGCATGTCTAATATAATTGCACTTCCAAAAGACTTAAAATTAAAAAAACACAAAACAATGATCAACCAGGTAGAAAAAACACCTCCTGTCTTTCTTTGGGTTTACGTAGCTCTATATTTGTACACATATGGAAAAAAAAAATTATATTACTAATTTAAGAAGCATTAAAAATAAATCCTAGTGTATGAAGTAATGAGAAATAAGAAGGTATTTAGAACTGGGGGAGGACATTCTCAGGGAAGAAGACACACCTTTCTCTTTAGTCACCTATTTTCCAGAGTATCCATCCTATCCTACGCTCTACATCCGGCCCCAAAATGTTCATTGTTGATGGTCATGCCTCACCAATAGCAGGTAGAGGACACCTGATTCCACTCCTCCCACTGCATAGATGCTCTGCTTTTGATTTCAGTGGGAAAAGTCTACATTCAGAGACTTCAGCATACTTACACACTCCTGGGATTTGTTTCTTTGTCTTTTAAATAATACGATATACATAATCCTGAACTGGGCCAGTTTCCCACCCCACCACACAAGCTTTGTGCCTTTAGGGCTCAGCTGAAGTCAATGGTGTTAATGTTGACATAAAATCATGGTGACCAAGTGGGAAATTAGGCCCGTAATACTTGATTGTCTTTTGCAAAAATTTTCTAAATGGTCTTAATGGTTTTGTTTGTGGTATGTGTTGCTCACTCCTGATTGTACTTCTGCCAAGTTGTACTTTTAACTATAAACACTGGCCTCTCAGAAAATTTGAAGTAAAGCAAACCAGAAAAGATGTTCAAAATAATGCTACAACCTAATTTAATTTATCCCTTGGTAATTGCATTTGTAGATAATGAACAACACAAACAAAACAGAACCCTAGCCCTTCCAGCCTTGCAATTCCTTTCACATGTGGGCACACCAGTTTCAGCCAGCATATGGTTAAGTCTCCATCTGCATCAGGAAAAGTGTTTGTAAGATGGGGGGCAATTTGAGGTGACACCAGCCTTGGATCTCTGCTTGTAGGTGCCACCTATTGAACATTAGCCCATCTGCCCACCTTGGTGAGCCCACCTGGTCAGATCTTCGTGTTTTCTGCAATCCCCATCCCTAATTCTTCCAGTATCAATTGATCTACTCCGCATGTCAATCCCGGAGGAAATATAGCTGGGTGACTGCTTGCCAAATTCAATTAACCATGCAATTGTAGTCCTGTCTCCTGGCCCTGTTCCAGTAAGATATTTGCATGCTCTCTTGATTTTAATCTCATTAACTGCTCCAAGTAAATCCTGTTGAATTTAGGCCGCTGTTTGCAAATGCTACAGGAACTTTACAGATGTGTTTGACACGCCGTTATTACATGAATGGTTTCTTTGGCCGTTTCTCAGTCTTTGGGCTGGTTGTAAACTATGCTGCCTGACTGCAGTTCAACTATTTGTTGTTGCCTTTTTTTTTTTGTTAATTTTCATTTGTACTCCTCTTGATGAGTTTCTGCGTGTGTCCCTGTTTACCTCCGTCATGTGGCACAGCTTCTCCACTTTGATTCGAGGAGTCTGGAACCCACAAGCAGCAATCAAAACCAGCTATGCAAACCTCTCACTGCACAGATTTGCACAAGTGTTTGTTGCACAGTTCACATTAACACAAGCATCTGCAACATGTCCCCATTCTCTGAATATTTCAGCAAGTGTTGTTGTACCTGCCTGAGCACTTGCCAGAAGCAATCACTTGGAGGATCACTGCCGGTGCCAAAATAAACTCATGGTTTTTATTTGAGGGAGGACTTGTAAATAGTATTTTTCTAGCATTCACCCATTTCTAAGTGGAACTCCCTGTGTGATGAATGCTGTTTACAGCGCAGCTCTGTTGTGAAACAGGGAAAAAAAAGGCAGATTCTTGCACTTGCTGGCAGCACGCCAATCCAGTGGAGGAAGATACATCCCCTCCTGCTGTCACTCCATTTCTTGCCCCATTTCTTTCTCTGCTTTGCACTAAAAGCCTACATGGATACACAGGATTTTCATGCTGTGGGAATGGCAAATTTTAAGAAATATGAATGGGGAAGTCCTAATCTGGGTGGAGAAATTTTGATATTTTCTCTACAAGCCTGGCCCTGTTTTCACCACTCAAAGAGCCATTAAAGGAAATACATGGTACACCCTGCAAGGAATGATGAGCCAAGTCAAAGACAGGGAAAGCTCCTCCCTAAATAGGGGAAATGCAGGTATCAGGTGAATTTCTGAAAAGCATCTCCTCCTAGGTCAGCAATGGAGCTGCAGTAACAGGAGGAGCTCAGGAGTGGGTCAGGACCTGGTACAGCACAGGAGGAAAACAGGCCAGAGAGCCAGAAGCCCCATCTCCACCACTTTGTCTCTCCAGGTAATTGTGGATTCTTCTACACACCCCAAGAAACCCACACTTTGCAGTGATGAAATCACACATTTCTCCCACAAGTAAAATTTTTTCTTTCTGCTTTTTCCCATTTTTACTGTGTTTACAGTGAAAGGGAAGTCTCTTTGCAGATGGAGCGTAGGAATGGGAGAGTTGTGTGTCTCTGCAAGAGCCACATAGTCCTTCTGAAATCCTGCACCTTCAACCATTCAAGACCTGCTGTTTTTCTCTCCATGCCATCCTCAGGGAGGAGGGGAAAAAAACCATCTGGAAGCTACTGGTGGCTCCAGGATGGTTTGGAAAGTTAAAGGATGTGAAGGATTATATAGAAATGCAAGCCCAATTAAGGCCAACACTGAAACTGAGAGCAACTCTGGCAGTGTGAATGGCATCACTCCATATTTCTAAGACTTGAAGCTGCTTTTGGTCCAAGGTCTGGTCACTCCCCCCTGTTCCTTCCATCAGTTCTCATGTCTTAAATGAGAGCTAGATGCAAGTGTCTTTTCCTCCATGGAGTCCATTGGTCCCCAGGCTGGAAAGCAGTTGCCAGCTTTAGTGACACTTTAACCATCTTTTTACATTTGAGGTATGTCCTCTCTTCACCCACACTTCTCTGCTTTGTTTTTGGTTTTCTTCATTCCCATTTTTAAAGCTGATTACTTCCCTTGCTGCATTAGCTGTTCACCTGTTCCTCTGACTGAGGAATGGCTTAAACCCTCTTTTGACATAGTCCCTTGAAAATGGGTTGCACGGCTGCGGTCAATGAACATAGCGTGGGAAAAACCCATTAATACTTTCACCAGTAACACTGAGGATGGCTATAAATAAACCCTTCATTACAGTATTTATATATTATTACATCATATAGCCACTTAAACCAGAGAGCAATTGGAAGTGTTGAATAATGTAAGGATAACCGCCTCTACATTATTTCCACTGTCATTGGCATTATGTGTTTCCTGGTGACATCGCCGCGCTCATTGCTTCACCCAGCGTTGCGTGACATTGGTGGTGACGTTGGAGAATCAGCGGGCCCTCTGCAAATGACAGACAGCACTTTGCACGACACATGGAGCCTGGTATTATATAATAAGGGTGCTTCACTGGAGAATTTTGGCAGCACATGTTCCTTTTCTGAGCGTTTCATTCAAACCAAGCGTGTGCTTCTTGAAGGTTTTCTTTAAAGCAATGGGCCCATGCTGCAAGGGTCCAGAGCCCTCCATGCATGAAGGAGGGAGATTTGCATCACAGTGATCAACCAAGCCTCTTAGGAATCACCCCATGTTGTGCTGGTGAGACATTTTGGTTCCCAGGTGCATCCTGCCTACTGTGCTGCCTTCTCCAGCTAGAGCCAGAGGCATAACCAAGAGAGATGGTGAGGGCAGGAAACCAGCGATGCTCAGAGCCTGGCAAGAAGAAATTTCAGTGGTGATACACTCATGTCATCTGAATGCAGTTATGGGGTATACAGAGGATTTCCTCCCAGAATGAATCCGATTACTTAGATGTGTTTTCAAATCACACAGAAGTATCATAATTCTTCTGAGATTTTTTGTTGTTGTTGCTGCTCTTCTTCCTTTTTCTTCCTTTTGTTGCTGCTCTTCTTCCTTTTTCAAAACACTTTTCAGAGTGGGTGGATGGTTGGTGTGACTGTGCTTAGACCATGGCTGAGTAAGCTTTCTTGCTGACTGTGGATTTCAGTTTCCCCAGTTTTGATATTCTTCCCCTTAAGGAAGCCCAGGAAAAAAAAAGCCCTTTCTCTTGGCTAGAATGTCTTGCTGCTGGTTTTCGTGGCAGGGATGCTCATCTCAATTACACTGTGGTCAGCAGCATTCAGTGCCTCACTGATCGTCACTTGTCAAACAAGCTCCTGTGTGGCACAGAAGACTGTGGAGAGTCTGAAGGATCTCCAACACAGTGGTTGGAAGGGGCTGCTTCCAGAAGAAGTCATTTCAGATGTTGAGAAATCTCATCTCCAAACCTTGTCCTCACATGACATATGACCAGTTTCTGCACAAAGATCTGCAGTTGACTTTTATTACAGCTCTGATTTAGCTGCTTCTTAGATTTATCGCAACAATGCACATTCAATATCTTTCTTCTGATGTGGAGGCCAGAAGTATAACTCCACTCATATGTTTGTATTCTCAGGACTTCGGATTTCGCAGATTCAGAAACTCATTCATAGAATCACAGGATTTAAGGCCAGAAGGAACCATGAGAACATCTGGTATGACTTCCTATATTTCAAAGCCATTCAGTTGCAGTCAATTAGCTCAGTACCGAGCCCGGTAGCTTTGCTGCATCTTCCAGAAAAACATCCAGCTCCGGACATACCAATATATGGGAATATGAACACATCAGAAGTTGGAGACTCATCAAATTACTTGATTTCGAAGCTCACATTAATTTTAAAATGTTCTTCATTTCTAATCCTCTTTTCCTTGGTTTCACATGTAGCCATCAGCTTTTTCTCTGCTTCACAACTGAGTGGCATTGCCTGGCACCCTACATCCTTCAAAGTTTGGAGTTGGGTTTTTTTTAATACTGGCATCTGGACAAAAAGCTGATATATCAGAAGTATTTGTGAGTCAACTTTACTGCAGTTTTAGCTATTCAAAAACTTTTTGCACTGTTGTTTGCATTATCATTTGTCCTTAACTAATACAGAAAAAATTCACTTGGGATATTTAAAAAAAATGTTTTTCAAAATACTTTCATTTAGAAAAATGAAGAGAAATTGAACTTGCTGATGTAAAAACCAGACAGACATTTCTTGCTGAAACAAGGGCTCTGACCAGCCTTGCCAAAGGACTTCTGAACACTTCACCCATCTCTCTGCACAGATGTGTTGTACATTACTACACTCTCCCCATCTCCTTTAGGCATGGAGATGGAGATAGATCTGTGTTTCACACCATCGGGGCATATTTTTCATTTTTGAAACTATTTGTGCAGCCTTATTCTACATCCTTTCTATTTTTCAGTAGCTATACCATTCACTGGAACTCCTGATCCTGAAGAGCTTGATCATGGCAGTAGCTTGTCCTTCTGGCTATTTGTCAAGGACATACTTTTCTCACCATTGCAAATTTACACCAGAAGCTTTTAAGTTTTGCTTCCTTCCCCTTTCTAAGTGGGTAGAGATTTTAATGATATACAAATGGCCTTCTGAAAGAGGCTCATTTCAATTTTCATTTTCTGAACTTTATGACTTTTTGTACTCCATTCAAGTGTCTTTGCTTTTCATTAATTTTAGGGTACTCAATAAATAGCAGTGGAAGAACTGGGAAGCATCAGATACTTGTCTCACGTGGATTTCTCCATCTTTTGTAGTACAAGAAATTCAAGAAAGCTGCTGTTTGGGCTGAGGAATGCAGTAGCTGGACACTGGCAGGGAGAAATGCCAGTGGAATGTGGGTACCACCTATCCACTGTGTTGCTAATATTGTAAGTTTTACCTCTGGGCCTGAAGGGCCACGTCATCTGTGTGGCTGCAAGCTGTGCTCTGAACTTGTTTTGGAGAGCTGGTGGGTGATTCTGAAGACTTACAGTTAAGGAATGTGGCTGTGTCTCTCACAGCACTGTTTAAAAGCCTCCAGGCTGGGGCTGTTGGCCCCTCAGGAACCACAGAGTGTGGAAGGGGGAGAAAAATCATTAATATTAATAGCACCAGCTGTGGAGGAACACCCTAGGGCTCCATCAGTGAGGGCAACACCAGCATGAGACACACATATCTGAACACACAGTTACTGCACCTTTTGAAGGCTTCTGGAAATGAGCTATCACTTCCATGGGGTCATTTTGGCAACTGAGGGTATCCAAAAGGCTATGAAAAATGAGACTTTCTCTGAAACAACATTTTTGCTGGTAGGAGGAGAGCGTTTGGACGGAGGCACCCTGGTTGCTTGTAAAAAACTAGAAGAATGTAAAGTCTGTCGCAAAGCCTGTCAATTCTGGAAGATTCTGACTTCCTTCTTTCTGGGTTTTAACACTGTTCCATCATTTATGAAATAGTTACACATGCCATGCTGCTGATATATGACCCCCCCCACCCCCCACCATGGATTCTGCCAGTTTTACTGGGAAGGAGCTGAAGTCCAAAAGAAAATTAGAGGAGCTGAAGGACTGAGCCACAGGGGAAGCCTCTGGTAAAGGAAGGAGTTATCCTGCTTTCCTTTAGCCACACTTACTCTCTCTTTGAGTCTTGCAACAGCCATGGTAGACAATAGCAAGCTGGCCAGAGTAGTGACCCACTCCTGTAGATCTCCAAATATCAAAAGCATTTTGGTGTGGGTGTGCAGCCTAAGCCTCTCCTTCACTGAAAAAAAAAAAAATGGAAGAAAGGAAAAAAAGGAAAAAGGTAAAAAAGGTATAACACTGCTGTGAGGGATCCAAAGGTGATTTTTCTTTTTTTCTTGGCCCTCTTGCTAATTCTGTGGGAACCCAGCAGCATTGTTTCCAGAAGGCTTGGTCTCTGTCACCCAAGTGTTTGGCATGTTTGGGGACACCCTTACTACTTCCCTTTCCTCCCCTGCAGAAGAGTCCAACTCAGCTTTGACCACAAAGCCCAGGAGGCCTTGGAGTTTGTCTGAAACAAAAGAAAAAGATTGCGAAAGGCAGTGGTGTCAAATAATGCTTCCATTTAGTAGGAATTTTGCTCCCCTTGCATTCCCAGGCAGCACCTGCTGTGTGAGGCTCTTGGCCAGCTCCTCTGAGCCTCTGTGGTAAAACAAACAAAAACAGCAGGGAAAAAAATTCCCCTTTATAACGCCTGTTATCCTCAGGCTACCTTCCAACACTGCCTTGCCTCCCCATGTTGACTGTACTCTCCAGGGAAACGGGCTACTACGGGGCCAGAAGGCCTTGTGCAAATGGGCAGTTGAGCAACGGAGGAAGAGACCCTGTCTTATTGAAAACAAGACTGTTTTCCTTCTCCTTCCTTCATGTCTAAGTGCAGAAGGGTCCTGATTGTTGTCCCTGCCAAAAGAAAAGAAAAGAAAAAAAAACCAAACAAAAAAAAGGAAAACACCCTGACATGTCATTACTTCCATAGCAAAAGCAATTAGGAATTATTCTGCATTAGTGAAAATAGGGCTAGGAAGGGATGGGTATCCTGGCTGGAGGGGCAGGGGAACATATCTTTGTAGATGTTTATTGTCCTCTGTTCAGCCCTTTTTATCCACTATTCCTTCTTAGATGTCTTAGCATTCCAAGGCTCTTCAGAAGTTGTTTTCTGTTTCAAAGCATGGTGGAACTGGCTGGAGGTTATTCATGGAGGTTATTCACATTCATCTGGGGACTGGCACAAATGGCCCACCTGCTTTTTACCTGCTCAGCCTTCAGCTCTGCCACACCACCACTGTTGCTGGTGGGGGCTTGTGCAACCTCCAGGAACCAGGTTAACCTCTCACAAGAGTTTGACAACACCTTTCTCACCTCACACTTCCCCTGCAATCTCTGCTTGCTCTGCACATGCTCAATTGAGGAAGGAAAAAGACATTAACCTTACTTTTGATCCTACTTTAAAGCAACATCTTGCAGATAATTCCTAATGTAAATAGGCCTGGCACAGAGATTCACAGGCTGCTGTTATCCCCTGGCCTGACCTTAGGAGTTGTAGGCATCACTTCAATTTCTGTAGCAGAAAGCTTACTTCTCTCATTAGCACTGGAATTTCCATGAGTGCCACTGTTGAAGAAAGTCCCAAGCCACCTGCCATAGTCCACTGTTCATGCTCACAGAGGCAAACATCCCATCCCTAGAGCATGTCCTCAGCACTGGGGTCTTCACTAAACAGCCACTCCCTGGTTGTGATTCCTTCTCCTGACCCCTTTCCTCCCTCTATACCCCTAAAGCCAGGCACGGCACGCCGGCTTTTCCCGTGGCTTTGCGATTTCAGGCCAGAGTTAGCATTGAACTGGCCAGAATGGTGCAAGGAGCCTGGATAATTACTGCTGGAATTGTGCTGCATAGGCCCCGTGTAGCAAACTTGCCTCAAATAACCCAGCTTGAATGTCAGAGTCCGTGCCGTATTGTGTTTCACATTGTGGCTGTGGGAGCGCCTCCCCAGCAGGAATCAGGGTAACAAATCTCTTGCTCTCGCAGGAGGGCCCCATAAAATGAATGATTCTGGATCTCACGCTCCTGAGGAGGTCTCAGTTACTCCAGCAGTTGCCGCTCATCGCGGGAGCGACCATGGGGGACAGAATGAGGGAAGGGTGGTTTGGCAGGCTTTGCTGTATCATCAGCCCAGTGTCAGGGCAGGAAGGAGCACCAGGGCTCTGCTTTCCCTTCCAATCCATACTTTTGCATAGATGCTAAATTAAAAAGAAATTAAAAAAAAAAAAACAAAACAACTGAGAGTGGATAAACCCTGAGGCTTAGATTGAATCAAATGTATCTGCTTGAAATCCTGCACGGCTGCTGGTGCAGGAGGCTCCCAGTTTCTCTCAGCTCAGGCTTACCTGCGAGCAGCACCAACATCAGTATGTTTATGGGGTGGCAAAACATGAGACATGCTTGTTCCATGAGCACCATGCCAAACCCCCCCACTCCCTCTTGGAGTAGCTTATGGCATCCCCTCTGCCAAGTCCTGTGGCTCAACATCCAGCACAGTTGCCTCTCCATCCACATCAGAAACCTGAACTCCCCCACTTCTCCTTGGGAGAGGGAGTTCAGTTCCCTGAGCTATCTCCAGTCTCTTCTTATCTTGCTTTCCTTGTCAGCCAGTGAACTGTGAAGTGACAGCAGAGAAAAAAATGAACTCTGACCTCATTTTTCCCCCCTACAATTAGCCAGAACTGTGCCTTTTATTTTTTTTTTCCTCCCCACTTTTTAAATGATTAATAAGACAACTTGGTCCTTAGCTTCTGCAGTGAGGCGAGTGCGCTGACAAAGCACTGCGATGCCTCTTCCAGGTCACCCGGCAGCAGGCCATGCCTTTATGAAAACATAAAAATTGGAGGGACTATTTGAAGAATTTGGAGACTGAGACACAGGAATTTCACCCTTCAGACCCTGGCAACTGCATGTCTGTGGTGGTCTCTGAGCCCCAGCGACTGCCATGGAAAGGAGTAACTACTTAACTGCAACCTGTGAAAACCAGACTTTTTTCTTCTCTTATTACATTTCCTTTAAATATGCAGCCACTGCCCTTTACCTGTTCCATGTGGTGATGGCCTCAGGCTGTGCAGCAAGATGGATGCAGTGGCAGAACACAGATCTGTAAACACTTCCAGTGGCAATGCACACACTGCTCACTCACTCCAGCTCACTCTGCACCTGAGCATTGCTCTTCCACGTGTGCTCATCTGTCTCTAGTTTCCAAAGCTCCTGTTGCAGTGGGGAGTAGGGAATTAAGGCCAGGTGGACTTTATTCTTTTAGATCATCTTTCTTATTTTTGTGCCTTCTTTATGCCACCTGTTACATTTGGAGACAGAAAAAGCCTCTGTGCACTCCCAGGCATTGCCAGAACACATCCCAGAAGGATGCTTCTGAGGGGGCAGGCAGGCAGGGAAAGGACCTTCACCAGCACAGGCATAAATGGACAAAACACTGGAAAGCAGCACTGGGGGGAACAATTCTGCATTGGCCTCTGGTTGATGGATTAACAACTGGATTGGCTTTCTCCCCTAACAGCAGGTAGTGCCTGCCCTCCAGTCCTGTCAACTGGAAAGCATCACTTAAGGAGCTGCTTTCCACACTGCTCCCACAGACCCCTCTGAATCGCTGGGGCTTGAGAAAACCAATGACAGGCCAATACATGCAATACATTCAAGACATTTTAAAAGCAGACAAGCGTTCCAGTGGAGTTTGTCAAGCTGCAGGGCTACTGCCGAAGGGGTAGTGGGGTAAGAGGTTTTTTGAAAGCATCCTTGGCATGTTAGGGAAACAATTTGCTCTTAGCTATATCTGTGGAGTGGCGTGTAGCACAAACGATGTGATTCCTGTCCTATCATGATGTCCTTGTGTACCAGCTGTGGGTCACTCAGTGGGAAGAGAAGGCTGTGCTCTTGGCTGAGGGACAGCAGTGGAACTGCCAGGGGGACTAGAAGGCAGTGGGTGAGCATGGAGTCTCCTCAAGAGCCACGAACGCAATGGCGAGCCCTTCATTACATCTTTTGATACCATCCAGAGGGTAAAATGGATTTCAAAGCTGCAGCACTTCACTGCCTGAAAGAGATGTATTCTGGAATCAAGGCTCTTGTGGTTTCACCTAAAGATGATCTGCCCCATAGGCTTTTGGTGGCCTTGGTTTTGTCTGTTCCATCCCTGACTTCTGGGTGACAGAGCCTGCCCCCACAGCCTCTCTCCACCTTTCTGCCCTTGGGGCTAACCAGCTCCAAAGTGGAGTGTTTCCCTGCCCTTTCCAGGAGGCCTCCCCGACTCTTTCAACCTTTCTCACAAGAGCTGTTATCAGTCCAGATGTGTGCGAGGGGGAGGACTCCAAGAGAAGCCTTCTTCATTACCTCCAACAAACATTCCCTTTTCTTCAGCAGATGTTTCCCACTCCTCCCACTGTGCAGCTGGGACAGGGAGAAGATGTCAATATTTATGGGACTGGTAGATATAGTCCTCAGTGTGGCCATGGAAAAGGAACAAAAACAGTTGCTGTCCCTGGACAAGCTCTCTCAACCGCCAGAGATGTTCTGCTAGTTCATGTATGCCCCTTAATAAGCAAAAACTCCCATACAATTGTTTAGCAAATGCTAGTTTCTAGTCATCATTATGAACGTTTTTACTGTGGTACCTCCCAGAAGCGAGTCCGATTGGGCTCCTGTCACGCTATGCAATCTTCAAGCTGCCAGGGAGGCTGAATTCCTTTCTCTAGGAGTTGACAGTCCAAATAAACAAGGCAGACAAAGGAGAGGAGGGGAAACAGAAGCTCAGGGGAGGTGAAGTGAGTTGTCCAAGGTCACGCAGCAGGTCAGTGCCAAAGCTGGGAGCAGAACCCATGCTGCCAGCTCTTGCTCTCAAGTCCTATCTCCCGGGGGAAGACTGGGCCAAAATAATTTATGAGACAAAGAACTTCTATCACATCCCTCCTGGCACCACAAAGTTCTTCAGCTTATGCAAATAAAGCACAGCCAGATAAAGAGGCAGCTGGGCACTAGTTATATTTTGGTTTGGTAGGTCTTTGTTTCTTCATATGTTAGAAAAATTCTTTACCAGCTAAAATGATCATCTGGGTAGAAAATATCAAAGTCAAGGAGGAGCATTGCTTTGGGGCACTGACCTGCAGATCTGGGTGGTGGAGGTCAAGGTTGGATGGTATCTGCTGGAAGAAAAGTGCTGACTCTCACCTCCTAATCCAGCATGGCTCAGAGTCAAGATGCCCTTCTGTTGCACACTGGCACTGACACTGCAGTGGAGGTGCCAAGAAACAACCTGGGCAGTTGCAGGGAGGGAAAAGGGAGAAAGAGAAGTCAGTTGAGATAAAGAAACAGCTGTGCATCATCATGATTTTCCTATGGAGTGAGATGAAGAAGCTGATGAGGCTTACATGAGGTAACTTCTGTGAGGGCAACCAGGCAATGGACCTGGAACCTTCATCTGGTTTCAGAGCATGGTGGAGGTGATGTGGCTGCTGCTTGCAGGGAGTTGATAATCTTGGGACTCACCTCACCCTGTCTCCCCTGAGAAGTAGGAAGAAAACCAACAAGAAAGCAAAGCAGCCTCCTAAAGGACTTGCCTGTTCTTTGCCTGAGACACAGCTGTGGAACCTAGTACTCTCTCAGTCCCACTGGAGGCATCACTACTTTCATGCCCCATAATTGATCTTTCATCTCTTTCTCAGGAAACAGAGGGTCCTGCTGTACACAGCATCCATCCAGATGCATGTCCTTCACCATCAAAATGGTATGAGCCAGCTCTCCCTTTAAGCAACAACTCTGGCTGGTGTGTCCTTATGCTGTTGTGATAGGGAAGGAGGGCTGGAGGCTGGACTAGGACATCTAATATGTGTATGGGGGGGCTGTCAAGCTCAGAATCAAACCCTGAAGTCCCCATCTCCCCTGTGCTATGAAGCAATAATCTGCTTGAAACTAAACTCCCTTTCATCCTGGCAGTGCTGTCCTACAGAGAGCACAATTCTGAGAAGTGCTGAGCACCATGGGTTTGGGAAGCTGAAGTAGTGACCATTCTTGCTTTTGCAGTTGGTTAAATGATCTTTCATTAACAGATGTTAAACATAAGAATGTTCACTTCCACTTCTCCTTTGCCCCTCAATTACTCTTCTTGCAGTGCAAGATGGGCCTTATCTCAATGGCAGGGTTAGGCAGGTGGAAGCTGCTCAAGCCACCCTGGCTGGCTGAAATGTCACTGGCTGATTTTTTAACTGCCTGCAAAAGGTTCAATTATCTCCTGCGTAGTGTTTTGTTGCTCAGATGCTTGAATGCTGTAAGGACACGTGCCAGCCAAGCACTGGGTGGTCCTGATGCCCTCATACCTCCCTCAGCCCATCCAAGCCTCACTAAATTCTCAGGGCAAGACAAGGACCACAGCAGCATCTGCAGGAGCATATGGTAGCAGATCAGCACTGGAATAGGAAAGACAGCCCAAGAGAAAATATTGGATGTCTTTGCATGGAAGAGCACTCATATCAGCCCATCTCCTCAGCGTACTGTTCTGTGAACCAGCCTGTCTGTCAGATAAAAGAGCAAGAAGAAGGAAAAAAAATAAATAAAAAGAAAGCACAGAGCTATTTATGTAGCATGACAGTTTAGCAATGGACTCCTAGAAAGTCTCAGTGTTGTCCCTGAGGTCAGGTTATTGAGTGGCACATCTGACAGAGGGGTTGTCACAGCTGTCTAATGCCACCTCACCTCTAGCAGAGCTCATCACAAAACCTCTGCGTGCTGCCAAATCCAGGCAATGAAAACTGGCAGGATCTGCTCATTCCATCCTCCATTGGGCTGTGCAGAGGTGACGTCAGTGTGGTCATGCAATGACAAATGCTGTACCTTTGATGTCAGTGCCACCAAACTCAGCAGAGAGGTTTCTGACTGATCGCTTGTGAATGAGAGCACTTGAAGCTGCTGGCCTGGATGTTTGTTTGAATCTTGCCCAAGTGGGTTTTTGGCCTGTAAATGAGCAGAGTTAACCAGGATCAGAAGGACTGGTTAATCAGCAGGGTCAGAAATAATTGTAAGACAGCATTCCTTGGGGTATTTTGGTGCCTCTACCTCCAGTCAAAGAGGGCAGAGGAATGTGAAAATTGAAAAAAAATATTGAAACAACTTTTCAAACTCAACTGAAGAGTCAGGTTAAGTTTGGTTCAAGTCTGAGGCAAAGGTTTGGTATGGGTCTTTATCTACCAGAGGACGTTCATCCCTGGTTCAAACAGAATGTCATGGCCACTGGGCAGGAGTAGGAAGTGAGGAAGTAAGAAATTAAGGTAGTAGATTTGGCTTAATCCTTTTGAACATCTGGTTGCAAGAGGAAAAATACATGGTTTAGCAGATCTGCCACTCTCAGCAGTTTCAGTTCACTGGAGGATGAAGACATCAGTGGTTGAGCAGGGGCATGATTTACCTGCCACAGCCCCGTGGCCAGGGAAAGCCCCCATGACTCCAACTGTGCCATGCATGGGCAGCCACAGGGCCTGAGGCCAGCACAGCTTCAACCCCTTCCATGCAAGAAGGGCAGGGGCCCAAGGCCAAAGGGCTGCTGTGACATTTGAGGTGCTCTAGAAGGACTTCATGGTCACCCACTTGTCATGCTGACAAATCATCAACCCTCTGTGCTGCCACCAGTTTCTTGTGTAACTTTGGACCAGTTAGTCAGATCTCATTCTTTTAGGAAGTCCTCAGGACACCATGGAGATAAATAAGCAGAAAACTGAAGCTCTCTGATACTGTGGAGATAAGGGAAAGATAACATGTAAGTACGAAGGATGGCAGTTAGGCACAATACGCATTCACCGATCTCAAGGCAAGGTTGAGAACTCTGCTCATTCATGCATTTCTGAGTTCTAATAAATGTCCCTTAACAGGAAAGCAAGTGACACTTATAGGTAACCTGAGGAGCCATTTAATTGGGTGTCTTGTAAAATACTAGCAGGCCTTTGGTGGTGGTTTCCCTCCATGCTTCACTCTTCCTCCCACTTGAAAGAGTTTGAATTGGCCAGAAACAGCAAACAATGACACAGAGAGTGTTTAACCATTAATAAGGGTGGACAGTGGTTAGGGAAGTAGCTAAATACACTAGTTATAGCTAACCAGCTGTCTTCTTGTCTCTGTCTTATTGAGCTTGGGTTGGAGTTTTTTGCAAGCTGGCCCTGGTTAAAGTCTTTTCAGGAGTTAATGAGCCAGAGGAGAATCATCTTCCCCATGGGCATGTTTCAAGCCTATGGTTCTTGCAGGTTTTCTTGGCTATTGTATGCAGGAGCACGGCTGTGGTCAGGGTAATAAATGCTGGCTCTCTGCTGAAGGACTGCACAGCTGGGCACAACCCTGTCTCTTCTCTCAGCCTGGCCTCAAGGCCTGTCTTAGATCTTGGCCAAGCTGACTGGTGCTTGGGCAAAGGCAATGTCTGGCCCAGTGCATCATCAGCTTCAGCTGTCAGCAAAAAGAGACGTTTCAGGCTACTGTAATGCAGATCTAGCTGCATAGCTGAACTCAGCTGAGGGCTACTGGGGACACAGGCACGTTGCAGCCTCTCCTGCCATCCTTCACCTCCACCTGGGTCAGTCCCTCCTGGGAAAAGGACTCAGAGAACTCACAGCTGATCCTTTGGCTGCCTGGCTGTGGCTGCATGGGAAGGAGGACAGCCAGCAGAACTGCTCACAGCAGAACCATCCCTGGAACTTCCCCCGTTTTTCAAAGAACCCAGTTCAGAAATATTCCAGGGTCCACACAGTAAAACTCAGGACTAAAGCCTGGAGCCTGGGTTTGTTCTTCAGCCATCTGTTTAGGAACATCAGCCTGTTAGTAAAAGAAAAATAAATAAGGTACTCTGAGGTGTTTCTGGATTGTATGTGTATTGATAGTTACACAACAACAAGAGAAGAGAGACTGTAGAATAAATTGATTAAAAGAAAAAAGAAAAAGAGTTGCAATATCTACATTTGTCAAAGAGCAGGGGAAGAGGAGCTGAGCAACCTTTTTTGGGTTGGCACTAGAAATTAGCATTTTGGGGAGGGGTCAAAGTCTGTGGTCAGAGAGGTGACTTTAACCAGCTGGAGTCTACTGCCTCTCTGCCCCTTGAGTAACAAGCAGCTTTGAAGACTGATAAAAACAAGTTTTCACTAAAGTCAGCACTCCCAAGCTCAGGCAAAGCTAAAAGAGGGAAGTTCAGGCCAGTTTTTGCTTCTCCCACCAGCCAGGCCACCAGCTGAATCCTGACCTCAGCATGTTTTTGGCAGGTGACAGTTTAAAACCAGGAAGGATGAGGACGGGAATATGAATGCACCAAACGCACCAAGAGCCACCTAAATCCTCCCCTCCAATGTGAACTGAAACCCATAATCAACCATTTCAGAAATTCCAGCAGAGTTCAGAGCTTTGACATAGCCCATATAGTTTAGAAACTTAAATAAACATCCTGACTTCTGAATTGCATAGAAGACTGGAAACAATCTCACTTCTTGCTCAGACACCCATGTGAGACTTGCAGTATTGCCAGGTAAGGGAAAAAAGCTACCTTGATTTAACAAATAAGCAGTGTTCAACCTGGGAAAAGCAGGAATCATTCAAAGGAAAAATATATGGGAGGCAAAGTAGTTTTGATGAGGTCCCCTTTACTGATTCTGATCTGCCATGAGGGATTCTTCAGGTACCAGCCCAAACCAGTTGCCATGAGAACTGTTTTCCAAACTTCTGAAAATTTTGTTCCCAACTTTTCTGTGAGCACCTCAGATCTGCTCCTGCTCTTGCCAGTGTTGCTGGACATGGTTGTTTCCTAATGAAGTGATGGAATTTGGGAAGCTGTGAATAAAATGCAAAGGGGCTGATAGGAATAATCCCAAACTGGGCTGAGAAAGAAGAATGAGCAAGCCATGTTACACAGATGGACTGGTAGTTGTTTTTTCACCAAGCTTCTCATAAAACACTTAAGATACCTGCAAAACCTAGAAAAGAACACTCAGATGATTTATTAATAGGGTCTCAGGGTCCTTTTACTCCATGTTCTCTACTTTCATAATACTGCTACTGAACCTAAAATATTTTTGGTGCAGGATTCCCCAGAGTTGAAACCACTGACAAGGGACTATTTGTATTAGCTGACACTGAAACTTTTTTCCCCCCTACAGACAATTTTATTTTGGAGAAAGTGGTATTTTCCAGTTAAAAACCTGAAACTCTTTCAAAGGAAATTTCCTGATCACATTGAAGAATGAGCACACGAAAGGGCCCTGTAGCCTGCACACTGAATTAACCTGACCCTCTGGCATCTGCCGGCTTCCTGGCAAGCCTTGGCAGGTGGCTCCCTCGCCTACTCCAGTGGAAACTTTCACTTGCTCTCGCTGAACTTTGGGACACAGAGCAGGAGCTGGGGAATGTGCTGGAATCCATCTTTCCCCAAACCACAATGTTTGCTGATGCCGTTTGGTTCGATCTGATCAAAGACAAGCAGCGAGACCTGCTCCACTCTCTTCCTCCCTCTGACGGAGGAATGAGCTCAGCACGCCCTGGCGTCCCAGCCAAATCCCGCGGGGCTCATGTAATCGCATTCCTGCTCCGTCTGCCTCAGTTACCCCACTTGGACATGTTATGTCTCCGTGTTTCCTGTTGTGGCATCCTCGGCATTCCCCAGCACACTCCCAGCCACATTGCTGCTCCGTGTACGTCACGGCCCAGGACTCGCTGCTGGCGCACATGCAGGCTGGCAGAGGCAGTGGGATGCATGCCTGGGACAGACAGGTAAAAGCTCCTCCAGGCCTACTCTGCACCCAGGGCTTTCCAGTCATGGCATATCTGGGGATGTGAACGTGTTTGATTCTTGCCTTGGCACCATACTGACAGAAGGAGACCATGGGGGAGTCTGGATTTAGTGCTGATTTCAGGGAATCAATGGGATCAACCAAGAGGGCGTTCTTCTCCTCGTGCAGTTTGCTATTGGAAATTTAGTGAGTGTTTTAGAAAGAGCACAAAACTCATGAGTGCTGAAAGCCACTGTAAAAACACCTTCTAATGAGGAAATTAATAGCAGATTCCCAGATCTCATCACCCAGGGTTCTGCATGAGCCCCTAAATGATGGAAAAAATCTATTTTAAGAATGTTTAGGGAACTTCTCAGGACGTGATAATTTAATTTATTTTTTTTTAGTGTACTGAATATAATATTTTGTGCACTGCTGCAAGTGCCTGTGCAGACACATAAGGTGGTGAAAAAGCATCCACTTTCAGCCAATACCACTGTCTTGCTTCACAGGTGAAAATATATTAAATACAAACCCCTTGATTTTCAAGGTCCAACTGATCTGTATTCTTGTCTGTTTAACTATGTGGCTGAATGAGTGAGCAACTCATGAGTGATTGGGATAAGAGATGGGAAATGGTGCAAATAAGGACAGAGTACAAAGAATACCATCAATAATGTGATATCATTGCCTGTCTTGCAGAAAAAGTCACATAGATAAAATGAGTTTTTACTGACTTGCAAAGTATCAAATATTATTTTCCATTAGACCTTAAAAATGTCTTCAGGTCCGTTTGCAAAATATTAATGAACTGTTGGCTTTTTACTTGCCTGGATGCATCCTGTGCTGGGGCCACATCCTTCAGGCAGAGATGGCTGTGTTTGTGGATGGGTTGGCTGCTTCCTCATCCCATCCCCACGTAGGACTCTGGTCCTGGTTTTGTGCTTCTGGTCCTGGTTTTGTGCTGCACAGAGGTGTAGTGACTTTAGCCTGGAAGCAGGCAGGAGTGTGCCGTGTTGCAGCCGCAGTGAAGCTCCCTGTGTTGTCTTCCATCATGGAAAAATCTGACAAATTAATTTAAAAACGGGAAAAACAGTCAAATGGAGTGGATAGAGGAGGTCTGCCTTAAACAAGGAAGGTGCAGCTCAACGCTACCTACCATGGACATGCCTGAGGGTAGCCAGGGACAGACACATGAAAATCACAATAAATATTGGGCAGAAAGAAGGGAGACACCATTGTTTGGCTCCTTCCCTCTCATCCTGCTCCTGTTTGTACAGTCCCCATAATAACACATGTATCTTGGCCTGCTGTACTTTAGACTCGGGTGTATGGTGTGTTTTGGGCACTGAGTTCAGAGCCCAAAATTAGAAAGAGTACGAAAAGAAAACACTTTTCCAGCACCACTTAGCTGGAACGAAAGCATTTCTGCTACCCTGCCTGACACCCTGGCTGGCAAGAGCACCCACTGGGCCCCAGCCCCACTGCCCAGGCATACAGCCAGTCTCTCCTCACCCAGGAGAGCAATAAATTATTGCTTGTGTGGCAGAGCAGAGATCAAGTCCCACCACACACACTGGAAGAAGCAGACCCCAGCCCTCCTACTGCCCATGCAGAGCAGCTGGGAAACCTGGAAATATAAAAGCAAGCCAGAGGCAGGCAGAACAACCTGTTCCCAAAACCACTGGGAGATGCTCAGCCTCAGGAATGTGCAAGCTTTAACAATCTCAGAGCTGTAAAGTGTTGGAGGAGAAAGGCTCACCTGGGCTGTGGGCTCACCAGCTCCGCAGTGCTGCCCCAGCAAAGCCATACAGTGAGAGCTGGCAACAGGGAACCTCACAGTGGGTGAGGAGGGTCTTTGGGAGGCTGGAGGACCTGGGAGAAGCTTCTGACTAGCTGCCAGGCATTAAGAGTAGCAGAAATCACTGCTCAGATCTTCATTTGTACCTTGAAAGCATTCTGGTGTCCAAGCTGATCATCAGCCAGCGAAAAGCTGTGCCAAAAGCTGAACCAGAAAGAGGGACTTTGGTAGGAAGGAAAAATCAAAAACAAATCTGTCCCTTCTGCCCATGTCTCCTAGAGGTGGAGGTGAGAAGCTGCTTAAGGGGTCAAGTAGAAAGGAGTGTAGCTATTGCAGAAAAGTTTGACTGGACCCAGCAGTGTGATGAGGTAGGGACCATTCCCCTGTCTCATCTCCTCAACCTGCAAACTCCCAGCAGATGGCTGAGGCTGAGGACACATGCAGATGGAGAAGGTTGTAAGAACCACATGGATTTTGCTGATTTGGGCTCCAGCAGCTCTGGTCTTCTTCATCAGAAACCTTGAGAAAACACTTTGCCCCACAGTTGTATTGCATGAGTAGCACTGGAACAATCAGTGTGGAGTTTTGTGGAAGGTGAGGGAGACATAGGTACAACTTAATCTGATAATTGTTTGATATATTCCTTTGATATAGCCAGTGATTATAAATCTTGCAAGATAGTGTAATGCCCTAATTAGCCTTACCACAGGGGTCTTTGAAAATAACACTGCAGGGGTGATGTCAGCTTTATTTTAAATTTAAGTATATACTGAATATCTGTGGCATGAACAGAAGCATCAGGACACCAAAAAGGCAATGTCAAGCCCTCACAGGTTAGGGAGTTGGAGCTTTGAGATGTGTGTTGCACATCTCTCATTTCAAGCTGCCAACTGCAAGACTTGAGAGATTGGATGTGTGGAGGCTGTCAGCCTTTGGGACTGAACCTGGGACCAGCCAGAGCCATGCTGAATATGCATAAAGAGCTACAAAAAAGCTCATCAGGAAAGTTGAAATTTACATGGCTCTTGCTAGGTAACACAAGAAGTGGTTGCACTTTGCTGATAATCTCTTGGTGCCTTATTTCCCTCACTCTGAAATTAGGGTGATGGTTTTCTCTTATCTCACAGGTAAGCCACAAAAATACATTCATTAAAGTCTGCGTAATATTTGTAAAGGATGCAGACACTGGGTTGAGACCCTCACACAAACACCCAGAAACTAAAGCCTAAGTTAAGACAATATTTTCTAAGTGGGCGACATCCATCTTGTGACAATGTTTGGTTACAGTGACTTTTATCTCTGCAGTGCCAGTCAAGCCACTAAATCATTGCATTTGATGGATGCCGGGGCAGCACGGCCGCAATTGCTCATTGTCAGGCTGATACAAAGGTCACAGCTTTGCTAAGCTTTGGATCAAAATCCAAACCAGTCCCTGTCACGTCCCTCAGGTTTGAAAGAACAATAAATTTACTAATTTAGCTTTAGTGTTGGGTAGTAGCTGGTGCCACCTTTATCTGTTTCTCCTGAGAAAATAAACCCAGCATCACTATCCCCAGAGGAGCACCGTGATGCTGCAACATGCTGTTAACCTTCACAGCGTAAGACAAAGGCTTTGGGGGGGAGGTGAAGGAGGGCAGGATTTTGTGGGATGACTCAAAGGCTCTGCAACACCTCCCTTGCTGAATGGCTTTGTGGAAGTGGCTGTGTGCCCCTGAGCTTTGTGAGGAGTGATGGTCCTTGTGAATCAAACCCTGGATGCTCACTGGAATCTGCCACAGCTATGGCTCAGTGGCAAGGACACTGTTATTGAATTGATAGAATAAAAAGGGATCACTCTTTTGGGGTGATCACTGTAGAGGGAATCACCCACTATTGTGGTTCGCCCTTAATCCTTTAAAAACTAGTATACAGTCTCCAGCATTATAATTAGTCCAGATGGTTTCAAAAAAGATGCAAGAAGTAGGCACAGACAAACCATCTCTGATTCTAGCTTTTCATACCAAATACCTTTTTTTTTCTTTTTTTGTTTTATTTACTTTCCCAACTTTGGTTAACAGGTGCTACTATGAGGTTGTTGACACCACTGCTGTCTAAACAGACACACCCCCTGTTTCCTTTGGAATCTGGATGCATTCTTGGAGGAGCCCAAGGGGATCACTGAACCACATAACACCCCCAGATTGGAGATGGACAGAGGGGGTGAGAATGAAGCCAGAGGAGGAGTGGATAGAATGGGGGCAATGAGACACTGATGCCTATGAGAAGGTTCACTTCTGGCAGAAATGGAGGAAGCACTGTGGACTTTATTCTCTGTCTGCGGGAACATCAACATTGAAATCTCTGCTTGGATCTGGATATGTTGACACAAAATCCACTGCCCAAATGTGGGGGGTTGGAAACAGTTTACCTGTTACATTGCCAGTGCTATCTCAGGAACACAACTCCACAGGCTGGAGCAGTTGTAGTATATCTGTCTGTCTCTTATCTAGTGTGTAACCTCCTGGACTGAAGACATAATGTACTGTCTATCCTTTCTGTGATAAAAATAAAGCATATAAAACACACACATACACACACACACACACAATCCCAGGCCAAAAATTCCCTTAGGGGAACATACTGTGACTAGATAAGAAGGTACTAGCTGGCACGTAGTTACCTCTTTGCTTCCTAACTGGGACACTCAGGGATGGGTGGAGTTGGTTTTGGTGTGGGGCCACAGGAGAAGGGGGAGAGAGATGTCATGGGATGGATAGCAAGAGCCATGGAAAGAGCCAGCTCAAGGAAAAAGAAATCAAAAGCAGACTGGACTTATTCCAGGTTTTCATAACCCCTCCAGCCAGCTGTAAAATCTGATAATTTTTGGGCCATGGGCAGCAAGCGCATGTCCTGAGGGACTGAATAAGAGGACTTTGGGGCTCAGAGCATCAACTTCTACATTAGATAAAAACTGGCAAACCTCCTGGAAACTGGAAATACTTCTGGAAAACTCCTGGAGAGTTGGCATGTGTATCATGCATGACACTGCATGTGGCTGGTGCTTTACACACTGCACCCCCTGAAGGTCAGCTTTCCTGCTGGGAGCAATCTGGTCTCTTCTGGGAGCTGATTTTTTTCCATCTCTCCTCTGCTACTGGTTCCCTTCAGCAGTTCTAGTGAATTTGTGGGCAATGTCTTCTTCTGAATGACAGGTGTGACTGGCATCACCTCCTGCTGCCAGGTCCTGAGAGCTGTGTCCAACCCATCAGAGGCTGGTGGGATTTGGGAAACACTGAAGGAAAGAGAGCTTTAAAGGAAAGGTGGAAGTGAAAGAGAAGGGAAACCAGAGGCTCAGCACGTTTATGAAGCAAACTTTGCTGGAGATCCCAAGCCCTACTCAGCACCCAAGGACACCAAACTCAAACCCACTGCTCAGTTTTTCACTCACTCTGTGTGGATCCAAAGCAATATAATGGATGAAGGAGAATTGCAGCCACAATCAACCCTTATCGCCGGTGTTTGCACAGTGCTTAAAAACTGTCAGAACCACACCAGTGCTTCCCTTCCTGTCAACAATTTCTGCTGGCTCCACAGCTTGGCAACCAGCAAGGCAGTGGCAGCTCCCACATCCTACTTTTGTATCATTCTGCACCCAGGACCTCCCCCCCCCACCCCCACCACTTCCCAAATATCTCTCTCCCTCAACATCTCTTGCCTTCAAGGACCTTCAGGGAAAGCAATTTTTAGAAATCCAGCAGCAGAATGAGATTTTTGATTTATCTTTCTTTTGAACAAGGTGATAGCCTAGGTTGTAACCTGCTTCTGCCCTGACACTCCCTGCATGGGAAGAGCAGTTGTGCTGGTACCCTGCCAAGGATGCATTTTACAGGTGTCTGCTGGCTGGAGGATGCCAGCAGCCCGAAAGATCACCAGTCGTGGGCAGGGCTCTTTGGAAACATTTTCACAACTAACTGGCTTAGATAGTGGAGTAAAATATGCATTTCCCAAAAGAGGGCATCTCATTTTCACTTTGATGGATGGGCTCAAGTGTTGAGTCAGAATGAAAAGATAATATTTGTGGAAAGCCCACTTACTTCAGAAGAACTTAAACCTTCTTTTCCCTTTGGTCTCTTTGTAGTATTTTTAAGAAAAAGTTAACTCAAATTTTAAGAACTGTGCTAGGATGGAATAGGAAAACATTTGGTTCTGAAAATGTCAATATTACATATTTGGACATTTTCTGTGTTTGTTTTTTTAAAACAAACAAAACAAAACATTGAAATTTATACTGGCTTTGCTAAAAATGTCAGTTCCATCAAAACGACATTTTGCAACGAGAAACTGGCTTATGCTTCCCCCCCTTTTTTGCTGACTGCTTGCACTTTCTTCAGAAAAAGTGTCCATCTGGGTTTTACTGGCAACAAACACTTTGTTGTCAGTATCCAGGGGCATTTGCACGTGCAAAAATGCCTGTGGATGTTGGTGCCTGCACGGCAAGGCACACACCAGGAAAACGTTCCTGCTCATGGAGCCTTCGCCTGCAACTTGCTTGGACTGGGTGAAGAATTGAGCTGCTGCCAGCTCATGAAATAAATTCAAGCATCCTCTGCCTCAGCCATGTGGACCGGCCTTCCCAGGAGGGAGAGGCAGCCCTTTATTCCTGTGCTGCCAGATCCAGCACTGGTGCCAGCCAGGCCCTGCTGCTGCCCTGCAGTAAAGCCACCTGGCCTGTGCACCCTTGGGCAGGGCCAAATCTGCACTGGCCCTGGGCACTCCAGCAGGAGGCTGTGAGAAAGGACAGCTCAGGAGCCATCACAAACACAGGTTGCACTGTGAGCACCAGTCAGTCTGCAGACCGTTTGAGTCAGTGAGGCGTACTTCCCATGGGAACTCTTAGTCCTGGCTAACTTCAGGCAGGACCAATTAGAGCAGGGAGTAAATACACTTAGCATGCTCAGGAAAATACATCTAAAGCTGTTTATACACATTCCTTTGGACCAGTCAGCAACAAAAATGTCCTTACAGCTGTTTCCTCCTTCCTTTCTTCCCTCTCTCTCTCTCTCTGTGCCGCTTCAAAAATAAAGCTCGCTGGCCTCACCTAACCCTTGCTGGGTTTACTCCTATTCACTCCCAAGTCTGTCAGGTCTTGTGTGCCACCAGCCCCTCAACTGGTGAGCTTCCAGCAGACTTCTAACTGTGGCGTTTTTCTGGCTCCCCTCAAGGAGCTAAGAGGAAAATGCCATGCAATGGAAGCCAAGAGGAAAAAGGTTTGCATGTTTCCTTATAATCAAGGAGCTGCTACCTAGCACAAAATCACCTCCCTCACCTCGGGCCACCTTCGTCATCGGGCTGGGGCTTTGCGCACACGGCGCACTTGATCGGCCCTAATGGCACCCCGAGAGCCACTCCAGAGCCATAACTGCTATCTAACAAGGATGATCAGCTGATGGGCCATGGCCACAGGGACTGCTTGCAGGGAACAGGGAACCCGGATCTCCTGTCCGAGACCACTGCCCTACCCATAGGGTCGTTCTTTTTCCTCATTGCTATCGTGCTTGGCTCAATGTGCATGTTTTATGGTCGGTCACTTTAGCTACAGGGGGCTTTTCCTGTTTTCCAGGTGAGGGACTGAGGCATTTGTAAGAGAGCTCCAACTGAATGATTCAGTTGTGCAGCATAAATAGGGTTTGATCCCAAAGAAAAATCTTCCCATTAAGTTTCACTGTGAACCAGTATTTTGTCTCACAAAAGAAGTGGGGTACTGTAATTTGGACTCATTCAAGATGAGAAGGGTTTTTTCTTCAAAGTCAGGATAAAACATGAATATGACTAAATTCTCTATGATAAAAAAAAAACAAACCTTTTTTTTTTTTTTAAATCTGGACAAGACTAGTTGGACTTACTTTATATTTCATATAACCTATTACACCACATTTTAAAAAGTTGTTTCAAGATTTTAAAAATAGCACTTTTCCTACTAAAAATATTTCAAGATATTTGGAGTTTTGACAGAGCTGCATTCTCTAAAGGAAAACCCGCTCTTCCTGGGTTTGCCCTACCAGCTGTTTGATGATTTTTTTACACAGCACAACTGAGGTGTCGGAGTGACAGCACCTCCAGAGCTGGGCAGGCAAGAGGGAGAGATTCATCTCCCCCAGCCAACAAGGATGGGCAAGGATCTTTGGTTTCCAAAGCTTTCTCCTACCAATCCAGCTGTGGTTAAATGGCCAGCCAGTCTGTGCCAGACAAACTGGAGGCCAGCTCAGAGGAATTAACTAGGCATTGAAGTCACAAGTCCAAGTTTCTGGAAAGAGCTCTGTGCCAAGCTCAGGGAGGCTGAGCTTGAGAACATCTGGCTGAAACACACATGTGCATGCACACACACACACACATGCACACAGAGCAAGTCTCAGAGCTCAGCTAATACAGCATTTACTTGCAGTACTTTAAAGCTTAATTCCAGTGATCACAGTGGCTTTGTGAGCACATCTCACTAATGGAGCAGTTCCAGGCTTTATCTGGTCAACCCTGTCCATCTTCCCTCATGCTTGTACAGCAGAGCAGAGCCTAATGAGCTGGATGTGATACAACACCTCACTCTCTGGTCCGTAAAGGAGGAAGTCCGTGGCCTGGATAGAAACAAAGACATGATCCCGCATGTGTGTTTAGGTCTGGAAGGTTAACGGCAGGTAAATATCTGATGGGAGGGAAAGGAAAGACCAGATGTGTTCAGATGAGCAAGAGAGGATCATGTAGTCATCAAAATGCAAGATACCTGTGTGAACTGCTTGGTTTTGTCACAGATTTTTACTCATCTAAAGAATAAGTGAAGTGAAACCCCCTGTCTTGGGTCTGAAGTGTCTAGGAGAGTTCCCTCTCCATTCAGACATGGTCTCCCAAACACAAAGGGATGAAGAAAACTCTGGGTATAGCTTATATGACTACACCTAGTCCACACAGGAAGAAAGAAATGGCAACAAGAGCAACATCTTTGCTGCACAAAGAAGAATTTAAGCCACACAATTACACCTGTCTTCCAAACAAAAAAAAAAAAAAAGCTTGAAAGCCACCTAGATGATCAGACAGCCAGCAGACTCCATCAAGAAAAAAGACCATTTTTGCATGTGTCAAGTCAACCAGAAATGCAGGACAACAATGGGGGTGGTTAAGGTAGCCAACACTGCCCAGAAGAGCAGGTGGCAATGTGTGCCACAGCAAGCCTCAGCACCATCCCACAGGAGCACCTCTGTGATAGGAAAACCCTTCAATCACTAATCAACCTTCAATCAACTAATCAAAGAGCAGTCTTGCTGGAAAGCTGAGATTCAGTGAAATCCATGTGTTAACATGGATTAGTGATTAGTGCCTTTCCTTGAAAATTTTCAATTATTTTTCTTTTATTGGAAATCTGAAAACCTTTAAAGCAAAAGATCTTCAGCAGCTGAAAAAGTATCTTTCATTTTCCAACAGAACCTGTAAATTTCCATGGAATAAGTCAATGAAAACAAACATTTTGTCACTCACATCAACATTTTCCAGGAAGGAGGGAGAGGATAAGGAGAAACATTATTTTTGACAAGGTCTGCTGATTGGCAGAGCTCTTTAATAAATAGATCAGGCCAGAGCATACGACTTCAGTCCACATGGCAGAACGGTTGGTCCTTGAAAGGCTGATAGAGATCTTGTTGGCTGAGTTTCCCCTGTGGTTGACAGAGCATTAGCTAAAGACAGGATACAGGCAACCAGTCCTGCTGAGAATGACTGGATGCCAAACCAGTGGCTGGCAAGATCTCTAAAGGCTTAATGATAGAACGCAAATGCTCACATAGAGACCTGACCAGCAGAGAATTTGCTAGCAGGGAAACTGCAGGCTACCACATACCGTAACAGGAGCTTGCTCTCAAGGAGTGAGGAAAAAAAAGTAACAAAAAAGAGAGAAGGTCAGCTCTTCAAGTATTTCCAAGGTGGTTATAACCTTTCTCCAAAGAGGCAAATCCAACATTAAACACCAGGAGAATAAATCAGCTGCAGGGACTGGCAAAAGGCTGAGAATCTAAATTACAGCAAGGTCAATAGGAAGCAGGGGGCTGCTCAGAGGGAGCCAGAGTGAGAAATTCAGCACATCTGGTAGGTACAAAGCAATGCCCTTCGGGCAAACTCAGCCCCCAGCCCACCCCTATGCAGGGCCTAGAGCTCAGCAGAGGGAACAACACACGCAGAGACAGCCACGGGGAGGTCCTGTCTGAGGGAAATCCGTCTGCAAGAGGGTGGAGGGGGAAAAAGAAAAAAAAGGCAGGTGAATAAATGAGAAGCAGCAGTGCTAAGGCTGTGCAGCTCGTGTGGCCGCCCAAACAGATGTGAGCTGCTGCCTCTGCTGGCTCAGGGGATGCTCTCCTGCTCTGGAGACACAGCTGGCTGCAGTGTTTTCTTTGGTGTGGTTACAGGCATGCCATCAACAGGGCTGCACCACCCCTGGCACAGACAGCCCCACCACAGATCTCACAGGAGAGCTCCGGGGCAGCCCCTGCATCCCCACTGTAAGGTGCAATGCTTTGCCAGCCCTCTGCTTCACACAGCTCATGGGACATAAAAATCAATGCAGGGAAGCCTTAAAGCTCCCCTAAATGTCCATGGGGAGCAGGCAGGCCTGAGCACTGGCACAGCACAGGAGGGAGTCCAAGCAGATCACTGGGGAAGAAAATAAAAGAGTAGCGTGCAGCTGATTTTTCTGTTGATTTGGAGAGACTTGTCAATCAAGCACCTTTTGAATGTGCAATGGTTGGGTTGCAGCCCAAACCTATATTTACAAGAAAATGTCAATAAAAGCTGGATAAGCCTTGAATGTACATGCAGAGGCATGGCATGGGAAGCACGCTGAAAACCAGGGCAAAGAGCAGGAAAAACAAGAATAGAAAAGGTTTTGTTGGAGACAAAAGTAGGTCAGAGACTGATGGTGTTTTGGGGGATGTATCACAGAAACACAGAAGATTCTGAGTGGGAAAGGGATCCACATGGATCATTGAGCCCAGCTCCTGTATGGAGGCACAATTAGCTGGCATTGCAATGCTGAGCTTATTTGGGCTGTGGGACCAGCAGAGGTTTGGTGGCCAGGCTCCCCTGGAAGCATCACCACTGCCTGCACATCAGTGGGGCAAGCTCTGCTCTGCTGGGTTCAGGCAGGTACCCCCGTGGGAATGCTTCCCAGGATGGCAGCACTTTGGTTTGCTCTCTGTTCAGATGGTACCAGATCAATCCTCTGATCTCTGTCTGGGTTTAGGTTTGAGTTTGCCACAATATAAAATAGATAAATTCAAACTTTGATCTCAAATACCCCCAGGATTGTGAAGCGTTGTCAACACTTATGAGTATCCCATTAACATTTGAATACTTTACAGTGTAATTCCCTTTTAGCAGTTCATCATTTCTTGCTTGTATTATTTTTTGCTGCTATTTATCACCATATCTAACAAGATTGCCCTTTGTAACTAATGCAAAAGAACATGGGGAGATAAATAGCCTTTGAATGTGACATGGGCAGCACAGAAAAGAAAAAAAAAAAGGACAATAATAGATATTCAAGCTGACTTAAATTTGGAGTTTTAGAGCTTCTACCTGATGGTGGCAAGGGAAGTGCAGAAAACCTTACAGATGGCAGCTCCTATGTGACCCACAGGAGTAATTCTTTTCCAATGTCCCAAGGAAGGAAGCAGAGATGTTGAGTGTCCCTCCCACTGCTCTCAAATGCAGGCATTGGTACAGTGACAAGTTGCTGTCATCCATGGTGGAGTCACTCAGAAGAGAATACTGTGGGAAGAACACTGGGAATGCATCCTTTGTCTCCAGCTCTTCAGCCTGACTTTGAACTAGTTCAAGGTATTGGACCACCAGCATGAGAATAATATGAATATTTAAAGATGTATAAACATATAGGGCTATCTATGTATTATTTAAATGTGAACAGACATGTAAATTTACATTACCTCTTTGTTCAGCTGCTAACCTCTGCTTAGACCAACCCACAGTGACCTACTGAAACAGTGGCTCAGGTGACTGCTTTGCTCAAGGGCTTGGAGGAAGGGAAGAGCTGTGGCCATGATCCCACAGAAATTGCTGCATGGGGAAGGGAGAGCAAGGATGTGAGCTGAGGTGCTCAGTGTCACCAGGACAAAGCCAGTCGGGGTCAGAGAACAGCTTGAAGGGCTCATAAAGAAGCATTTATAAGTTCTCCAGAGTGGATTTAAAACTGGCAGTTGATGTAGTGACTAAAGCTGCAATCCTCAAAGGTATTTAGGGATTTGATTCTCTGGTCAAACCAAGCCTTTGAGGATCTGGGCTCCAGTGCAAGGACTTTCTACCTAGATGAACATGAGTAATAGTTTGGGCAAAAGTACTGGCCATGTGGCCCTCAGGCCAACTCCCCTGATGGATGTGGTTCTAATAATGGCTCAGATCCTCAACAGGTGGGTCCCAGTTCCTCAGAGCCACTCTGAACTGCTTGGGTTTCACACACTCTCTTGAGGTATGGTAGTCTTATGCCTTTGCCAGTGCTGCCAGCCCCTTGAGCTCCTGTTGCTGAGGCAAAGCTGAGGTTCAGCAGCACTAGTGAGGGAGCAGGGAGCCTTTTTGGGAAGATGGAAATATATGGGCAAATGAGGAGAGTAAGGAAAAACCAGTGCAGTTAAAGGACTCAGTCAAAAAGCTGCTATAGGGTAGGATGGTAGGTACATATTGGAGGGGGGAGGAGTCACTAAACTACACAATGATGACATTCTAATTAGAGGTGGCTATTACCTCATCTAGTCAGATATACTATTTAACTAAAGTTGATATATCCCTGTGGACCATTTCAGCTTCAATCAGTTTTAAAAGGAAGCTTTTCTTGGTGAAAAGGAAAGAGACTGATTGATGCTCTTTACCTAGTGTTTAGGACATTGGCCACACTTTAAATCCCGATTCTGCCTGGTTCAGAATGATCTCAAAAACCTCTGCAAGTAGGAAAAAAAAAAAAATGAGGCTGGGAGATGATGGTTTAAAAACACTGCATTGGAATGTTTAAAATATGTCAAAACTTCTTTTTTCTCTCCTTTTTTTATTTTTTTTTT
>VZRH01006082.1:308770-347187 GCA_013397555.1 Urocynchramus pylzowi
TTTTTTTTCTTCTTTTTTTTTTTGAATGGGAAATTCATCAAACCTGACACTTCCCATGAAGAGTTCTGGCTCCAATGAATCAGTATATTTGGACACTCCCTGATTTCCCCCCCTCCTTCACCACCATTTCAGCCAAATATTCTTGGCTGGTTCTAATTATACAGCCATATATTTTTATATGCACACACAGCCAGTGTGTACACGTGAAGGCTCAGTAATCACAGATCAGACGGGGAGGAAAGTGTTGATAAGACCTTAGCTGCTCCACAACATAAAAAAATTGTCTGAGAACCCTTTCCCCCCCACCACCTCTTCACCTCACCCTCCCAGGAAAAGCCTAGCAGCAGAGGTGGTGGGCTCTGCAGATGGCAGCCACATGCACTGGCTGGCTGAGTCCCCATCTTGACATTTCTGCATTTCTCTGGTGCCCTCCTCAGGTTCTGCAGAAGTTCACCTTCCTCTGGATGCGAGGTTCACCTTCCTCTGGATGTGTGACTGCCCCTGGCCCCGCCGCTCCACGGCCAGGCATCCAGCACCCTCGAGGGAAGGTGAGAACTGGTGCTGCCCACACCCAGTGGGAGGCCAGGGAAATGGAGAAGTCCAGGGAACGCAATATCCTCAATCATGAAACTCAACGTCAAGAGCTTCCACACTTCAGGGTGTGCTCATAGCCCTGGAGGAAAGGGACCCTGACTTGAGTCCTGGAATTTCCAGTGAGAGCCAAAAGCACTAAGCATCCAACAGACATCCAGCACCTCTCAGGATCAACCCATAGTTCAGGGCTGCTCAAGGCAGCTGGTAGGAGGCATTACCTGAGCCCAAAGCTGCTGACAAGGTTTCAGTGGGGGTTCCTACACCACATGAGATTGACCCTCTCAAGGAAGGTGGGTAGGGAAAAGGGTTTTCTCTGAAAATGATGAAAGAGTTAAAGTTGAAAGCAAACAGGCCACCCAGCTCTCCCTTTAACCCTCCTACACCAGAAGAGACCCTAGGGCCAGCCAAATCTACCAGTTCTAGGAAATTATTAAAAAAAAAAAAAGACATACACACATTGGGGGGTGGGAAGACCAATCCATTTTCACAAGAATCTGTCCTTGATTAAAACAGAAACATGGAAGTGGGGGAAAGAACCGATTATTCAGCAGAGAGCTCAGAAGAACAAATAAAAAAGGGGAAAAAAAAAAAAAAAAGGGCATATTTGTTCAGGGTGTGATAGAGAGACTTCCAAAGCGCATGGAGACAATTGGAAATTAGGTCTATTGAAGCAGAGGCATTCGCTGCTCAGGGTGAGGAATCAAAGGGGAAGTCCCGGGGAGGCGGCGGGGTGGGGTGGCCACCCCCGGGTGGGCAGTGACAGGCAGGCTCGAGCGTGTGACCTCTCATAAAATCCTTCCAGGGGGCTTTCACATATTGTGTGGAGCATAAGCTGATTTCCACACACAGAGATTCCTAATGAAGATGTCCTTCAGGAGGCGAGGGGAGGAGATGGGGTAATGAAACCAGCCTGTCTGCCAAGCAGACACTCACCCCCACTGAAGGTGGCACGGATGTAAAACAGAGTATGTCAAGGGATGGGAAAAAATGCTGTTGGCCTCAATGCCATGCAAGAAAAAAAATAACTCCATGTGAATTAAATCTGAACTACCTGAATGCTAGAGGCTTGAGGGAAGATCAAGAAACCCCTGGCTTCTTACTGCAGACCAGACCAAGGCAGCTTCAGAGAGTGCCTCTGGTTAAGAAGCAGTTATCATCTGCCTCAGACTGACCTGGCCAGAGTTTGAACTAGTCTGAACAGAGATTTATTAACCCTCACAGTCAGAGATCAATAAATAGCTTCCTCTTGAGCAGGCAAACTGCCTGGAATACAAAAACATCCAACGAGCCTGCCACCAATCTGCTCTCCCCACATCCAATAAAAAGATGCCCCAATTCCCCAAAAGACAGCAATTTCTTACTTCTCTAGTGTTTTGAAGCCAACTGTAATATTCACATCTAATTGCAGGGCCCTGGATCCCTGCCACGTAGAGTATGGTTGTTAGCAACATAATTTGTACATTTCTCTGGGGTCATTTGGAAACTATCCATACTTACACCCTCCTCATCTCCTCTGCTGAGTGTGTGTGCTGGTCACTCAGTCTTATCGTGCTGCAAAGGGCAAGGTGCACCACTGAGATTTATGTGCAGGAGAAGAAAGAGTAGATTATGTTCTTCAGGGTCAAAGCCACCCCAGTGCTTCATCTCTCCAATTAACTACTCTGCTAGGGAGAGAGATAAGGCTAAAAGTGTGGTGGAATAAAAGATGTAAATTGCAATTTGACGTTTTATTTTTTTAATTGAAACTTCATTGGAAGAAAGGGTGAAGGCTTACTATACAAAAAAAAACCACAGGACTGGCATGATTGTTCTAGAAATCAAACCATGGATAAATGAAATGTGGGGAAAAGAAAGATGCTCTAACAAAAAAAGTGCCACAGGATCTTTTCCATCAGCTCCAGTGAGCAGTTCCACTCGACTTTGAATAAGTCACAATTATTAGATTTTTAACAGTATTCACACTGTGTTTCAGGATACCTTAGCCATGCCTTTAAACAAAGGAATGAAGCTCCTTGCTCAAGGAGTCCCTGAGCTGCAAACCTCTAGAAGTTGGAGTCTCTACTGGAGATAATCTTCTGCTTCAAAGCTCTCCCGTGCATTTTCTGGCAGTGATGGGTGATTGTTTGCTGTGTACCTTCGCACTGAGTCATCCCTAACTTATTTCCCAATCCTTTCCTACATGTCATTATTCTTATTCATTGACTTCTGTCTCACATAATTCTGTTTACAAATCCTTCTTGCTGTCTCCAAGCATCTTAACACATCTCCATCTCCAAAACATGATATACTCTATTTTAGAAAAGTTTAAGAGCTCACGCAGGTGGAAACTGTCAGGAATAGCTCCCTGTTACTCACTCTTCGGAGGCTACACAGGGGTGTGACAACATAAGAAAACCCTTCCTGGTAAAATCAGATCACAGCTTTTGACAGTCAGTGTTTTCAGACACATCCAAGCTGTAGCTAGAGCTTGGCAGGGAAGCCTTTCCCTTACTTATAAAAGTTTTCAAAACTTCAGTTGATGTTCCTCTCCACATCAGAAAGAAAACTGGAAGTAAATATCAGAACTGTTCACAGACCACGAGCAAAAAAAACCCAAAACAACAAAAACAAAGCAAGGTAAAACAGAAATTGGTACAGATAAAAATAATTTTGAAATATTTGATTTGGACTTTTCCTTGCTATCTAATGTCTTTCTTCTACTATAAATTAAATTTTAAAATGAAATGTTATTTCAATGTAGAAAACCTCTAAATTTCTAATCATTAAAAAAAAAAAAAAGAAAAAAATTGGTTTAGAAGACTTGTAACAGTTTTGTAAAAATTTGGAAAATTTGTTAAAACCATCCCATTTACCACAAACAATTACAGTTTGAATATATTTGTCTGTTTGACAGGAAAAAAAAAGTGAAATAAAATTTCCAACCCTTTCTAGCAGTGACTTCATGTTTTTGTAACACTTTTCAAGGTGAGAGATGCACCAAAATAAAATTCTGACTTTGCCCAGCCCCTGTAACTGCTTGGAGCCAAGGACGTTGTCAAAGAAACTGGTGGATCTGAGATTGTTGATGGAGGAAAGAGAGAGGGTCTGAACTGAACAAAAATACTTCTGCCAGTGAGTGAAGTTTGTGTGCTTTGCCCCTTCTTTCCTGGCTGATCATGCTGCAGAACACACCCATCAAGGGGCTGAGGCACAGAGCCAGGAGCCAAAAGTGGCCAGGTGACCTTGAACAAGCATCAAATTCAGCAGGGGCTCAAAGGACTGCAAGGGAGCCAGGAGAGGTGCTACTTGACCTGATGCTGGCCATGGGGAATAAATAATGCTGCTTTCCAGCAACCCCCACCTGTTTTTCCAGTAGTTTTTCATCCACGTTCAGTCCTCAGCTCTTTGTAAATTCCAAAAATTGATCCATTCAGGGCATAAGGGCTGAGGAAAAGAAAAGGGTCAGCAGATAGCAGGCAAGCCAGCTGCTGTGTTTATGTAGGGGTGAGGTTGCCAAATAGCTGCTGAGGGATGGGACAGTGGTGTGGCAGTCATTTTTCCTTCAGCAGAGCTGGCACACGGAGACAGAACATATCCAGACTTGCACTTGAGAGCTTCCAGGATTCATTGGCTCTGACATCTTCTGCCAGAAATAGAGAGAGATTCTGAAAACCACATCCCAGTCAAAAGGCCATTACTGTACCACCTTGGCTCTGCAATGGGGCTCTGTTCCTTTCTACTGCCCTCTCCTGTGCCAGATACCTACCCATCTCCTGGCAACTGCTCAGGTGCCTCCTCACCCACAACCAAAAGTGACTGAGTTCAAAGCAACAATTGGGGTAAGACTTTTTCAGGCTGGTTTGAAGGTTGAGGTTCTGTGATGGTAGCAGCTCCTTGGGTCATTAAAAATAATCGGGATTCCAGAATCTGATGTGTTTTGCTTGCACAACTCCTATTTACACTACTGGGAAAAGTAGTTCTTTGTTGAACACACAATATATACCTGGTAAAAACCTTTTGGGGGCGTGGTAGAGAACTCAGTCAACTGCCAACCCCGCTGGAGTTGGAGTTGCAGTTGTACTGCATAGAAAAGAAAATGTCTGAGAGGCACTGACACCAAATTTTCTGGGGTCGTTTTGCATGCTACCTGCTCAGTGGAGACCACAATGAAAAACAGGGAAGTGCCCAATTCTCATAAGAACATGAATGCCACATGACATAAGATCAAATGTCCAAGCAGTGCAGTATTTTGGATATGACAGTAACTGGTAACAGGTATTCAGGGACAAATGTAAAGAACAGGGCATGGACAGATATTTAGCCTTTAGGAAACAGCAGTATAGAGACTAAACAAAATGGGAGTCTGTGTCCTTTAGAGATACCAGAGCCCATGAGGGAATGAATTTCCACTTTTTTTTCCACTGGGGAAAAAAAAAATCACTGGGGGAACGTGCCCAGTGGAAGGGAAGAAAACATTATAAATTACTTGGAGTCTGCCTCCCACTAACCATGGGGCAAGACATTTCATTTAGTCTGTGTCTCAGTTCCCACCATGGCATAGAGATGTTGCATCACTGCAGGATGGAGAAAATGAAACCATGTCATGACTGACAAATCCTGAGGTGTGAGGGATGAGGACCAGATGGGACCACTCCCAATGGGTAGGCTGTATGGGCATCCCCTTTCAGCCACTTTCCCTTTGGCGTTTGGATTTTAGTCCCAGTGTCGTGGAAGCATTGCAAGGACATTGTTCATTACACAAATAACTCCTGACTGCAATTCATTGTACATTATTTCATTTCCCTTACTCATTATTTCTTCTTTTTAAGAAAGATAAAAACAGCTGCCCTTGTCCAGGCAAGAGAATACCAGACTTTCAGCATCCAGTCAAAAGAGTGAATCATGTTTGGACTCAAGTTGCTATTAATCTAGGGCTGAAACTTGTCTGGAGGAATGATTCAACTGAGTGTTGCACAGGGGCAAATTCAGGAAGTTCCTCAAAGCACCTGGGCACGTAGAGGGAAAAGACATCTAATAAAGGGACCCCCATAAACATTTCATTGGGCTGTAAGATCAGACATGATTAAATGGCACAAGAACCTGAGCTCTCCCTACCCAGTTCTTACTTACATGGTAACAAGAGTTTGGTGTGCTGCAGATGAGAAAAGAGGATTTTTCTTCTTCCCAGCTCAGTAAAAACAGGGTTTATATACACAGCATAGCAGACTTGAGCATCTTACACTTAAATGTAATACCTAGAGCATATGGAGTGAGCCCCACGCTCTGCCCAAATTGCTTATAAGCTGAATAAGTAAGGCAAAGGGAGAAGTGTTGCTAAGTGAGGAGCTGAAGCATACATGGGGCTTCAGTGCTTTCAGCAAGGTCCAAGGGTGATTTGGGGGTCCCACACCCAGTCCCTCATTGCCATGATGGGAGCACTGGCCACCCTACCAGCACCAGGTCCCCTGCAGCCATATACCGACAGCATCTCTGCAGGTGTTGCTGGATCTACAGACTCCTACTAGCCTTTTCCCACTGTGGGAAAGCATCCTTACTAAATGAATGTATTTATTTGCCCTTAATGTTGGAAGCTGAGCTGTTAGCACCTTGCTGATAGATGGGAGGGACCGTAAGGCCTGAAGAGCCAAACCGTTTTCTAAATTGTAACCTATTTGCGTCACTGCTGGACCCCTTTTTCCCCAAAAGGAAAAGGGGCACTAGATTAAATTCATCCAGGTATTAGAGGAATCCCAGCTCTGCTATAGATAATACCAAGCATCACTTTCCTGTTTTAGGTGGACTATTCTAAGCACTTCCAAAGCAGCATGCCTCAACACCCCAAAATGCATCCTCTTGGCTGAGCATGCCAAGGTTAGCAAGCCAACCTTGTGGTGGCTGTGCAGGGGAGGACCCAAGCCAAAGCCCCCAGACAATAGGTTCTCTGTCTGAAACTACTCCAGAACTCAAGACCTGCCTTTGTTGAAGATGTTGTGGACAATATCAGTACATTTGGCTTAATACAGAGGAATTAAAAGGAGTCTGAAAGTTGTTATAGATAAGGTCAGATGTTCTAGGGAGATCTTCCTGGCTTTAAAGTCTATGAACTTAAAGGAAGTGGCTATGAAGAAATTTAAGAGAACCGTCTGCTGCCTGTTCCATCTCTCATGATGGGATTTGACAAAGACAATATTAATTGGTACTGGATGCTTTCATGTGCCTTGTTTCTTGAATTTTCCCTGATATTTGGTCTGTACAAGCAAATATAGCAGCAATTCTCAAAGAGGGAAGAGTTAAAATTATTTTGACAGTGCACCAATATTTCCTATTTTAAGAAGTTTAAATCTGCATTAATTTTTCACATTGTGCTGAGGATTAATCCTCTGTGCATTCTGGAACAATACTAGACACCATTAGGCAATGTTAACTTTGTGCTGAAGTTTTTTGGCATAAGGTGCTGTATGCTTTAATCTATTTGCAAATCAAAAGCCAACGCTTTGCACACTTCAGTGAAAAGCCAGAGGCAGCCTGCCCCACTGGAAAGGTCACCAGATTAGGACTCAAGGGAACTCTTCGAAGTTTTGCCACTGATTTACTGTTCAATCTTGGCCAAGTAATCTCTTTCCTTTGTTCCTCTAGTTTTCCTCCCATTCTTTGTGTTTTCTATTCAGGCTGCAGTTCTTTAGAGCAGGAGCAGCCTTCTCGTTTCGTGCTTGTCCTGTGTCTCAGAGCAGACCCCCCTCTCCTAGCTGAAGAATTCCTACTAGATCCTACCCCAAAACACAAAGAGTTCAGAGCCTAAACAGTTCAAAAGAGTTTGGCTTTCATTGACAGGATCTTCAGTCTCTCTCACTTGCTTCCTTAACACAAAGCTTTTCAGAAGAGGTACCAGCCACCTACTGAGTGAGTAAATTCCCAGTCAAAGGGTTAAAATAACAAACTTTATTGAATAAAGAAGAGAAAGGTGTTTAAGAGGAACTCAGATCATATGGTAAACTAGGTATTAGTTAATCAATAGTACTCAAAGGTGAAGGCCATATGGAGGAGCCAGAAATCATTGCACAAGTTAAGCAAAGTTTAGCAAGCCTGATTAAGCAAAGCGTTAACTATTTTCTGTGAAAAGTTCCACCTTTCCTCAAACCTAGCTCTGGTAATATATACCAATCTTCTCTGGGACTGACTCATGCATTAAAGGCTTCAGTGGAAGTTTTGAGACCAATCCATGGACAATACTCCTTTATTGTCCAGACAGTTCATATACTGCATGTTACATATAATTCTTCTATTCACTGGACTCTTGATCCAAACTCTTCTGGTAAAAGGGCTTGTGGGCAGTTTACTTTCTGTCCAATGACTTCATTGCAAAGGATTTTTCTTCTCTGTTGAGCTTGCCATGTGCAAGCTTTCCTTCCTCTTGTTTCCCTCCTCTTGTTTCCCAGTTTCTGGAAATAATTTGTGGTTTGGAAATGGAAATGCCCATGTAGGCTTCAAACTGCTTAAAGCCTGCCATACCAGATGAGTTCATTGGATCCATTTAATCTGCTCCCCTCTTGCCATCCATGACCAATACCTGTTGCTTCAGAGGACAACACGACTGCACAGTAGCTACAGGACACTTCAGCTTTACAGAGAGTCCTTTCTCTGTGAGGAGCGTCCTTCCCACTTCCACCCTGAACTGCCCCTGGTTTTCTGAGAGGGTTTCTCAAGGCATCAGCTAAAGGACAGAGACCTCCCACAAGGATAAAGAGACTTAAGGGGGACAAAGTACATTGGCACATATCAAAAAAGGGCTTCCCAAAACATAGCACAACAAGCACAGATTAACCCCTTCCAGGACTGGCTTGGCTCACTTCCCCTGTTCAAAGAAATTGGCAAGCAAATCTTTATTGTAAGAGACAGAACAGAAGCTGGAGGGGAGGTACTGAAATCTGGGGATAATTCACAAAATCCTAGCCTGTGGTGTAGAAGGAAACTAGTATTATGTATCTATCATTTGTATTTCTTTTGTTACTCCTGCTAGATTTAAGCAGATATAAGCAACCTAACAATGATCACATCTCATTTTCAGCTAACATGTTTCCTGGCTGCTTTTAAACTAACGGGAAGCAGGTATAAGCTAGGACAGACATTTTTTGGCTTGCTCATTCACATCAAGGTCACCTTGTGCTTCACAGATTGCAGCAGGATTACTTTTTCAATTAAGTACAATTTAGTAAGACAAAGACACCAGATTTGGTCTCTTAAAAGTCTGCCATTCTGCCCAAAGAGCACAACCATAGTTCTCCAAGCCTGGTGACTCCATAGGCTCATCCCTTGTCTTTTTCCATGGCCAACAAGTAGTGTCAAAGCCACGAAGTTGGACTTGGCTCTCTGATCCTGAAGACATGGCACAGAACCATCAAGAAGACCGCCTGTATTCACCTCAGTCTGAGCTGGGCTTGCTTTCATGCCCGCAATGGGTGCACAGAACCAAGGGCACCACTCTTGGGATGAGGGAAACTTCATCCAGGCCTCACGTGCCAGCGGAAATGGTGGGATGCGTGGTGTTACATTGCCACCTTGTGGAGAGCTCCCACTGGAGACCAATGGAGAAAGATGGCTGACTGATAAGTTGTGGGCTGCCAGAACGTCTCTCCATCGCTGTGTGCCCATGGCTGGCTGAGCACTTGTGACCTTGCTGTGATCGAATGGGCCACTACATTTTCAGTTATTTCTTCTCCAAGGGGTGAAGCACAGGAGCACCATGCAAGACCTGGAGGTCCTATGCATGGGCAACATCATCCCATTGCTCCAGTGCCCGGATTTGCAGGCTTGGTATTAAAGTTTTTTATAGATGTTGCCAACAGGAATGAAGAGTCTGGTCCTAGCTCAGCCTGCAGGGGTAGGAGTCTTATCACAGTTGCCAGTAACTCTTGCAATGCTGCTGTCCACAACAGAAGAGTATAGCTGTGCTCTGTGAGTCCAAACCCCCACAAGCTCAAGTAGAGAATGAAAGAAAATGTATTTCCTTTCATTAAGTGCAGAAGAAGCCTCTGGTGGCAATGCTTTTTATATTAGTGGTGTCCCCAGAGAGGTTCAAATACATAAACCCACAACATGCTCCTCCTGTTTGTGTGATGGAGTACTGTGTTGACAGACTGAAGAGAATTACTGACAAATGCTACCATGTGGACTCTCACAGTGATGCCATGTATTGATTTCCATCTGGTGATGATGTGCACTTTTGCGATTGCATTGACACTATTCTCCCTCTTAAGAATCTGCAGACTGAGTTTTTTGAGCTAAAAGAATTAGCATTGTTTGTTATTTACTCAGTACTAGAGGAGGTCTGCAACTTTATGGGCCCTTACAACTACAATGAGAAAAAAAATAATCACAGGTCTCCGTCCCAAAGCCTTTAGCAAGAAGAATTAAACATGACAGAGAGAGGCAGGCAAACCCTGGGAAGATGGGAAGATGGGCTCCAAGAGCAACAACATCTGACAAATGACACATAGATCACTCCTTATTGCCTGTGCATCAATTTGAAGAACAGTAATGGCTCTACATGAGGTAAAATACATCCAGCACTGATTAGTGGGAGCAAGCTGCCCTCCCAGGTTGTCCTCTGCCAACACATCCCGCACTGAGTATCTGGAAATAAATAAGAAAATCCCTCAGCTTTGGCAATTGTGGTAGATCACACAAGTATCTGGGCTGAACTTTTATGGGCTGAACTTTTCAAGACCTTGAGAGAGGAACAGTCTTTGATTTCAAGGAAATATGATACCTCCTCAAAGAAAGGGTCACATTCTTTGAAATGCAAGATATGGACAACTGAGGAGATGTTGGCCAACAACAACAGGACATGAATGCCAACATCTCCTGAGGGGAATAAAGGCAGTAAATTTGAGTTCCAGAGGTTTGCCGTGAGACTTTTGCTAAACCCCATTTGCCAGCAAATTCAATGTCTCTTAGAAACAGACCTACAGAGGTGTGAAAATGTGCTGGTACTCATGAGAAACACACACTGTCACCTTTCTTTGAACAAAGGTTTATCTTGGTAAAGGCAATGGCAATAGTAGAGAATATTTGTTTTGCTCCAAGGCATGTAATTTGATATCTCATGAGACCTTAGTTAAGGCACAAATACTTTGCAGCGTATGGAAATAGTAAGGCATGTACTAGACCTACCAACATGTGTTTCAGTGACAGCTTTCAACATATTGTTATTAACTGGGAAGCATTATTGTAAACAGGATCATTATTAGCAAGATGCTTTCAAAAATTCGTTATTAGTCCAATAAAGTTTCGTATTTTCAGTAATAACCTAGATGACACAAAACCTCTGATAGTGGGATTTGCAGGTAGTATACACATTACTGAGATAGCAAAGAAGAAAGAGAACAGGCTGGACAGGGGAGGGGCATACAAGAAGTACTTGCTTACATTATCACGATTCAATACGTGTATTTTACTAGAGGCAAGTGAAACTTAGCACACCTGGCAATAGAAGCTGAGATTCAACTCCACCCATCTCCTGCCCCTAAAAGCATTTAAAGTAAGAGCATAGTTGGCTTATGCTTCCTCTATAGTCAATGAAGAAAAGATGGCACCTCCAGCAGGAAAATCTGACTGAAGTTTGAAGGGTTGAAGCCAAGGCCCTGTGTTTAGGGTGATAAATCTGTCTTGCAAATCTGTGCATAAAGAACATCAAAATTAACCACCTCAGCATGAGATCTCAGTACAGTGTTTGGTGACTAATATGATACTCAGGTGTAGAAAAAAGGCTTTACCAAGTAGAAACAGAGAAGTGGTTTTGTCCCTGAGCTGGCCACTTTAAACTCATTAGAAGAATTATATCTTCAGTCTTGGCATCCCCAGTTCAGGAAGGATATGGACATCTCAGCATTCAAGTGAAGTCACAAAAACGACCTTGCAAGAGAAAACAAGTCTTGCAATGCTATAAGTATAAGCCTTTAATCTGCTGCAGTTAGTCAAAATGTGGCTTGATATTTTTATATGTAAGTACTTTTGCATGGAAAAGATGCCTTACAGACTTTTCAAGTCTTTCACCAATAGACACGAAAAGATTCAGAGAGAATTCAGGCTAATGTTAAACAAATGCAACTGTGAAGCAGGATGCGATTTCCTCACTGTGCGGGTAGTTAATACTAGACATGTAATGAAATCACAAAACATTTGGAGTTTGTCAAACACAAACTGACATTTTAGCACTTTGGCACACATGATTACATGGGAGTGCTTAGGTTTAAAAGCATGTGCTTGGACAGTTGCTGCAGAGCAGCTGATGCATGGTAACTCATCAGCTAAAGTTAACCTATTCTTGGATCAATATATTTCATAAAACATTCACTCCACAGCAGCTCCTATAAAAAATATTTTGCAACCTAACTATACCAGAGGGGAAAAATACAGAGATTCACCACAGTCTGTTGTCACCTAGGGATCAAAGAAAAAGAAGCCTACACTAGAAATAATGGGATATTAAGAAGAGGAGAAAAATCAAGCTGTACATCTTTATGTCAAAGCTGTAAAAGTCACATATGGAGGATGAGGGTGGACAGCTCCATTACTCCAAGCTCAGTCTTCCACACCACAGAAGCTCTACATTCTTCTGAAAACCTCAAACTTCACTTTGTGATTTAGATATCCTCATAAACACTAAAATAATGTCAGCCTGAAAAAGCAGCTCTGATGGATGGGCTCTCTCCTTTGTTTGAGCCAGTGGTCTAGCAAAACCTAAAGGCATTTATTTCAATTGCAGTTGGTTCATCCTTAAAATTACCCCAGCAACAAATGCCAGTATTACATGCTTCCCTCTGTTCTTGAGCTGCTTCTTAAGCCCCCCCAAGCCCTACAAACCCTTCCTATTCTCTTCCTCCATGGCTGAGCCTCCAGTTTTATTTTGGATAATCTCAACAAAACAGTTTCACATTCACTACACATAAATCTGTGCAAGTCGATCATGCAGGGACAACATAAAATAAATGGAATTGAATACCAAGATGACAGAGAAGAGATTATACTTGAGTGTATTATTCATTTCCATATTTAATTCATTACATTTCTTCTTCTTCTTTTTTTTCCTTCCCTTCCCCCCCGCCCCGCTTCAATTTATACAGAGCTGCAACACATTTTCCAGCCTGCTGTGCTGGAATGCTGCAGTGTCAAGGGACTTTGCAGTTAAATGTAAGACCTTGTTGTTGTATTGTGCACTGGGCCTTCGTCCTCAGGAAACCGACAGCTCCAAGTTAGATAACAACTGGTAAATCATCATCTTTGCTAAGTGTTTGCAAAGGCAGGTAGGAGGGCAGGAAAGAGCTTTCTTTAGAATAGGAAAAGAAAGAAACATCTCTCTTAAGGGATTAAGAACTTCTCTGACCGTCCATCTTTTAAGTTGCCTCCTAAATCTTTGTTTTTCCTAATACCAGTATTTCTTGACCTTTATTTTTGAGATGGGAGAAGACATCTGTCTGAGGGCTCTCAGCAGGGTGGGAAGGGCAGAGGAGATGTGAATCAGAAAGAGGAAAGGATACCTTTCCAGGAGAGTGAGGGGGAAGAAATCCAGAAGCCCATTTCCTTTTGTGCTTCAGCAATGATCATTCATTATTCTCTAAGGGTTAACCTTGCCTGGAAAGCCCATGGGAGGAAGTGTACACTGGTTGGTTGCAGGGACCGGATAGAATGACTTAATAGAACATGTTTTCTTTTCTAGCCCTGATTCCCATGATTTTGTAATAAGCCAACCTTGAATCAGCTAGCGAAATTTCCCTTCCGTATTCTCTAACAGTCCTCTAAACCCACCCCCGTGCTTCTGGAATGACCTGAAATTTCACATTCTCCCCCAACATGCAGAGAAAGCTGCTGACTTCACTCCCCTGCCTAGGAGCCAGTGCTGTGCTTCTCACACCTCTGCTTCAGCCCTGAGCAGTTTCTACCTCAACCCAGCTGATGTTCCATATAAGCACTGGTAACTCTTTTTTCTTACTTTTGTTCATCTGTGTATGAAGTAATATAGTCCCATGGTGGCATGTTGATGCATGTAGAAGAGAAAAACAAAATACTTAATCCTAGCCAGATGAAAGGAAGGGAAAAAACAAAACAATAATCATGAGTTCCTCCACACTCCTGCTTGGTAAATTTTCCTTCTGAAGCCAGCTGTTTGACAGATGGCTTTAAAAGTGAAGTTGTGTTCACTTCTCTTAGATAGGCTGATTGTCTCATTCTGTTTGTTCTTTTTTGGTTTGGAAAACTGCAGAGACAACTGGATGGAAGTCACTGTTCTTCAGGTTCACTTCACTGTACAACAAAAAACCCACTGCAGTGACATAGGGTGTACTGAGGATAGAACTGGCTAGATCTGAAAGCAAATTAGGATCGAGAGGAGAGGCAAGTCTGGACAGGGGTTTTTCAATTGCCTTTCCTGCTCTCACAATGTCCACAAGCTTAACTTTTGTATGGTAGGAGTTCAGTGAGAACAAAGATTTCTGTCACCCTCAAAAATGATGTTATTCTGTGAGATCAGTAGGTTGTGGGTTTTTTCCAGTATCTCTGATTTCTCTTCACCCCCCCTCCACCCCCCACCCCCTCCTTCCCCCTCCCCCTCTTCCTGCCATGTAGAAGAGAGAATTTCTAAACCTCCAAACATTTTTCAAGTCAGCAAATCTAGTTATATCAGTTACTATACTTTATTTCAGTAATTCCAGGATGTTCTGCTTTGGTCTTGGAACTTAAACTCAGCAGGGTCCCAGACAGTGTGAGTCTCTGTTCTCTGCCCCTTCCATTACTTCCATATAGTTGGTCAGGCTCCTTACCCTCTTCATGGCCTCCTCTCATTCTTAAAAGTCCTAACAGCTCTATTTCTTATGGAAACTCTGAATAAATATCTTTCTCCACATCTTCCCTTGACCTCCTCCTCCTCAACAGATCCCCACGATTCTGATTGAAGGGAGAGTGAACCCTACCCATCCATAACACCACCATGACAGCTGCCTGCTCTTTCCTGCTTTTAGGGGCTGCTCTGCTCCCCACACCACTGTCTGTGGTTCACCTGAGGAGATCACCAGCTACTCAAGGTAGGAATATCAGCTTCATGTCTGCTCAACACACCATGAAGATGGAAAGGGCTGGCCCCAGGTGTAAGAATCATGTTGATTCATATTTCTACTGACCACTGTAAGGTGAACCATGACTTGGGTGACAGTAAGAGAAGGTGACCATATCACTGGGTTGGGCTTCTCTCTTCAACCTGATATTCAGTCCTGAACAAGCACCTTTCTGAATCTGATGCATCTTCTCCAGCTGCCTAATCTTTTCAGGGCAAGGACAATTATTTCGTGTTTGCGTGTCATCTGTGCTACCCAAAAGGCAATTCTGGGTCAGGTAACATCACTGTAGGACTAGCACTCATTATGGAGACAGAAGGGACAGAGAGCAAGAGAGGGGGGAAAAATGGCACACAAAGTGAGTGTCTGTGGGATTAAGAACAGCCGAGGGTGGAGAATAATGGAAAAGACATGGTGGAAAACTGTCAGCACAGCCTGAACGGGTCTGTTTGCACAATGTCATACAGGGACAGATAAGAACTGCTGTATGGTAAGCCAACAGCATTCACTGTCCTCTGAGGAAAGACAACACCTGGTATGATGGAAGACTACAGATCTGACACCTCTTTGGCTTCCACTGCACACAGGATTTTTTAAACTGCAATATATTTCTAATTTATTGGCCGCTGGAATCAAGAAGACACTGAAGTAAGCACCCCACACCCACACATTTTCATTACATTTCCATACTCTAGTTCCAAAAGCCTCTCAATATCATGAGGAAAGAAACTGCAAATCTCTTCAAGAATATTATATGACAGTGAAAGAGTTGTGACACGTGTTTCTAGATGGCACTTATCACACTTTAAAACTCATCCTCAGTACTAATAAACAACCTATTTCCTTGCTTGTATGCTCTGACAGAGCAAAAACAGAGCAACCTTGATCAGTGAATCCTGGTTTTCCTTCAGTTGACCCATATACCGTTTAGTAGATGAAAGTCTATTGCAAAGTAATGCAAAAGTTACTTTGGATCAGCTGTGCTGAAAAGCTTTGTGAAAGAAGTGTATTTTCCAGGAAATGCCTGAGATTAGCTTGGTTGGTGAGAGCATGGTGTTAATAATGCCAAGGCTGTAGGTTCGATCCCCATATGGGCCATTCGCGTAAGAGTTGGATCAATGATCCTTGTGGGTCCCTTCCAACTCAGGATGTTCTGTGATTCTGAAAGGTGAGACAAAGGTTCTTTAGCCTGCAAAGGATTTGCTCCAAAGCCTGCTGAAGCTGCTGGAAAGACTTAGGTTGATTCCAATGGTCTTTGGATCAGAACCAAGTTGGGAAGAACTGGCGCCAGGCATAGAGGGTAACATAAAAGAAGGCACAGAAAGTAAAATTCAAATTTATATACAGTAGGAGAAGTCCTAACCATACTGTAAATTGCTAAAAGATACTGTTATGGATCTGTTGCATAAATGGCGTATCTTGCATTTCAAAGAATGTGACCCTTTCTTTGAGGAGGTATCATATTTCCTTGAAATCAAAGTGGTGAAATGTCCCAGATCCAAACCTTGTCCACCACACCATGATCCACACAGTGATACTACAAGTCACAGCACCAGTTCCTCAACCAGGAGATAAGAAACTATGCCTCATAAGAAGGAAAATCATCTCCTGTGTCTATGAGATGGTGCCTCTGCTGAGCTAGCCAGTGTACACCAGCTGTTATGTTTTTCATCTGTTGTACTACACTGACATACTCATTTATTACAGACCACTGCCATCAGATGCCAACAGCTGCAGCTCATCGGCCTACGGTTGTTTCTGATGAAGTGCTTTTCAGATCAGAACATGCCAATCCGTCAAACCCGAGACTTTTGATGGGGCAAGAAAGTTCAACCAACTCCCTCCAGTTTTAAATTCCACTTTTGTTTTTAAAATTAAACCACTGGTAATAAAAGAACAAAACACAAAGCAGAAGTCAATATTGAAATCAAATGTTTTAGTTGATGTTAGAGGAAAAGGATTCAGAACTTGGGTTTTCATTTTGCAAAAATTTTCAAAATTCTGGCTGTTGGCCCAATTTTTAAACCCAGGTTTGGTTAAAAAAAAATCCTGAAAATGTTCACAGGATAGGAAAGCCATTTCCTGCCAACTCTATATTGGCTTACAGTTCTGACGCATGCAAGCTGGATTTGAATTAGCAGATTAGGCCCAGATCCAAAAAGGGACCTAGGTACTTAAAGTGGGACTGAGGTATGCGAGGCCCAGACAAAGGTCCTCCTCAGTCCCTGGAAACCATTGGGTTTTCAAAATTAGTAATTCTGCTTTGGAGAATGCCTGAAAGCGCCTCAGCTTTGACATGCAGTTCCATGCCCGCATCCCCTCTTCACCTTCATCATACCTCCCCAGGATCTCCTGGAGCATGGCCACCAAAGCCAGGGCCCTTCAAACATGCAATGGCAACTCCACTTTCTTCCAAAACACAAACAGAGGAAGAGGTGGTACCACCTTATCATACAATAGCTCAGCGCTTGGAGCACACACCCAGGCAGAGCTGGTTTCCCTCAGCTCGTGAGGACTCAGCCCTGCACTGCAGAGGGTGCCCTGGCCAGAGCCCTTCCTCTTCTTCCCTGTGCACTTCAGTTGCATGCAAAAAAAAAAAATAGTTCTTGGCCCTGGTTTCCTCTGTCAAATTTTGTATAAATACCTGATTTTGCTATTTTCAATGTGTGAATATATAAAACACTGTCTGAGTAAAACATGCCTAAAAGCCATATGCTTTCTCTTCAAGTGAGTCTTCTGGATTTAAGGCATCCCCTTGTCCTCAGCATTGCCTTTGCCTGTCTCGAGCATCTCCACAATCAGCATTGGCCTGTTTCCTCTTTCCCCACATTTTGTGGGTCAGGATGAGGCTCTGTGGGTCTCACCCCTTGCACTCCCTGGCACACACAGGGTCGGTTCAGCCCTATCACTTGGTGGGAGGACACAGCCTGCTCTCAGGCCTCAGAGGAGTGCAGCCCCACTGTGTTGTTATTCCTGCCTGTGCATTACAGAGCGGGGAATTAGGCTTTCTTGTTTACATTTTCTCTTTTCTCTTTCACCTCCTCCTTTTTTACCCCCTTCTTAATAAAGAATGTTTTTAAAAACAAGTGCCTGCATTTGAGCTCCTGCGAACTCTAGTTTCCTTGGAGAAATGTTTGTGCTCTTTAACTTAAAGAATTTCTGAAACATATAGGAAAGGAATTTCATAAACTGCTCATTGAAAAACATTCCATACATTCCCCTCTCATCCAGAGACACCCGTGTGTGGTCTCCGACAAGGTCAGGTTTGGGGCTACGTAACGGGGACAAAGATTCCAGCGCTCAGAAAACAACAGATACCACAGACCATGGGACGGGGGGGAAAGGACCTCGTGACTCCCATTGCTGGAGGCCGGGAGACCACCGGAAAGCCAACAGACAGTAAACACTGTGCGTTATCCCAGGGAGGAAAATCCCAGCGCGAACCTCCCACATATCTGTTGAGAGAGTGACATCAGGCTCTGCTAAGGAATGGAGAAGGGAAAGGGGGGGGGGGAAAGAAAAGAAAAGAGGACAAAAAGAGAAAAACAGTGTTTGCCACTTATTATTTAATCTAAGAAAGGTGAAGACAATGAAGGAGGTCCTTGAGAGGGAGACTGGATGGCTATTGCAAATGGTGGGCAGTCAGATTGGGAGATGATTACGGATGCATAGAGCGGTAGGAAGAGCACCCTGGGTTTAGATTGCCTCCCCTCTGTTTTGAAATCAGGGAGGCATGTTTGCCAGCCCTGCCATCCCTTGGGGCACTCTGAAGCTCTAGGAATGAGCGCTCTGCACATCTTCAGTTTACACTGTTTGCAGAAACCATAACGTTATTTCCAAACCGAGTACTCTGAAACATGCCAAAGGCACCATTCCTAATCCACTACGATGGACATGACTCACGGCAGGTCTTAAAAGAAAATTACCCAAAGTGAGGGAAAAGAAAGCATCAGGGAAATAGCCTCTTGGAGAAAGTTCTTCTCCAGTACCTGATGAAATGTCACAAGATGGGTTTTATTACAAAATTTTCCACTGAAGTCTGCATGCTAGAATTGATTTCTGAGTTTAGATCAACTGGAAACATGTCAATTCACAGGAGGTCTTTTGAAATCTTTGAGAAAGTCCCCTACATAAATAAGTCCGAACTGAAAACCTTCTTTTTGTTTTCAGTTCAAATTCAAAGCAAGGCCACACCTGGATCATCATTCATGTTGCCCTGCTTATCTTGTATCACCATTCACACTAGCATGGATTATGCACCACCACTGGCACTGTAAAGTGCATTTGTTTCAGTTTCATGAGGTATTGCTGGTTTTTTAGAGCTCACTAGTGACAGCATCCACTCAATGCAATCAGGATCCAAAGCTTTTTATCTGCTCCTTGTGTCACTCCTGCAGTTAAGCAAATCCTTCCTCCTCAGCAGTTACCAGCAGATTAGAAAGACTTGAACCTAGGCTGTTCTTGCTTGGACTTGGCTCCATTCATGAGCAGGGGGAAAAAATAAGCTTTGATTGAAGATGTCAGACCTCTAGTCACCTTTACAAAAGTTTCAAATCGCATTAAACTGACCACAAACAACAGCCTGTCTAGATTTCTGTAGCAAACCACAAAGAATGAAAAATGGCTGACAACAAATACACACTCTTGACATTACAGTTGCTTAACTCCTTAAATCTGGGATCCTGAGTCAGGAAAAAAAAAGTGCTAGGCATAATTACAAATACCCGACTTCATCTTGTGCATCATCCTGAATGGATGAAATAAATGGTTGGCACAAATAAAGTTCTGCTAGCAAAGCACAACAGATTGTCTTCATTGCTGCTGCTGCTGCTGAAGGTTGTCTCTGCTCTCTGTTTGTTCTCTCCTAGCTCTTTATAAATTCAATCCAGATATTANTCAGATCTAATGGATGAAATAAATGGCTGGCACAAATAAAGTTCTGCTAGCAAAGCACAACAGATTGTCTTCATTGCTGCTGCTGAAGGTTGTCTCTGCTCTCTGTTTGTTCTCTCCTAGCTCTTTATAAATTCAATCCAGATATTAACAATATCCATTAGCTTCTCCAGAAGATTATCTCAGCTTTAGTGACTGGAATGCAGGGATTAGAAAAAAAAAACCCATTTGGTTTTGTTTTTAATAAAAGTATATGTTGATTTAAAGTGATGGCTTTTAACATCTGTTGTGCAAGTCTTTGCGGTAATAACCCTCAGAGATTGTTGGAGAGAGAGATCACTTAGTAGGTAATAAACATCAGTGATTTCATTAATGAAATATTCTAGCATAGACATTACAAATGGGAAGAAGCAAGGCTTCCACCTGCCTAATGATTTCCTTGCTGAGGCTGAAGCTGGCTGGAGCTGGCAGGGCAGGAGATGGCCTGGTACCTCTTTCCCCAAGTGTGGGCACAGCTATGTCAAGGTGCGTGCAGTCCTGTGACCAGAATTCTCGGGGCCTATCAGGAAGCTTCTGACTATCAACATGTGAGGCACAGATTTCGAAATGCCTTACCAATAAGGGGTTGTCCTTAGTTCCTGACATTGCTGCAACCCAGCTGACAACTCTTTCTTGGAGCACTGGATGCCTGTTAGCTGGAAAATGGTGACACAGATTGAGCCGGGAGTACGGGAAGTTGATGGGTCACTCAAGTGAATCCAAAGAACTACAGTTCTTGGCAGAAGAGGTGAAAACCTTCTGTAGGAATCTTTTCATCTTCCTCCGCAGGGAGAGGTTTTGAATGCAATTTCCAGCCAAACTCAAATTTCTTCTGGAAGTCTTTATTGATCATGTGTGTGAACGTGGAGGGGAGATCCTTCAGAGACCAGTTTTACAAACAACAACAACAACAAAGCTGAAAGCTTCAAAGACAAAAAGATCATGGGGTGGAAGAGAGAAGTTCTTTCCTGTCTTTCAGAATTTCAGAGAGCCAGTAACAAAGTGAATGATGAAAATGCCCCTGCCCACATGAGGGTCCAGGGCCCCCACACACCCAGAACATATTCTGGTGCCTGTTCGCAGCAGTTGTCCTTTCCCTGCACAGCAAAGGTCAGGGCACGAGGGAGAAAAATGTGCCTTTGGATATTAGTTCATCATGTGGCCCTAGGCACAAAGAGGAAAAGTAAGTTTTCTCCCTGCTCTCCCCTTTATCAGCTAGTCAGCAGCTCCTGTCCTACCTGAGATACTTGCCATACCACAAGCCATCCAAGGAAGTGTTCAATCCCATTTCTGAACCCTGCTACCTCCTCAGCAAAGAGAAATGTACCCCAAAGCCCCCTTCCTCCAGCCTTGATGCTACCACAGAGGCCAGTCCTGGCATGGTAGGCTCTACACACTGCAGAGAAGCTCAGTGTTCCTCTGGAAAAAGCACATGTAGGGAGTGGGACTTGGACCACAGCGTGCTGAATCAAAAGCATCTGAGCAGTTGTCCTCCCCCGTGGCTTTGCGGTGAGCTTAGGAAATCCCTTTTGAGCTGTGCTGAGGGATCTCTTTGAGGCTTCTTGGCTTCCTGCAGCCTTTTCCTCCCTTGTCAGACAGCAAGAGGAAACTGCTGATTCTGCCTCCCCGCAAGACATCAACTGCTTTCTATTACTGGGGGGCACCCACTTCTTGGTGACCAGGGCCTAACCCAGGGTTCTCTATAAACCTCCTGTGGTGCAGAGGGAAGAGCTGGTTGTGTCTGCTGGTTGTGTCAGAAGGATCACCTGTATGCCTGCTGGCATCTGTAGTCCCTCTGTCTGTGCTCTCCAGCCAGAAGGACAATAGACACTGAGCTTTACAGGGAATAAAGAGCATCAGCTAAGATCAATGAAAACAAAATAGTGTGGTTGTGACCAAATGCCTTGGAAAGACAGGATGGTTTACACATTTTCAGATGAGCTAACAGGCCAGCCCAAAGACAGCATTTTCTTGATCTGGAAAATGAAGCAAAAAACACAATTCCTGTGTACTGCTGTGGAATTACAACTTTAGTTCTGTTTTACCTACTACTTAGCATCCCATTTTCTCCCAGTGAAGACAAAGCCAGCTTTTGTCATCAAAGCTACAGTAAAGGAAGGGATGAGAAAGGAAAGGAGACAAGGATTGTTCATTTTCTTTGCTTAATAAGATCTGACAATCTGACAGTTGTCCCAGCCATTAAGGAAGCTGTTACCCAATGTGTTCCATACTGTGGATCTGTTACCTTTTTGTCACACAGTAAGAACAGAAAGAACAGACTGTCCCTGGACTCAGAGATGGGTGTTTTGGAGCCATATCTAGACTGCATGGCAGACTAATGCCATGCTGTTGCCTAAGGTCATCACCATGAGAGGCATCCAGGAGAGAGGATATGATTGAAGACTAACTCATGTGCACAGGTTTCCTTCCATGACCACTACGACATGTGCAGGAGAAGATGGTTTGTGCCCTGAAGAAAAGTCAGGGAGCTGAGGCACAGTCACACACCCTCTAGTTAAGAGAGAATCATCTGGATGGGATCATCATTTGCATGCAGGAGTTTCTTGAGGACCACTGATTACCTTACCCCCCTGCCCTAGTCAAGTTCTGGACATCCCAGATGGTCCCACATGAGAGAGACCATGGCCCTACTGTGATATTTTCCACTTTTTATGAAAAGGCACTTTTAGCTCACATTCACAAACAGAAATAATTATCCATCAAAGCCAGATGCATTTGAGAACAAAATCGGTGTTATCCATAAAGCTGTCAAGAAACTTTCACAGGTTTTATCAGGTTTTCTGAACAAATCACTCCTGAATGTTTTTGGAAAACCTCATTTTTCTGCCTGACAATAGGGACTTTTCACATTTCAAGATGTGGGGGAAACTACGTTTGTTAAAAGATGCAATTTTGTTTGCTTGTAAAACTTTTTTTATTCTCTCTAGAAGACTTTACCACTTTCTACAAGACATCTAGATCATAAATAAAATATTGGCAAATACAAAAAAGATTATTTTATTTGCTACTACTTCTGTCAGGAGCTAACAGCAAAGGCAGCTTTTCCATGGATGCTGTTGCCACTCAAGCCCTGGTTGCTCCTGCACTTGGTGCCATGGGAAGAAGCAGTGGTACACAATATAAATAGATCTGCCAATTTAATAAACAATTGAGAGGGGATACTGGAATGCAATATTTCATCACCCAAATCCCCAAGCTGCAACCAAGCTACTGATTTTCTTTCTTGATAACCATATCTTAGTAATTGTTGCTTTGTTCCTGTCCTCAGAGGAATGACCCTGACCAAGGGACAGCTGTAGACACTCCATCCAAGCAAAGGATGCTGCAAGAGACAATGCCCATTGCCTCAGCTGCCCAAAGTCTTGGCCTTCATGCTTTGCAGCAAGGAATCCACATCCATCACAAACTGCAGAGAGAAGAAGGAGACCAGGACAAGGAGGTGAAATAGTGAAAGAGCTGTTCGTCCCAAAGGGAGGCACAAAAAGAAAAATCTTTCACTCTTCCTTGGGGACTGTCTAAAGCACTTTGATCCAATCATGGCTTTAATGAGATGGATGCCTCAGCTGCCCCTAAGCACACACCACCACTGGTCCTGGTGGACTAAGATACCCAGGGACCCAGACCACAAAAGAGAGAAGTAACCTCAGCAAACAGAAATTGAGGAGGACATTCAGTTTTGCTGCTTCTTTTATCTCTTCTTAACAGCCTAATTGGAGTGTAATGAATTTAGGGTTGGTGCTCACTGCCAGACTCACTTCTTTGATGTGTTTTTGGCCTCTGTGCTACAAAAATGCAATGGGAACCAAAACCAAGATATTACACCTCCATAAAGTGTCTCTGGGTTTACCATGAGATTCCAATGCCTGTGCCAAGTGACCAAAGCCACTAACAGGCCACTGCTCGCCAAGATGTTTGGGTAATGAATAAGAAGCCGAGAGAGATGCCACTGTGAATCAGAGTGAGGAATGCACGCTAATGGCAGCAGAGGTGGATCCCAGGCTGTAATGTGGAACAGAAGAGTGCTGTGGTCGTGCTCCTCTGTGGCTGCAGCTTGCAGGAGCAGCTGGTGGTGCCTGAAGGCCTGTGGCAGGCGAGGAGGATTTTAGAAAGTAGGTAGAGGATCGCTGTACAGGGACACAATGACACAGCACCACGAGCTGCTCATGCTCCAGCAACCAGGTCACTCTGAGGCCAAGGGTCTTTCCCCACCCCATTTTAACCACTCCTGCCTTAGGTCCTGCAGACACATCTCTTTCCCCCATGAGCCTACCACGCTTTGCTTGGCTCTCAGCAGGGCATCCCTACGGGCAAAGAGTAGCCACTACATGACACGTGAGTGGCTCAAGAGGCCATCACCCCCCACTGTCCACCACACACTCTGTCAGGGTCACCATCCCACCAGTGGGGACAGCAGAGTCAGCAGGCTGTGCATGCAAGCAGCAGGCAAAACTTGGAAAGGCCTCCTTGGGGGATATCCAACTCTGCAGAGAAGATAGGGATCCCCACCACCTCACTTAGATCCTCCAGGTGAATGATAACCTGCCCTTGAGCACACATGAACAACCTGGTGATGCCTACCAATTAAAATGTCCAAGGGCTCCACATAAAATTTCCTCTTAGAGACAAATAGATAAATTATGGGAGTTTGGTTCTGAAGGGGCTTCATTAAGTACGGATGTTTTCTGTTTCTATTCAAACACCAAGTAAGCAAGCCCATGTTAGAGGAACCAATGCATCTATTCAAAAAAACACAGCCCAGAGGAAAATCCAACAGCTTATCTCTTTCCCTGTCTGCAATGATCTTGCTCATGATAAAAAACGATGTGCCTCCTTGGAAAAATTGTGGCCAATGACAGTTCATGTACTTGCAGAATATTCAAGGCTAAATTCCCACCCTATTTAAATCAATACAGCTATAGCCATTTTAGGGAAGCTATCCCCAATTGACAGATCCTGGGAACCTGGCCCTGAATCTCTCTCTGACTCAAACAGCCTTTACGCTGTGACTGCATGTTTGAGACATGGGCTGCTGATAAGATACGCTTCTAGTTAAATGCAGCCCTCCTTCAGCTATGATTCACATTCAAGAGCAGTTAAGTGGTCCAGCTGTTCTGGACAGAAGCCTTCCCTCTGCAAGAAAAGCACTTTCTGGAAGAGGTATACTCACTTAGCTTTGCTGGTAAGTAGGTTATATGCCTGAATCCCAGAACAGTGCTCCAAAGCCTGACACTAGAGGCAGGGACAAACCCTCTTCCTGCCTTGTAGTGGCCACTGTCACCTTAGCTCCATCAGATGTGAGTGGAGAGCTATTTTACACCTTTCTCATTACTCAGGGGAGAAATTAGGGAGTCTGACTGAGTCTCTCTGTGTTCTGGAAGACTTAGGCATCCACACCAGCCACATGTAGGTAACATTTAATGGGCCAGTAGTAAATTAGTGTCCCATGGGACCAGCAAGGCAGCCCCTGAGACCAAGAGGTATGCAGCTCCTGTGACCAGAATTCTCAGTGGAATACATCTGTCAAAGCAAAATGGAAATGGGACACTACCTGAGCATTAACCCTGTGGTTTCCCCAAGTTCTACCAGGATCTCAGTGCTCCATTTGCAGCTCCTGGGGACCACATTGCTTGGCCATTGCCATGAGCACATCTGACCATACACGTGCAGGCAGACATTCTCAGCTGAAGGGTTGGAACAGCTCCTTCTACTGAACATCTGGACTTACACATATAAACTACTCAACACTCTCTTCCAGAATTACAGAGTCTTTCATATCTTATCTCTCAAAAACCGCTTATCAGCCCACGGCTTTCAGACTTCAGTCTCTCCCGTCTGCCAGAGTGGAACCCAGCCATGTAAAAACATGAATAACAGCAGCCCCTCTCTCCTCTCCCACGCTGATGGCTGCAGCTCCTCTGATGGGGGCTTGAACTTTGGGGGCAGCAAGAACAGTTCCACCTACCCTTCTGCTGTGAACTGGCAGAGAAAGTTTAGCAGAGTTTAACCACGGGACAATAGATCACTGGAGCAGGAATGCCTCCTCCCATCCCAAGCTGAGGAAGGTGGCAAGCTAAATGTACATATTTATTCTCTTAATTACGGTGACAGACAATAAGGAAACATTTGTAAGCTTGCATTGCTGCTGCATGGGCTTTGGGCATGCCCTAGAGCCTCCACATCAAACATGCACAACAAAAGACAGGTTTGTGCCCATAAATGAATATTAATAATTGGAAATACTCTGGACTTTTTGTCAAATAAAGATGTCTTTCTAACTAAATAACCTTTTTTTTTAATGATAACAAAATGCTCAGAGAAAGTTTCATTTATCATATTTCAAAAGTGCTATTCAGAAGGGGAGAGAAACTCTTTTATTGTCCTCTTCTGTTTTTCCTCTCCCTTTTCCTTTTAAAGAAAAGAAAGGTGCAGAGGAGGAAGTGCAGGAAGGGCTTTTGAGCTTGTGAGCCATGAAAACACTTTGAATTTCAGATTCATTGGGCATCAAAATTTCCACACACCCCTCTTCCAAACTTTTCAAATCCTTCCATAAAAGTTCTGAAATGATACGGAAATTTCTTCCTCTGAGCCATAAGAGATGACATCATTAGACTTCAGCATGGTGCTAAAATCATGAGTGTGTGCTGCAGCATCAGATACCAGTCTAGACATTGCAGCAACCAGAACCAAAGCAGACCAAGGGGGCTTTCAGCTGGGGCTGGTGCTGCATCAGGCAGGATGGAGATGGGGCTGGCAGGAAGAAGGCAGTGATGTTACAGCAGAGGAAAGCTTAACATAAAACAGGATCATCTCTAGCTCTGGACTAGCTTAGCTAACATATTTCTCAGTTGTATGGACCGCACATGGGTCGTACATGTTTTTGTTCAGTCCAAGAGAGGTCTGTCGCAAGAACAACTGTCTCTGCTTTTGTTATGAAACTGAAGTTCAGGCACAAATCTCGCCTGATGGGTCTCATTCCACCAGCCAATGATACAATCCAGAGAATAAACATGATCATCAGGTACCAACTGGGAAATGGTGGGAATAAGATCTGCAGTAGCAGTGTCAGGAAGAGAGGGTACAGGTGCCTTCCCTTCTCTTCCCCAAGTGTCCCCCCAACCCACATGCAGTTTGGCCCCCATCAGCCAGTCCTCTCTGGCAAAAAAACATGCTTTCAGATGCTGCTGCCAAACCTCAGAAATGTATATTGCTGTTCTGGCTATGTTCAGGAGGAAGGGGAAGGGAAAGCAGTGTGCAATTTTCAACAGTTTCTCCTTGGAGAGGGGCCCCCTAATTTTCTGAAAGGGGCCATCGAGGAGGGGGCAGAAAAAGCAAGAGGCTCTGTCCCATTTTAATCCCTATTCCCAAATTAGTTATACACAGGGAATTCATGATGGAGTTCCCTCTTTGGGCTCTGAGCCTCAAAACATTTCATAACATGCAGAGCCCTTCTAAAACCTTTTGATCACATCCCTTCTGAGACTGCTGCATTCATGTGCAGAGCTGTGCGCATGGGCAGATGCTGCAGAGAAAGACAGGGAGCAAAAGTACCCTGTGCTTGTGGCACTGCAGGTAGGGTTTGCAGGACAACCCCAGCAAGGGAAAAAGCCCAACAAGAAACCACAATACACAGAACAAAGCAACTATGGGACAAAGACCACTGGTGCTGCTGTGAGAGCTCAGCAACATCAGCCACAAATCTCTTCCATGCCGCTGTCAGGACAACCTACCTGGAAACTTGAAGCTGGCTCTTTGCCGTGTTGAAACCTAGTACAGGGACTGCTGAGTGTTCTTTATTCAATGGGAAATTACCCAGTCTGCACAGAAACAACCCAAAATAAAGATATTCACTCAACCTTATGCCTTGACCAAACAGGTTTGACATAAAGCAAGGACCACTAAATGCCAAGCCTGGAGATGATTTCCACAAGACCATGAGAGGCTGGAAACCTTGGGATTACAGTGCATCTCCCTGCCCTATGTGTTTTGATTACAGTCCTTCATAGTCTCAAAATCTTAAAGACAGAATAAGCTGCTACTGCACTTAAATCATTTAGGATCCTGCAGTCCAGTCACACTTTTTCAGCTGACCAAGAAGGGCAGAAACCTCTCTTCAAACTAACCAGCATGAGGTCTACAAGCCAAGATCCTCAGAGACATTAGATCCTCTTAGAAATCATTGGTGCCTGGGAATTTTAGTAAATATATTCAAGGACCTGGACTGAAATACCAATGCCCACCCCCCTAAAAAATTATGTTACGCGTCTGAAAAAGTTTACAAAGGTGACTGCAAGACTGATGCGTTTCTGGAAATCTAAGAAAGGGTACTGGTATTTTGCTAAATTTTACTCAATATTTCTTATTAAAAAAGAGCTCAACTGGTTTAATTAAAATTCACGGTAAATAGATTTCCTTTCGCCAGTGCCAGTGCTTTGTATGGACACACATTCAAAGGCATTCACTTCCATTTGGTTAAACTTCATAACTGACTCTTCTAAATGTTTCCACATGGTGGCTTGAATTATTTTTTTCTTTTTCCTTTTTCTTTTTAACTAAATCAATTTTAAACCAATTTTCATTACATTGGTGGTTTTGCATGTCCACAAGGCCTGTGGGCCTCTTGGATTTTAAAACTTGGCGTGAAATTCAGCCCAAAATGCCAAGTGCTGAAACCCAGTGAAAATGAAACCATTACAATCTATAGGGGAAGCTGCCTGCCACTCAGCCCTGCCCACGCTGCTGGCTGGACTGAGAGCACCTTCCCTGGGGCACCAGTCCCACACCAAACTGCGTGCTAGGAATGGCTAAAACTCACCTCTGGACACTGCCACTGCTCCATCCTTAGCAAGTTTGGAATTTGGCAGCAGTGAGCTCAAATCCTGGCTGGTGGAACTCACTCACAGCCTGTGAGAAGATCAAAATCCTGATCAGGAGCCTCTTTAAAACTGTGGCTTCAAAGCTGACTGGAAACCTGGCCCTGGGCTTCCCTGCAATTCAGCTTGGGTTTGCAAACTTGGCTGGTATTAGGTTTATTGCACCTAGTTTGGGGCTTTATTGTGAATATTTTGTGGAGATTCAGATCTCAAAATTAAATGGGCTCTGTTGTTCAGAGCCTGGACCAGTGTCCCTAACATCCATAAACTTCATACCAATCTATCTATCTTCATGTAAAAGTAGATACTTTTAGGGTCTAATGCTTTATTTTCAAGGTAGAGGTCGTTGCTGTGTATTATCAAGTCAGTAAAATTGGATGGATGGATGGATGGATGGATGGATGGATGGATGGATGGATGGATGGATGGATGGATGGATGGATGGATGGATGGATGGATGGATACTACTGACTGCTGCATATTGGAGGACTTGACTTATAAAGCAACTTTTTTAACTGGCGAGGAGCCAGGTTTGTTATGGTTTAGTTTTCCACCACTGAGTCTAGTAAGGAAACCAAAAAGCAAAGAGATGTCTTGTAGAAGCACCCAGCAAGTGGGATGCTTCAAAGCAAAGACAGCAGCCTTAGAAAAAAACACCAGGAGAGGTGAAGGTTTTCTACCTCCCAGAAGGTTTGGGGCAATGTAGAAAACCAATAATATTGCTGGTTTCAAACACTACTGCTTTCAATACCTCTAGAAGTAGAAAAGAATGGGTTTATTTACTGTTCAACTCCTTTACCCCCCACAAAAACCCTCAAAAATTGTGACTATTCAAAGCAGAACAAAGATGGCTCTTGGCAGAGGTTCAGTGTGGCTCCTGTTACTGAGGGGAATGTGGTCATGTTGCTAAGATAGTAGCCTAGGAGCCAGGCCACTCTTCATGGCTATCCCACCACCCCACCGTGTAACCTTGGAAAGTCACGTTTCCCCTCCATGGTTCCACATTCCTTGCCATCCTGTGCCTCTTGGCTATCCAGGCTGCCAGCTTTATGGTCCAAGTCTGTCTCCTACTGTTCTAGCTACCACCATAATTATGAGAATTTGATACGTGCTGCATTCCAGCACCCCTTCCCACAGACCTCTGTTAGACACCATGCCAGCTCCTGCCATGCCTTCCTGGGACATACACACACTGGGAAGGACAATCTGCCCCCATCACCCACCAGAAGCACCCCAACATCCAGCCCCAAAGGGACTACAGCCCAGGGAGTCACTGTTTAGCAGTGACAATGCAAAGGTGTGCTCTTGAAGCACAAGAAATATGAGGGGTTTGCCCTGAGGTGCACCTCTGCCCCAGCACGTATTTGTCATCACTGTTTGAGCAAGGCAAGGGTTTATCCCTGACCTCAGAGGGCTGTTGAGCTTTCTGGCAATGCCCTGACTTTGCAGCCTGGTATGCATGCACCTTTTTGCAATCACAGGGTCCTTTCTGTCCAGCATAGCCCAAAGCACCAAGAGAACATCTCAGTGTGACACCAGCACCCTTCTTCTTTACAGGGGCTAACCTCTGCTGTGCCAGAGGCAGGACTTTTACAAACAAAGTATGAGACCTTTATCTTCCCTGTTTTGTTCTAAGGATCCTTAACTCCAGGAGCCACCACACCACTAAGAGCACAGATCCAAACTCTCATTGAAGGCTGATCCTCAAATGCCTTCAGGCAGCAGTAGCTTGCTCAGTAGCTGCTAAATTATCTCTGGGTAAGGCCACCCACGCTGGGCACGGGGCACACACACATGGAAGGACAGTCCCTGCATGAAGACCTCTCAGCCTCAACAGCAAAGTGACACAAAGGGGAGGAGATTAAACAGCATTAGTGAGATCACCTCGTAGAGAACTGGTGAAGGAGGTGGGATTAAACCTCAGACAGCACCAATTAGCTGCCCCTCACACTGGGGCACTTGGTGCCTCCACTCCTTGTGTGGCATTTCCATGTGTGTACATAGACACACACACATATGTGTGTGAGTGTTTATATTTGTGTGAAGAGGGATGTGGACACACATACTACACTGACAGAGACTGAATGTGCACATCAGGGCTGCCAGTGGCACGCTGTGATTTGCCCTGTGCTACCTGCCAGGAGCTCACAGCCCCTCACAGAGTGTCCCTCCTGACCTGGCCCAGCAGGAATCATGTCCCATTATGACTTCTTCAGACTGAGCCAGCACAAGAAGCTGGGATTTCCAAAGGTGGAGGCAGGACAGGCAGATGATTGCACAGAGATACTGTCTCAGCTCCTTCTCAGAGTTTGGTGCTGTGAGTTTTATCAACAAATAACATGTCTTTACTACTGCCAGCCCTGCTGAACCACTGAAGCTGCAGACAAGCAAGCTGTGTTTGCTTCTCTTTCATTTGTCATCAACACAATGGCCAGCCAAGTTCTCATTCCAGCATCTCACTTGTTGGTAACAACAAAAACAGGCAAAAAGGGAAAAGCTGATTTTTGGCAGGCTGTGGGCATTCAGAAATGTAGGTTTGGATAGGTAAAGTGAAAAAGGCCTGGCATGAAAATCACTGGGGAAATAGAAAGATTAGGAAGCAAGAGTTTAAAACCAAAAAAAGTAGGCTGGTTGGGTTTTCAGATTCCCCTGTTTCTGCTCTCTGGAATTGTGTTGTGTATTAATCCTCCCCCTTCACCAACACAGTGGGGCCTCAAGTTAAGTGACAACTGAACTTGGTCAGAAGGAGACCAAGAAACTTTCTGCAAGTGTTTCACATCCTAAGGGCCATTCCTAAGGACCATTCCAGGTCTGGATTACAGTCCTGCTGTTTACAGGATGCAGAGCTCAGGCCAGGGAAAATGCAGGGAAGAACAGTGACAGACACCACTGAGGGAATATCTCTGGAGTATGTTAGTAGGTTGCTGAAAGGGAGGAACAGTTTTGAAATATGAGCACAGAGATAAAAATCTATTCCAAGGTGAGGATGAGCTAAATACATCAAAGGCCTTTCAGCACAATCTGGGCACATGTGAACCCATCTAAATAGTAAACAGCGCATTTACTACTAATAGCCTCCTAATTTATTTATGGAGCCCCATCACACTGCAAATCTCTGTCATCTCTTTCACACACCAATCACCTGGCACCGGAGGAGCTCTGCTCTGCCCAGCCTTTGCTACCTGTTTTTAGAGATAAGCACTAAATAACAGAGCCCTGCAAAACATGATAAGGCCCACGCTTCAAGATGGTTGACTGAAAATACTCATTTTCCAACTTGGGGACGTTTCACAAGCTGTCTTAGTGCCTTGGAGCCCCTCAAGCAGCGGAAGGAAGAGGAAATACAAGCACAGAAGCCAACACAATCAGCCCCAGGGTTGGGGAATCCCTCCTCGCATGCATATATGTGCATATGGATATATATCCACATTTGTCACTGCCATGGCAACTAAGACAACAAAGATATCCTTTTAAAGGCCCTGCAGTAAGGAGGAAAAATATTTTGCTATATATATATCACTGCCTATTGACGTCAAAAAATAACTTAAAATAAACTAACCTGTAAGTTTGGATCACGCTGGTCCTTTTTCCTCCTCTGTGGATATTGGAATAACGTTCACGTCACAATGACCATCTGTTGCCCTTCATGGAAAAAGTAACCCAAGAGAGCTGAGCTAGAAAGTTTTCTATCAACCCTCTCACACACCTTCACTGAAGCAACATAAAAAGCCCCCTCTCCTAAAACCTACGGAGCACTGTAATCCTGAGGGACTCATTCAGTCCTTCCACAGGCAAAACCCATACTGACATCAGAGGGAAATTGTCAATTTCAGTAATTAGTAAAAAACTAAGAACCTGTGGTAAGCTGTGATAATTAATTCAGCTGAGCAGCTAAAGAGCTCACTGGGAAAAAAGCAAGCTGGCAGAAGGAAGTCTGGGCTGAATTGTAAAAATGAAACATTCAATTTAAAAGTGATTTTAAGAAGTTTGTTCCCACAGCCAAGATCTTGTAGATCAGGGCATCCTACCTCTTGTGCATGTACCTGTAGCATCATGCACAGTAGGACTGACATGGCTTTCTGCTCTTTCCACTAACGCTACCAGTGCAATTATTTTATTGGCAGCACTAATTTGCTGCTATACAGCCAATAAATACAGGTAAATGGATTTGTGAGACAGAGAGGAAGGTAGGGAATTTAGGATCTTAGTTTGCACTAGGCTGTACCAATCCAACCCTACTAAAGTCAAAGTCCAAGGTAATAAAGCACAAGCAATGCAGTGGGGAGCCCCACAGGGGAACAAGCTGGATGTTGGTGATGGTTCACACATGCAAGGCATGGGGACATCTTTGGCATGGGTCTGCTCTAACAGCTCCTTGCCCAGTGCCCAGAATCAACAAATCTGCAGCATCTCCATCCCTTGGCTAGCAGGAGAAGATGAGAAATACACCTCAACTGTGCTTCTATCCAAAATCATCTCTTTTGCTCACCTCAGGAAGATTGTGGAGAAGCCTCTCAAGTCCCTTTTGGTTCAAAGTGTGCTTTGATCTGGCTTGAAGGAGGCTGATCTGCCTGCATGTCCTACCAGAGCCCCACAGAGTGGGTTGAGGTGTTCTCAGAGGATGAGATATGCCATGATATTCTCGAAAGCACCAGGGCTATTTCAAAGCAACAGAATTTATTAGAGATTTTTTTGAAGGCAGATCTCTTACTCAGAATGGTGAGTTTGAACAGATATAGCAAATGCAATGAGTCACTGGAGCATTGTGGGCCGTTATATACTATTAAGTCATCTGCAAGCCCATGGTGAACCCATTTGCAATGTGGTATTACACGGCCACTTGATGTGTTGTGGATTTGGGTCTGTTCCTCTTCTCCTCAGGGTTTGTTTTTCTTCCCTTTTTTTTCTGTAAGTCAAGCTGCAGACTACAAATGACAAGAGCTAACACAATTCCAGCAGGTTTGAATCAGACTTATGAAGGCAAATCAGCAATCACATAGGTTTCTAGAGGTCCAGAAATTTGCCCTCTCTCAAATTCTCCTAGGTCACCTGGTTTTCAAAACTGCTGGAATTGCTGCAATTCTCACCCCTCCTGCTCATCTGTCCAAAGTTTCCCTCTAAGCACAGGAAATCAGAGAGTTTGATTTGCCCCTGGGCTGCAGAGGAGCACTGACAGCCCTCATCCAGCAACATGGTACTTCAGTATCCTGTGTTACTTAACTTCCAATTAAGATACACATCTGAATTCTCTCACATCTCCTGTTATCTCCCAAATTCGTCTGCCATCTCTTGTGCCATCAGTCACTTCAGCTCTTCCCTACAGCAATTTCCTGAAGTACTTTACCTAGAGATTGCCTTAAATGGCTCAGCCTGCAGGGCCTTCACCTTGTGGACTTGAATAAAAGATGCAATGGAAGAGCCCCTCCTTATTTTTAATTCTTTATGACATCCAGCCTCCCTGTATATTTTCTCTCATGGTAGAGGAAAACAGACAGGCAGCTTTTGGAGATCTCCTCCCTACCTTTCCTCACCTGCCTATATGAATTTAGGAAGACAACACCCTAAATTTCTACTGACTGTAGTCTTCTTCTGATTTGTGGAAGCTTTCAGAGAAACACCTCTGGCACAGCACCACCCCTCATCCTTTCCCCAGCAAAGACCTTCCTTTGCTTTCTTCCTCTACCCCGCTTCTATCAAACACCCTCCTTCATCTCCTGAGGAGATCACTCAGCCCTGCTTCTTTCACCTTTTATTACTGCCAAGTGCCACCCCCTCTCACCACCCTAAACAGGTGCAGATGGGATGTACCAGGTTCTCAAATGGCTGCTGCACCTCTCTTTTCAAAGAGGGAGCTGCCTTTGCAAGGTCTGTTGCTTTTTTTTGGAGGAGATGTAGCTGAGGCAGGTTTATCTAAAGACCATGAAAGTGCTAGGTGGTTGCTGAACACCAGGATAAAGGAAAAAAAAAAAAAAAAGCTATAGCTGGTGGCTGCACAAAGTAGTTGGATGTTTTACCAAGGCTGAAATACTAAAAACATGGAAAGTTTTATAGTATTTAGTGCTGTACCTAGAAAACTATAGGATGACTGACATAAGAGTGGCTGACATAAGACTTATGTCTGACATAAGTTATGTCTGACAGCTGCTAGTCCTGAGGTGCTTGGCAGGGAGAAATCCAGCTCTGATACCACAGGCAAGAAATCAGAAGAATGCCTTTTTCTCTACCCACAAAGAAGAAACATACAAGCACTATGCTCTAAAGCAGAGATTGCATAAAAAAAAAAAAAAAGGCTGGCCACAGAATAACTTACAACTGATCTCAAGCTGAATATGGAAACAGGTTGCTTTGAAGATGTCTGTCAAAGACCCTGGTTAAAACCCCAATAGTGGCTAAGATCCAAGAGAAAGAGAAACAGAGAGGGGATACGGGAAGGCCTAGATTGAGCAGTCATTTGTCAAGAGAATTGAAGTAGAAAAATCATGTGGAGTTCCAAGTCAGCGTCCAGTAAAAAAACTTAAAAAAAGGCATGTATGGCTACAAGCATAGCTGAAACAAGCCAGGCTTGGTGAGAAAATGCTACAGCACCACCCCTGGTGTGCATGGTCAGTGTGAACAGCAGGTACCTCACCCCACTGAGCTTCTCTTCAGCTGCAGTGAAGGCACCTTGATGGAGGAGGGAGCCCAGGGGGGAGAGGCAGGCTTGGGTGGGATGGTGATGAGAAGTCAACTCTGCACACACATGGTTTGACACTCTCAATTGTGGGAAAACCCAAAATGGGTGGGTTTGTTCTCCTCTTTGAGTACACCTCCCCAGATCCACCCATTTTGGATATCTACCCTCTTTGAGACAAACCTAGGCTTGGTTGTGGACATTTCTGAGAGCTAGCATGCTGTGGCTTTCTCAGCCCACCATATGGTACTTCTTATCTTTTAATTCCCAACTTCACAGCAACTTTTCCTGCCTTGCTCTTCTAAAAGCAAATGCAGTTTGTGCTACCTGAAGTTGGCAACACTATTTGCTTAGACACCAGTGTCCAGAAAACAAGGGGTCATGCTGGTAAGGCTATTTGTTTGAAAGCTGTTACAGACTACATGTATATGTGTATTGGAATGAGCCCTGAAGGCATCACAAAATGCACACTTAGAAAAGCTCCCCTTGCCTGAAAGGCACAAAGGATGGGAACTGGATAGGTTCAGTCTGTGGACCAAAAGGGGATACGAAGGACTAACCAGCTTCTCATAAAAGACAAAAAGATGGAGCTTTCTCTTTCTGCATGCTAAAGCACCAAATACATTAGAGGAGGGTTATCCAGAAACCAGCATATGCTGGTTCTTTTTTTATGCTGAATGTGTCAGCAAGGTCTTGGCAGACTGTGGGGAAAAAACAGAGTATCTATAAGATTTCAAGGTTGTCACAGATCAGTAACCTCAGACGAGGTCTGTTATAGTCATTCAGCAATGACCCCATCTCTTCTTTCATCTTAGGATTCCACTAGTTCCATCCACTTGCTTGCTTTTCTTCCTTTTTTTTTTTCTGTTCATCCTGCAAAACAAAGTACCCCTGCCATGCTCTTTTGCTGGAGTTTCACCAAGACTGGACTCTCCCAGTGGGGCTTTGCCAAATAAGTCACAAAGCCACACAATGCACTGCCATGGAGGAAATGTCACGTATATAAATATATAATTTCATGGAGGAAATGTCAGGTCAGCTGAGGACCTGACAAAAAGGTGAGTCACTTCAGGCAAGTTGGTTTAGAAGATAAGGGTAAAGCTCTGCAAAAGCAAGTCTTCCTGGGCGGGTATCACCCAAGTTGGCCAGGTCCTCAGTGGATACAAATTGCCATAGTTCCATGCAAATCATCTGGAAAATGATACCCTGGTTGGCAAGCTGCTAAGGTAACAAGTATACCCCAGGGCAGTGCCAACTAATGCTGGCTGTGGACCTGCCCATTAGCTGTACTGGTAGTATCGGCTTATGTGAACATATTTGTGGCTCTGGTAAACCTGGAAAAAATGACATTTCCATGGGTTTGATGAGAAGTGAAACATTTGATGCTTTGGTCTCAAATTTTCTGCTGTCTTCCACAAGAAACAAAGGGCAAGGCTTTACGAATGGCCTTCTCTTTTTTCCCCCTTTTGGGGCAAATGTAGGAAAAAGTGTTATCTGTGTAATTTCAGAACTTGTTCTTTAACGCAAAACACCAAAACCACCAGAAATAACATTCTCCTGGAAAATGTACGATTCAACTGTGCCCTAAGCCAAAATTGCATACTGATTGCTATTCATCATTCTGCTCCCCTCCTATGTACTCTATACGTCTCCAAAAGCTTACCACGGCAGTCAAAGTTCAAGGAGTAGCTGGATGAAGCCACTCTTTCCAAAACAGGTATTCCCCACCTCTCTGCTCAGAAATGTCCTTCTCCAGAAGAGACTGGACAGCTGTTCTTTGTTGATATCCAGTCTCCCAGGACCTTCAGCAAACACATTCAGGAACCTGGTTACAGTCTAGGATAGTATTTCCCTCCAGACTTGCCAGGATATGACAGGTTTTTTCCAAGTTACCAGTGCATGCATACAACCTGAAGTCCAAAGGACAACTCCACAGCCCTTGTGCTGTTTGTTGATCCTGCAGCCCACCTCATCTATCCAGCTGCAGGAGAACCCACCCAAGGATGATGCTCCAGTACGGGAGATGTGAAAACCTCTCCAGATCTTAGGGAAATCCAGCAGTTTATCAGCTGCTTCTCCTCATCCTGGCAGTAGGAAACTTCAAAAGATGGGTGTGGAATATGGATTTCTCCACCAGCTTCCACCAGCTGGGCTTTTTTTAGTCTATCTCTCATTCTTCTTCAACATTTATAAAATGGGAGCAGGAATATCTACCTCCCTTAAGAAGATCAGATTCATTAGGGCTCTCTTCCCATGTCTTAGGTTTCACTCACCCCTCTGTGAAAGGATTCCTACAGGTGTCACTATAGCTTGAGCATCAAGGAGAGGCCACTTACAGCTTTATAGGGGTGCCCTGTATCATTATCATCACTGTGTGCCCTGGAGAGGTCTGGAAGTGGTCCTTGCTCCAGGCCTGGCTGCAGTAAACTCTGTGGGTCTGTGTGCTTTGCATAACAGGGCACCACAAAGGGCTGCCAAGGTCCAACTCACTGAGAGTACACTGTCTGAGCACAGCCCTGCCACACTGTTCCTCTGTCCCCTGAGCCCTACAACACTCACAAGCCATTAGAGAAATCCTGCACTGCACTGGGCTCACTTGTCCTCTCAGTGTTCAGCACCAGCTGAGGACAGATCTGTGCTTCGCTTTGCTTTGCTCTTCCTGTGTTTATTCCTAAGCCAACCAAAACACTCTTTGAGCTGCAGAGCAAGTCACCTATGACATGGGACCCTTATTTTTGAGCTAGGGGTGAACTGAAGACATGAGTCTACCACATCATCTGTGGAACATGCTGGTGGCAGATGGTATATAAACATTTGTTTTCTTATTACTCAAGAAGGGAAAACAGTTGGGAAAGCAAAAGTTTCTTCATTTTTTTTTTTTCAAAAATTTAAGTTAATGAATGGAAAAAATCAACAAACTTCTGAAATTCTTTTTGATAAACAGGATTTTGTCTTAAAAAAAAAAAAAAGAGGGACTTGGCAGGGTTGAAGTCTGCTATTTTTCATTAGGACAAGATGATGGTATGGCAGGAATGCAGGACAGAGTGCTGCAGATGTGTGAAAGCATTTAGGAAAAGGCACCCAGGGATTAGAGAAGTGCCTGTTCCCAAAATGGGTTGATCTGAGGTAAAGGAAACCTTTGGGATAGGAAGATAGTAAACCACTCCCCTGCCCCTTTTATAGTGGATACAAACAGTTTTACGGTATTTCCACCAAACAGAAGAAAGGGAGTAAAAAAAAAAAAAA
>VZRH01006082.1:347577-423513 GCA_013397555.1 Urocynchramus pylzowi
CCCCGCCCCCCCCTCCACTCCAGCTACAGACATTTTCCACAGAAATTCTGGCTATGTTCGCTTTTGGTTGAGACTTCGGGACTATTTTTGGCTTTTTTAAAACATACTTAGGGGAGGCGCCTTCTACTTTTATTCACATAAAGGATCCTTATTTTTATGTATTGAGGGACATGGAAAGAGGAGGGGAGGCAGGGTGAGGGGAGAGCTGATTATTATGCTTTCATTCAACTGTACAACAACAACAACAACCCAAATCTACATGCAAGCTGCCTTTCCTCCTCAGCAGGCTCCAGACACGCTCTTTGCTGTAGCAGAGACCACCCCTAGCATCCCAGTTTTCTCAAGCCATCACTGGGACAGAGAGCTGACCGCTGGATTTTAAGCATCTCTCACCTTCGCACCTCCTCGCAGGCACTTCAAGGGCTGGGAGCAGCTTTATCCTCCTCCTATCAGATCCTCTCTTCTCAGCTCCCTCCTGAGCTACTCCCCTCTTTCCAGCTCCCTGAGTGCTGGTCTGGATTCACCAGTCGATGTGACCGAGGGTGCACACTGGACTGACTCATGTTAGGGTTAAAGCAGGGTCCTGAACTATCTTTTCCTCTTTGAACAAATGTAGGAAATAGTGTTGCAACAGTGCAGCAAAGTTCACTGCAGGATCTTGAAGGAGGGGGAAATGATTGCATTTTAAAGTAAAAATTATTTCCCCACACTTGTATACTCACCGTGTCCAAGCAGCCAGGCCATCAGCAGGCATCAAGATGTGTGCTCCAAGTGCCCAGTCCAGGATCCCTTGCGAGGAGACGAAGGAGGAGAGACACCAGCTATCCACCAGCAAGTCTCCTTGACTCCTTGGAGGTTGGTGATGATTTGCTTGTTTTGGATCTTCCTTTTTGTACTGTTTAGGAGCAGAGAGGGATTAGCCTCTCCACCCTGTCCCACCTCAGTGAGTCATCCAAATGTACTCACTGTCCTTAGGCTCTCGATCAGGGCATCCTCAGAAGTTGCACTAGATATGTTGAGTGGCTAATTGAGGAGGTTTTTGCAGCTCTTCTGCTGCTGCCTCCACACCAGGCACCTGCTTCAGCCTCACTCAGACCAAGGAACACCGCAGCTACAGGTCTCCATCGCAGGAGCAGCCAGAAAGGGCAGAGCTGAAGACTGCTGTCTTTTCCAACAGCTGCCTTGCAAATGCCCACGAGCTGGAGGCATTTCTGTACAAACTCCATCCCTCTGACTGCTGAGATGCAGGACTCCATGGCTGTGTACCTGCATCTCACAGGTTAGGCCAAGCAAAACATCTAAAGCACAAGACTTATCTGTGGTAAAAATTTTGGGATACTAGGATGCAATGCGATTCTCATTCTTCCTTTCAAATCCCTAAAATGCTGCTGTTGGAACTTCAGCCCTGCAGTTCTGTGAGGCTTTATAGCTACAGTGATGCACATGGTCTTATGCCAAAAAAAAAAATTAACTACATATATTTAACTACATATATTCAACATCATCTCTACAAATATCATCTGAGGAAATCCTCATAACTGCTGTCCAAAGCACTGGTGACTTTTCCTGAAAGAAAAGTCCTTTCATACAGGCAAGAAAACATCCTGGTCTAGATTTTCAAGAGCAGGTAGTGGTTTCAGTGGGTTCCCTATTACCTATTGAAAGGACATTATTTTCAGATTATGTTGGGTGCCTTCCTGCTAACAGCTTTCCTCCTAGGCACCTTGAACCAAGAGTGGAAAAAGCCACCAGAGCCACAAGGATTTCTGAACTACTGGAGCAGACTGGACATGTTTCTAGGTTGTAATTTAACAGGAACCATTTGACAGTGTGAGTAAAGAACCTCTGAATCTCAGTGCACTTTAGGAGAGCTCCTCAGATCGCCTGTTCAGATGCATGAGAGATAAGAGGAATGTTCAGACTGAATTTCAAAAGGGCACCACAGTGTTGTTTTGTAGAACATATGCTAAGGTTTTTGATAAAAATAGTTCAGTTTGGGATAGTTTATATTTTTGAAAATATAAATAATTTCTGTAGAAAGTTAACAATCTCCCCTCTTATATACAACTAATCAATTTCTTTAAAAACTTTTTTTTCTTTTTAAGCAAAGGGCAACCTATGTGAAAATTTTCAAATATCACTTCAAATACCCCTTCTGATGACATCTGAAAATCTAGTTTCCCCTTTGGGGCACGTTGCAAGAATCAACAATAGTAACAGTTTGATGTCTGCCTTGTTTCAATCCAGCGGGGTGGGGGGGAGGGAGGTTTGGCAGAAAGTATTATTGTCATGTGGGAGTCTCAGAAATGAGTTGTCTCCTGGCTAATATTCTTCCACTGCAATGGTAAGTCAAATAGGCTAGTAGCCACGGCAACAGCACAGAATTCTTAACTATTGCTATGGTTATTTCACATCACTTTGGGGCTACCCCAGTTCATACCGTTATCACTCAAGACATTATTTCATAGTGATTTCATTAATTGAGTGCAATTTGATATATGAATAACACCCACATTCAGTTTAACAGAGGTCATGTTAACTGCACTTCTGCCTGAAAGTGAAGACAAGTCAAGCAAAAACAATGCTACAGTTTTAAAATAAATACACAGAGACTGACTAGGATTCATAGGTACAGACCAGCTGTGTGATATCTCTCCTTTATCTCAGCTACAGTACATATCTTCCCAAGGAAGATTTTGAGAAAAAGGTGGGGGCTACAGCATCCCTAACCCCACACCTCTCATGAACCCTGCAAGGAGGGCTGGACTGGGGGAAGGCATGACATGTGAGCAGTCAGTGGGAGTAATACCTGATAAAATTAGGAGCAACAGCCCAACTACCAACTGTAAAAGTCCATCAGCTTCCTAAGTATCATAATTAGATGTGCATAACTTGAAGAAATTAAAAAACATTGCCAGCCCTGAACAGTTTAGGAACACTTCCTGGTCAGATAATCCAAAGAAAGGACAGAGGTAACCATGCCCATAGCTGATGGAGTAACTGGACCGTGGACAGAGAAAAAAGCAGAAACAAAATGGCAAAAAGAGCCCAAGTTTCCAGGGCACCATATTGCAAAGCCTCATCATTGATTTACTGGAGCATGATCTCCTGTGTAGCATCAGCAAATCCATGGCACTTCTTGAAGATGTTTCCAGTCAAAGTCATTTTCCTGTCCAATGGCACTGATGCCCAAGAAAGCCACAACACCCCTGAGCTGGTGTTCTGTGCCAGTGCTGCCCAGCTGATCAAACAACAGGAGATTCCTGGTTTATCTCCTATGTTCATTTGTATTGCCATTTGTTACTCTTCAAAAACGTACACCAGGTTTCCCAAAGAGAACCTTTGGAGGGCCATGTGTCCCCCTCCAGTGTCAAGTTATGTAATTTGACTGTAATATCTGGAAAGCAAAAAAAACCCAGCCAACCAACCAAAAAAAAAAAAACCCCAAAAAACAATAACNCTTTGGAGGGCCATGTGTCCCCCTCCAGTGTCAAGTTATGTAATTTGACTGTAATATCTGGAAAGCAAAAAAAACCCAGCCAACCAACAAAAAAAAAAAACCCCAAAAAACAATAACAAACAACAGCAAATTCAAAAGGGTTCAAAAGACCCATTTTTCAGAAAATTGAATAATGATGTATTCTGCAAAGACAAACCCTTTAAAGTGTTTCTGGTTTCAGAAATATTTTGAAAAACCCAGTGTTCCTATTGCTTTCAAGAGTTATCTGAATTCCTTCAAAAGCCCACTCAAGGTTAAAGAAGAAAAACAATGTTATTCTAATGGAACAAAGCTTTTTTTTTTTTTTTTAGCTTTTTTTTTTTTAATTACAAGATGTTAAATACAGTTGCAAAAGAAGAGCTAGAAAACCAGAAAGATTCAAGTTTAGAGTTTATCTTGTGTTAATTTTTTGCTCTTTTGTCCTCTGTTTATTTTTCTGAGGTGCTCCTCCTCCAGAGAGCTGCTTCAAAGAAGCTCTCAACCCGCCCCCCCCTCCCCATTTTTTTCTCCACTACTGTTTTACTCTGCAGCCTTGCTTTAGCAGCTTGAGAATGTGCAGGGCAGGGATTTTTCTACCTAAGCCCATCATTTTGTTTAGGAAGCCACAGAAACTGCAGCTAGCAGCTCATCACTTTATAAACATCCTAACCGTATGCTCTAGAGATCATTTCTGTGTACAAACAGTTTCAGTCCCGTTTCAGCTACTGCAATTTCTCTGATAACAACTTGCCATGTTTACATCCATCTGAAACATTAAAACCCCCTGGGGAACAGTGTGGGTCCTTGATTATTTATCTGTTTGATCGACCTGAACAACCTACTCGCAGTATTTTCAAAAGGCTGACTTCTCGGCAGCTGGAACACCAGGGGGGTTGGTGTTACTTGTCCTTCTGTCCTCGGCTGCCTAATCTCCCTGCCTGCTCCTTAGTGAAGATGTTAATTCAGAGCAGAGCTGGCAGCGGTCCCCCTGCTGCCCCAGGGGGTTCCTCCTAGCAGTATGCAGGCAGTCATTAGTCTCTGACTATCGTCTGTCAGGCAGTCCAAGCCACTGGGTCCTGTTCAAGCCAAACAGGGATGTCACATCGTGCGAAGTCATGCCATAAAATAACAGTAGAAATAACTTAACGTTTTAAGTCCCTGAGGGCAGCTACCCCACCAGGCCGGCGGATTAGAACACAACAACACAACGCTGAAGCACAACAAATGGTGCTGGGGTCTCCGGCTTGCAGGGGAGGGAAATGGTTTAACACCAAACGACAGAGGAACAAAAGAAGGGTGTGAGCCAGGTTCAGCCTAAGCCATTTTTATGCACCTAACTGATCTGCCTAATTGAAAGCCTCTTCTAAGCAGGAGGCTAACATACCTCAGCTGCCAGGAGGTGGGACAGGTACAGCCAAGGGTCATCTGGATCCTGGAAAGGGATCAACCACTTTCTAACAGTGACTCTCTCTTTTCAGTGATTATAAGGATCTTGGGGATTTTGTGGCATGGAGGGCGCTAATCAGACTACTCTAGGCATTCTAATATTTTAGAAAAATAGCTTGCATGTACCACAAGGGCATGCCCATAACCTTCACTGTGCTAGTGCTATGAGCAGGGTCACACAGAAAGACATACCCTTTGAGAAGGGAATACATGACAGTAAGAGGAAAACAGGAAAAAAAAATGTAACTTGGAACAAGCGTAAAAAAAATTTCCAATAAAATAGCATTTTCCCCTCAAAATGTATTTTTCCACAGTCTATAGGGTTTCAAAAGAAAACTGGGCACTCTTGAAAAGGGATTTTCTGGTAGCAAACCATTTCTGTAAAAATGTGGACATAGCTCTCCCAGGGATCAGGATGATTCAGTGCTGCTGGAAATATTTAGTAGTTATCTGTAGTGAGATGGCAATATTTTGGTTATTTAGACTCCTGACGAACATGGATCATTACAAATAGCTTATTATGAAGCATATAAAATGAGGTGGTAACTGGATAACTTGACAACAAATTATTTTCACTATATATAAGTGCATGACAGTCTATATTGGAAAATGATAAATTACACCATTCATGTGCCCTGAATTCACTGTAATCTCTCAAGGGGGGAAAAAATCTAGGTTAAATAATGGGCAACTAAACAGAGACATATGTTCAATGTGCACCACAGATCAGAAAGGCAACGAGACGTTGGAAATCCTGCAACAATAGCTTTCCTCAAGCCGGAGCTGCCAGTTGAAACTGAGAAATGCCGACGCTTCTTTTTGCCTGATAAATCCTCTAAAATATCCATCTCTCCTTCCACTCCAACGAGGCATGAAGTTGGTAGCACCACACAGCGCTGGCGAAAGCGTTGCTTTGATTTGCGTGCTGCTGTGCGCGGCACTGGCAGTTCATCCCTGAGCCGCACATCCCCTGCTGTGACTCCAGCCCTTCCTCTGAGGCTGCTCTGCAAGCTGCCAGGCACTCACGGTGGGAATGCAGGTGTCTGATCACCTCTGATGGAGCCATCCCTACCACCCACGTGCGCTGCTGGGGTTTGGGAGGAAAGGCTGTGGAGCTGACCCCTGGAGAAGGAGGGTTTTTGCTGCCCTTGGAGGCAGCGCTGTAGGATGACGCTGGAGGCAGATGCCATCCAGATTGTCGGGGAGGCACTGGGAGAGGTGACTCCTCCAAAAACAGCCCAAGCTGGTGGAACACCTCACGATTTTCTCTCTCCATGCCTTCCTGCCAGGTGCACCTCTGGGGTGTCCGTGCTGGCGGAGGGTGGGCTCCACACGGAGAGGCCTGGGCAGGGGCAGCTGCCCGAGGGGCTGGCTGGCCAGTGGGTGACGGGGTGAGCCGGCCCTGAGCTGCATGCGTGGCTCTGGCCCGGCATTTCGTCTGTGCAGGAGGGGGGCTGGCGGCGGCAGGCGAGCCAAGTCAGAGCATAGCCAAGCGAGAATGTTCTGGCAGCCCTTCCTGGCAGCCTAAGCAAAGTTATTTATCACTTTGTGCATTTTCCTTCTCATCTGTGTACAGCCGGCTCCAATGGCTCAGCTTGCATTTTGCCTTCCAGAGCCAAGCCAGTCCCTTGGCTCTGCTCGGTCTTGGCTGTCCATTCACACCTTCTGTCTCCTCCAGCTCTTCCTGGAGTAGTGCAGGATCACAAATTAGGAGTAGGTGTCTATAGCCAGCGAAGAGATCGAAGCACCAGCAATCTACACCGATGGCAAAGAGCACATCTCTCCCAGGGAGGGAGAACACCAAGCTGCTGTTTACTGGGGCTGAGGAGTTGTGCACAGTTTGTGCTGCTCCCAGGCAGCCTCTGCTGGGGAGCTCCAGTGCCTGCCGGCAGCTATGAGACGTTTTCTTTTATTTATTTTAAGGATTGTGCCTTTGCGCTGACTTTTTCCAAATTGGTGGATGTAACAACAGAGAATTCACAGCAAAATTTTCCAGTCCTATGGACTCTTTTCCATACTGCTCGTGAATTTTGCCAAAATGTCTAACAAGGGTACCTAAATTGGTCTTGAAAATAATACCAGCTGCATCCAGATATTTATGAGGCTCACATTTGCTCTTGATAAGGGCACACCACACTCTTCTAAACACTGAGCATTTCAAAAGCAGATCAATACTAACTTTATTACACCTTGCATCATCAAAAGCCTGGACAGTAGTCTCAGGACTTTGCCTAAAGGAAGAACCCCTGAATTTAGCTGTCATTTCTCTCCTCCTCCCAGAGCTGCCCCTGCAGTCTGGGGCTGCGAAATTCAGTGCCAGAGTAACAGCAAGACTGCATTTGACCTTGCTGAACTTCAAGCAGTGAAAAGACTTATGTTTTTCTGCTGGATGTCACACTCCAGAAGATGCTAGATAATTCCCAGTCTCTGCAAGGCCAGATCTTGACTACCTTCTAGCCATCTTGGTCCCAACAGGGCAGAACCTCCTACTGTTCTGATCAGACACTTTTTTGTTTTTAAATCATTCTGATCAGATGGTGGAAGGATATAAAACAAGACAAAGTGAGGGTGAAGGGGGCACCTGGTCTGAAGCAGATTCCCAGAAACACTCATGACAACAAAGTGTATTGAACAGCTGCCCACCATGAGCCCCTGATTTTCACATCCTGAGAACTTTCCAAAATTGGGCTGCAATTTCTCAGATTTGGTCTCTGCCTGAAGGTAGAAGAGGAAGTTGAGTAAAATCCCTTCAGACTTTCTGAAATGAGGAGAGAATGAAAAATTGCATTTTCTTATTGTAATAAAAATTCTAACAGTATTTTTTCTCTGTAAAAGGCCACATCAAGCTGCTTGGAATTTGAAACTTGGTGTGGGTATAGCTCTCATTACAAGCCAGATTCAAAGCAAGCTGAGGTCAATAACTGTCTCTCCCTTGATTTTGCCTGCCTCTGAAGAAGACCCTACAGCTAGGTAAACAAATCGTAGAGAAAATCGTTCAGAACAGTTGTGCCTATTTTCTACTTGGGAGTTGCCTGGGAACAAGCTCAGTTTATTTGCAATGTGTCTAGGGTTTAGATGTATTCACCAAAGCCCAGCTTTGCTCCATCCTCCTCAATTTTTATTTTAGAACCTTGCTCCATGAATAATCTCCTCGAAGAACATATCCACCAGCAGATGAAAGGACATCTTTAGGTAAAGAACTTGTAACTAAATCATTTCTACACCTTTTTTTTTTATAGATGGGTCACAAGCGGATGATTTGTCAGTGTTATGCATCCCTCGTGCACACCCCAGCGTATCTGAGGTCCTGGAAGCTGTTCACATTTCAGTGTGCTGCAAGGTAGAGAGCAGCAAAGCCCTTGGTGGGTTGAGAACTGACCTCCACAACTCCCTGCTGCTCCAGCTTCAGGACCATCCTTTCTCTTGGCACCAGAGCTCAGAGGTCTTTCTTTGTTAAATTCTACTTCAATTGGTTTAATTCTGTTTTCTTGCTGGAAGAGGATTTAGTAAAACAAACAAAACATCTTACCAATGTGAATATTCACAATTAATGACAAAACTCTGAAACAGGAAGGTCATTTCTTGGGGAGGGAGACTGGTATTATTTTGAATGAAGGGAAGAGTGCAAAGATCTTGCAATATTTGCTGTAAATGGGTTGTTATGGTGAACATTCCTGTCAGCAAGTTCATTAGCTCAGAGATCCACGAGTGAGCAGAGACCAAAAAATATGTTTAAAAATTCAAGAACAGATTAGTGGACAATGTTTTGCAATCTTTGTCTAGCTCTGCTTCTCACTGAGAATTAGTAACTTTACTCCAGGCCAGATTCAAATAGTCTTACTCATGCAGAGCAGCACTGTGTTTTATGAGTAACCCCAGTGACATTTAGGGCTGTATTTTGGAACAAGATTGGAATCAGAGAAAGACAGTGGGAGGCATGGCTGAATCACCTTGATTAATAAGTGTAAGATTGTTAGTTTTTTATATGTCTATATAAATAAACATAACGAGAATAAGGAGGGATGTCTGGATTGACAGGCATGTGAGGGAAATCTATAAACATCTTTTTGCAATATACAGCAGACTCCTCTTTTAACAGAAAAGGACAACACCCAAAAGTTACTTAATATCAGGAAAAGAGGAATTCACACCTTCAGAAACAATAGAAGATCAAGCCATTTTGTGGGTTTTACTCTCAACAGTTCTGGCTGTTGCCTGTGATATTACATAAGGTCTACACTGCTCTCCATAGAAGTGATGGATGAAGTTTTCAGAGCTGCCCAAATGTCTTGAAAGCATGTGGTCCATTTTCCAAAATAATAGGGTCCTTGGGATTCTAAATCCCATTGAATTTCAGCACTTCTGGGAATGGTCTAATTCACTTCTAAGTCAGTATGCATTTTCCAGTTTTTTATGCTCCCCATTTCATTTTATCTCGGGACTCCAGCCATCACCATACATCAATAACAAGATCGTCAGAGGGCAGGATTAAAAAGGAAAGCACGGCTGTGCCCAACTGCTCTGTCAAAAATGCCTCCAAGACCCATCAGAGGCTCCTGACATTACCAGTGAGCGAGGAAGGAGCCAATTCAAAGCTCGCTGATGTAAAGGAAAAGTCCACTTATTTCTATGGATTTCAGTGAGGCTTGGAGCAGGCCCTGGAAGAATAAGGATGACATAAAAATAACATGACGTCTGCCAGATTCACCAATATGCTCTGATGTTTTGCCCGGCTCAGTGATGCAAAGCAGATGGGAAGCACTGACAGTCCTGGCCCTCTTCAATCAGTTACTCCGTCTCTCGGATTAGTTTTCATCAGGCGTTTTATTCACGACATAAATACATTTATCTCATCAGTGCTTCTGCAAGAGCATTTCAGAAGAAAAATCACCACATTTTAACTTTATCAGAGGAAAGGTTTCCGTATTTTATCACTTGGTGACTACCAATTTTCAACGGGGTTTCTAAGAAGTTTATTATGGAGCCCGTGAATTTTGCTGTACTTATGCAGGGCTTGTAATTAGTTGAGTTTAGCTGTCCTTTTCTTCCATACCACTCTGGCCCAAGCAGCATGCAGAATTGTACCATTTGACTGTTGCACCATCAAATGGGACACTGGGACAAATATTCTGCAAAATACAAAGCTTACCTTTAAGTTCAAGCCCATGCTGAAATCTCATCAAAGCTATCATAAATAAATACATGTACAGTTCACTGAATCGGTGCCAGAAAATGCATTTAAAAGAAAGTAGTTCCCTTTGAAAATTACCCCAGTGTCTCTACCCTCTCCTACCCTATTTCTACACAAAAAGGAGCTAAATCCGTTGGGAAATACTTATACATGAGTAGTTTGTGCACTCAGTGCCTCAAAGAAAAAAGAAAAGGCATTGCCCTGTCTAACATTATATGCCAGGAACAAGCAATAAAGATGTAATTCAGGCTGAGCTTTCAGTATGCATGATTATAATAAATATAGGCATTAATAGACATTAAAAGTTGCTGAAGAAGCTGAGTAGATTGGATGACGTCCCTCAAAATGAAATAATCTATATTTGGCTGGTAATTCATTTCTTCCGAGATGCTTTCTGCTTGACTCTGCATGTATTCCTCATTGCAGAAATAACTTGGGCAATTGCAGTCTGGCTCCAGCACCAAGCCAGCCAGCCCGGGAGCGAGCAGTAGTGCTGAAAGACAAGATCTGAGTTCCATACTCCCACCAGACACTTCTCCACGAAAATGACCCGAAATATTCGGATAACAGCTGCTGTGCTGCTCAGAGCCTGCTCCCTGGCATAAGGACTTGACCACAATCACATCACATAAGGGTCAAATTGGCCCCAAGTGTGAGAGCCATCCTGCACTTCTGCACCCGTATTTCACAGGTTTTCCCAGAGCATGTCCTGTTCCTCAGAGCTGAGGGTGGCTTAGGGTGTCTCTGCCCTGGAGTGACAGTCTGCTGCCAGCTGTAGCACATCCACTGTTTTTGCCTGCAGTGCCATAGTGCCTGAGCACACAAAGGGAGGAGACACAACATAAAAATGCATGAGATCAGGCACAACGCTCCAGCCTGGGCTACCTCATTTTAGGTAACTTTAGGTAACTTCACAATGATCACTCACATTTTAGAGGTGAAGACCAAACTGCAGAATGAGTAAGGGTAAAGCACTGAGACAAACCTGCCACACACATTTTGGCCAAACAAACTCCTGGCTGCACACATTTTGGCTCTACTCCTGGCTGCAGCAAAGATCCTGCCGGCTTACAAAGGAAGACAATTAACCCTGTGTGCCCAAATTCTTCCTCTGAAAAGGAAGGATTGCTTGTCATATATCACTTGTCATCTCTCTGGATGTAATGATTCAATTGTAAATGATTCAAGGCAGGAACTGTCTCTGTATGAGCACAGTACTGTCAAGTCCTAGCCACAGGTGAATTGTTACACATCACAGCTCTTCTTCCTTCAGACTGAACTGCAATTCTGCCATGTCTAATATTGTCTTATTGCTCCTAACATTATAGTTTATAGCTTTGCCACTCTTCCTTACTCTTCTATTCTGTTTATTTGTAGAAAGGAAGAAATGTCACAGAATAAAGGGTTTATGCTGCTACATAAAGGCCAAGCCAGAGTCAAGATATTACTGGAACAAATACACAAATTATTAGTGAGACAGAGACGAAATGTTTATTTTCCTGTTGGGCATAGAGATGACGAGATCATGTCCTATCACAGCATTTCTACTCTGCTACACCAGTACCACACCTAGACCAAATCAACCAGGGAAAGTTCTGCTCCCTAGTCTTTTGAGCAGATTTGAAAGTCCTAGTCTTGGATATTTCATACAAGATGCAAAGCAGGTGAAAAAAAGTGAAATACAATGGAGGTGCCCTTAATGAGCCACCAGAGTGTCCCTTTACTACATGAACAGCAGACAATTGGCAAGGGCCCAGGATGGAGTAGCTCTGTGTAAGTTAACAGCATTGTTACTGACTCTAGGAACTCACCAGTCCTGAGGGCATCCAGTGATTTCCCATCTGATCTACAGAAATCTCCCTTCTGGCTTCCACTCTGACTGGTCCCACTTCTGGATGCTATGGAGAAACAAGAAAAGCTTCAGAAAAACATCTCTATGTGACCACTACACTGTGATCTCTGCTCAATTTGAAAGCAAGTCCTCAGCCCCAGAGGCCTCATTTATTCCTGCTTCATCCCCTAGCCCAGCCATATGTATCTATCTTGTTTATTTTTGGAGGCAGAATATATTTTACATGTCTTGAGTGACCTTTGGTGAAACAGTCTTCCTCCAAGGTTTCCCCATCCAGACAGGACTATAAAACAACTGCCCCATTTTCCATCATGACTCTGCCCAACAGCAAGTAAAGCACAATCAGGAGATTATTCAAAAAGTCTCAGAAACAGTCACTGGAGTAGATTTCACAGGCAGCAATGTCAAGACTGTAAAACATGTTTGATGGAGCATTTTACACTGCTTTAAATTTGGAATTCTTTGGAGAATGTCTGAGGGTTTTTCAAGAAACAAACACAACCTTCGTCTTCCATGCACATACACGTACACACAAAAAGCTCCTTCATGGAATGAGAAGCTGGCATCCTGGGGCTCTGACCTCAGCTCACTCCTCAACTTTATCAATCACATTATATAATCAGTGCAGACTGAACAGCATTTGGAAAATGAGTTGGGCTGGGTTTTTCTTTCTCTTTTTTTTTTTTTTTTTTCCCTCTCCCCTCCATCTAGTGTACCTACAAAAGAGAGCCTGTAGCTCAGACATGGCTTGGGAAGGATCTAATGAGAGTTCTTACCTCACCAAAATGAGGTGCTGTGGTGGTATCTTACTAGGAGGTTTGGAGAGTTCCTTCCCCCAGGGCAGATTCTCAGAATATTTTGAGGTTGTCACTTTGGAACTGAAAATGAAAGGTAGCTTTGCTGCTTCACAGATTCTCTGCATCCTTTCCTCTCAGTAATCAAGTGAGAGGTAAAACCACCAAGCAGGATAAAACCCCAAAGGGACAGTCTAAGGTACAATAGCACGACCTGGCAAGAGTGTCAGTACATCAGGGTAGTGTTTGGGAAAGCACTGTCCCCCCAAATCCTGCAGCTGGGACAAGCCAGCCCCATCAGTTCCACTTTCACCTCTGGCTCCCTGGAGTTACCAAACCCAAACCACCACACTCCTTGCTGGAGAATCCAGCAGCCAAATGTCCTTTCTCTATCTCCACAACATTTTCTCAGGAAAACCAAAATAAATTGGCTGCAGACAAGAGATGTTTGAGACTAATTTTCACAGCTCACCCTCACTTCATCCTTCCGCTGCACATCCATCCACAGCCACTTTGAAGCCTTCCTAAACCTCATCACTCAACTTCCTTGGCTTTCCACACTCACGGCTTGGTACAACATTTCCCACACACTCTCCCCTCACTCCAAAAACACACTTTACTTGAAGTTCAGTGCTTAAGCCTTGTCAATGGCAAGGAGACTAATCACATTACAGCATTCAATGCTTCATTAGCAGCTTTCCCAAACCAGGGATCCCCTCCACTAGGAGCAAAAATGCTCATGGTTTTAATCTGGTGACCTCAAATTATGTACTGCTGTATTAAAACTGACTGCAGGTTGATTTCTCTGCTTAACTCAACTCACCACACATTAACACACAAGTTGACAACCAATACTTAGAATGTGCCCTGCCTGCAAAGCCACCACTGTTACTGTCAGTGTGGGCAGCTGGAGTGTTGCTTGCTGCAGAGCAACACAGACCTCTAGCAATCCTGCTTAGATCTTGTAGTTTATCATACAGTTAGAGATATGTCATTGCTGCAGACAAAACAAAATCATAGCCAAAACTACACTTAAAATCTCCAAAAATCCAGATCTTTATTATGCATCATAGAAGTTTGTCTAATTACACTGATTTTAAACACATTCTTTGTTACTTCCTCTCAGCTGGAAGCAGATACACAGAGGGGAAACCCCTTCTGATATACTCACAGCCTGACCCAAGTTGTTCTTACAAGATTTCCAATTTCTGTTCTGCATCAAAGACATGTATTATCCATGAGCCATTGGCAGGGACAGAACCCAAGACTTCGAGCAATAAAAAACCACAGGGCTGGCGTTTTTTTGCTATTGAAGTAAAAGGGCTCCAAACTGGGGTAAATCCTTACAGTTTCCTCTAGGTGCTAGAAGTGAAAACCTGAACTTTCAACTAGAGGGGAGCCTGATGTATTTAGTGAATACATCAATAAGTTCAGTCACTCTATTGCAGCAGTCATCCTTAGTAGCAAATGGACTTTGCACTCAGGTCACCGGGAGCAGTCCAAGGTCATGCACAAGTATCAAACTGGAGCCTTAAACCATGCACAGTCCCTGTGAGACTGCACTACTGTTGTCATTCTGTGAGCAAGAAAAAGCAAGTACACAACTGCAATGGCAGTTTTGGATATATTTGTCTGGATATATTTGTCAAGGTGAAATTTCCAGCCTTTCAATTGAGTTTATTGTCACAAATCCCCAACAAAGAGGCCTTTTTGCTTGGTGTTTTTGTATTCTTTCCATCCTTGCATACTCTGTGGCTTCCCAGAAGTACCCCCTTTGCTCCCAGCACAGCACCCATTTCTGGCAGCTGCTCTGTCTGCACCACCAGGCCACCAAGTCCCCTGCTGCCAGCAGAGAGCCAGTGAGCAGTCACCCAGCTGAGAACCTGCTCAGAGCCAGGGGGACCTAAGCCCATTTCTCAGGTCTGCCATTTCCCTCTCCCCCTCTTCCAACTGGACCTCTGCTCTTCAGCTGTATGGACCAGACAGTCCTTCATTTCTCCTGATTTTTACAGTGCCCATGGAGGTGACAAACTCCTCTATTCCCTACTGTTGTACAGCAGAGGATGAAATGGAATTTTAATGTCAGCTGGAGCCCCTTGGCGCTATTAATAAAAACAACGATAATAACAAGGGAGGTTTGCAAATTAGCAACCCTTGCTACAAACAGTGATACACCCAATTTAGCACAAATCATTGCAGGCTCTTGCCTGCTTAGTGGCTATTTTAATCACTGGTGACTAATGCCTGTGAGGGCTATTCCAGGGTTTGACGTGTCTTAAACACAAGAAAATAGGGAAATCTTGGAAGGAGAGAGAGAAAGAGAGGAGAGGAAGAGGGCAAGAAAAGGAATTGGCTAAAGCCAAAGGTTCATCACAAGAAAGCGTTCAGCTCATACCACCCATTTTGCTGCCATTGCTACTGCATTTGCTGGGGTCACTGACCAATTCCTGCTCTGAATAAAGCATCATTTCTCTTCTTTTGGTGGAAATCTAAGAAAAACAGTCATGCTCTGGAACACAAACAAAAGCTACCTGTCCCTTCCTTGGTTATGGAAATGGGGGTCAGCCTTTTTATTTTCAAAGGGGGCAGAGCTGGAATGCTCCCTGGCACGCCACCAAAAAGGAAATATCTGCTTAAATATTTGACAGGAAGAGAAAAAAAGAGAAGAGTGGAAACAATGCAAAGGGGGATGGGGAGAGGGTATTCTTATTTCATGCAGAGGAAGAGGGCTGCATGGCAAATGAAGCCACAGCTCACCTCTGCTGAGCTGTACTGAGCTTCACCTTCATGAAGTGAGCACCTTTTCCTTACACCACTCCACTTCTTTTTCTCCATCCCAGCTTTCTAAGGACTAAAGGGCTTTTCCTAGTTGAGGAAAATTGAACAAAAAGCCACCGAGCACCACATCCCTCAGTTAGACATGTGTGTTTACCTAAGACACACTTATCTTTTTTCCTGTGGTAGGTCAAGGCTTACAAGCACTTGAACCCACCTGACAACATCCAGATCACATTAAGCAGCACTCCAGAGAAAAAATAAAACAAAACAAAACAGAAAAAACAACTTTCTGAAAACATTTTGGAAAAAAATATTGAGTTTTGAAAAAAATAAAATTGCAGGGAACAAAAAAGACATTCTTCAGAGCTAAAGGGTAAGACAATGTTTGATAACACAAGTGATCCAAGTAGGATTTGGCCAACAGCATCCAATCATAATTATTTATGTGAAGGCCATCAAAATCATTAAACTGTTTGGATTAGGGAGCTTAAATATCATCTAGTTCCAAACCCTCTGCCACAAACAAGGACACCTTCCACTAAACCAGGTTGCTGTAAGTCCTGTCCAGCTTGGTCTTCAACACTTCCAGGGATGGAGCATCCACAGCTTCTCTGGGCAACCTGTTCCTGTGCCTTACCACCCCCATTGTAAAGAATTTCTTCCTAATATCTGATTTAAATCTACCCTCTTTCAGTTTAAAACCTTTACTCCTCATAGTTCTTCCTGATATAGAGTTCCTCCCCATCTTTCCTGTAGATCTGCTTTTGGTATTGGAAGGTTGCTATCAAGTTTCCCCAGAGGCTTATCTTTCCTTCTCCAGGCTAAATGACCCCAACTCTTCCAGCCTGTCATCAGAGGAGAGGGGCTACAGCACTCTGGTCACCTTCATTGCCTCCTCTGGACTCACTCCAACCGGTCCATGTCCTTTTTACACTGGGGACCTGAGAGCTGAACACAATACTTTGGGTGGTGACTCATGAGAGCAGAGTAGAGAGGGGAATAACCTCCCCTGACCTGCTGGCCACAATTCTTTTCATGCAGCCCAGGATGCTTTCTTGGCTGGAAGCACACATGGCCAGCTCATGTCCAGTTNGGACCTGAGAGCTGAACACAATACTTTGGGTGGTGACTCATGAGAGCAGAGTAGAGAGGGGAATAACCTCCCCTGACCTGCTGGCCACAATTCTTTTCATGCAGCCCAGGATGCTTTCTTGGCTGGAAGCACACATGGCCAGCTCATGTCCAGTTTTTCATCCCCCAGCACCTCCAAGTCCTTCTCTGCAGGGCTGCTCACAATCCACTCATTGCCCTGTCCAGGCATTGTCTGGGATTGCCTTGGTCCAGATGCAGATTCTCACACTTGGCCTTGCTGAATTTCATGAGGTTCACATAAGCCCATGTCTCTAATCTCTCAAGGTGCCTCTGGAGGGCATCCCTTCCCTCTAAAGTGTCAGTAGATGATAGCTTGGTATCATCAAGAATGACAAGAAAGGGAGTCCAAGTCTTCTGATTTCTCTGGTGTACTCCATCTGAATGACCAGCACCATAAAATTGTTTTGCTCAGGTCATGCCTGAATAGAAAGCTACCCCGGAGCACACAACACCTTCAGTACCTGCTGATTTCATGGCAGACAAGGAACTCCATGAATTCTCCAGGGCTCAGGGAGTAGAGATACAGCAAAGTAAAAAGCCTGGAAGACATGAACTGCAAACAGTGGGACAAGAGTTCAAAAAAATGCAGCATTCTGTTCCTGTTCTTTGAGAGCTAATGTGCACTTTAACTTTTAAACAGAAGATGTGGGGAGACTGGCTCAAATCCTCCAGTTTGGCTTCTCCTCTCTATTACACCACTGCAAACATGCATATACTTTGTGGCCCCATAAAATCTTTACATTCACTCAGGTCACTGCAGGTTTAGTTTTACAGTGTTGGAGGCTCCAAACAGGACTGATCATAAACAGCTGCTTCTGTTTTTAACTAAGAGGGGAATCTTTTTGGTTTATTGCTCTGTGGCCACTGAGTACTAGCAGTGGAAAGCTAGTCATCCAAGTTGCCTTGGACCTATTTCTCAAAATATGTTGGGTTGGGTTTTTTTTTTTTTTTTTCAGTACATGTTTGTTTACCAGTGTGGCTCCAGATTGTTGGCTAAGATCTGTAGACCCCTGGTGTAGCTACAGGAAATATTTCTGAAGTGTTCCTTTTCTGAGAAGTCTGCAGCTTAAATAACCAATCTCTTTCCATGAGGTTTCTGCACCAGCTAGTTGGCTTCTCTCTTCTTTCCCTTCTCCCCACCTCTCTGTCCTCTTAAGCCATAATTTGGTGATAAAGAAGGTATCACCTCTGTAGGTGTTGGTAGCAAGGAGAATGTCATGTGGTGCATAGTGCCAGTCAAACTTTCGCCCTTGCATTTCTTGAGCTGTTTCACTTGGATTTCTATTTGTTACTTCCTGTATATTTTTTCTTCAAGCAGTAGATGTGACAGGCTGTCTGTGGTACTTCACAGATCAGACAGGAACCTCCTAATTGACAAGAGGAAGAACTGGAAATTCTGGGGGTGGCCACAGTTGGCAAAGTTCACACATTCACTGATAAGCTCTCCAGGAAAATGTACCCTACAGCTTGTTCTGGCCTGAAATTTGCCAGGTACTCCTGAGTACAGAGTCTTCTGCATCCCTTCATCCTTGACCAGATTTTTTAGGAGAACTCGGTGCACTGAGATGCAACATTTGTGGTTTCATAAAAGGATCCTTTGGAAACCTGGCATGTATTTTGTTTCAAAGATGGACTCTCTTGAAAATCTGGTCTTAACAATCATGAAAAACTCTGGAAAAATTACTTCTGCTTCTTTTGACACAAAGTGTATCTTTTTTTGCATGCCCTGCAAGCTCCAGTGCAGCTCCTTCACTGAGGCCTGTGCTCTGCAAGGTGATGACAAAAACTCAAAATATCCTTTCTTTTATCATCCAGAGATGTAGGGGTTCCATGTACAGAAATGTATCAAAACCAAGAGGTTCCAGTCCTAACTCAGCTGAACTTTCAAAGCTGCTTGGAAACCTAATTCACATAAAACTTTATGGGAACTGGACATCCAAATTCCCTAGGTGGCTTTGCAAAACACAGCTGTAACTAATTGCTCTGCAGAAAGGTTTGGGGAGAAGATTTTGATCTAGAAAAGGAGAGAGAGATTTCAATGCCAAAAAAGCTTTTGCAATAGATTCTCACACGGAATTCACACAGCCAATTCGGGGCTATCTCGTCAATGAAGTAAATGGAGCCATTTTGTAATACCTAATCCTCTCTCTGTAACTCTTCATGCACCTGCAGAGGTTATAAACTAAGTGGGAGAAAGAATTTCTTTTGCTGAGTTTCTAGTAATCCCTGCCGCTGCAAACTCTGGGGCTGAAAGGTTGAATAAATCAAAACGACTGATGAACAATTCACGCCCAACTCCTTCCCATTGAAGAAATTGTCACATTCCATCAGTGAGGCTGGTAAAATCTGTGACCATCTCAACCCTTATCAAGCCTTAATTTCTTCTTCCTGTTTTGGCAATAATTTAACGTTAAAGGTCACAGAGTGAAATGCTCAGTCAGGAAGCTGAGGAGTTCTGATTTAATAACAACATTATTTAGCCCCACGAAGCCCCACTTGGTATTTTCACCTCCTTTGTTCCTTTTCAAGACCGTGATCCATCTTCCACTGAAGACAATGGGAGCATTTCCACTGAATTTAATGAGACTTGGATCAGGCCTAAATGTCAGTATTACTCTATTAATATTTATGCTGTTGGAAGTATGTCAGAAAATATACAGGATGTGCAGAGTGGCTGAGTGAGCGATGAGAATCATAAATTTTCCTGACAGTCACTTCTTCACAAATCCTTAACATTTCTAATCTAACCACGGCAGTAATAAACTAGCAGGATTCTAACCTTCTCCTCTTACTGTACAAACCTTTCTCCCACTGTAATCTGTCTGAGTTGGCTCCAGAGTTGAAAAACCATCTGCGTTGCAACTCCCTATCTAGCTCATGTCTAGTCTCTCTTTCTCTCTCACACACATATATAAGAAATTGAAACGGTTATTTTAGAAGTTGCACATTAAGTGGTCAAAATTAAAAGGTTCTCAAAACCGACAAGCTGCATGATTTACTGTGTTTAAAGATCCTTAGCTTAGCAATCTTCACAGCCTTCAAAGCAGAGGAGCTGAGCACCCAAACCTGTTACTGCAAGGCTCCCACAAACATGACAAGTGGCAACTGCTCCGAGAAGGTTTCTCCAGGCTGTTTTCCTTGGTGTTTCCTCTCAGCATGAGGAAAGGGCCAAATAGTGTGGCAACAAGCGGAGCCTGCTGGCTTGCCACGGGAATGCCTGTCACTGCAGGGTGTGTGGCAACCACAGTGGTCAGACCCTCTTCACACAGCTACTCCAACCTCCCTGTTGCTGGAGAAGTGATGGGCAAAACAGCCCCAGAGGCCTGAAATTTCTGCTTCCTTTGAATAAGTCTCCAGACGGTCGGATTCCTCCCTGCCTCACCGCCCCTTCCCAGTGAGCTGAGCTTGCCTGAGTGGGTGGAGGAATGCGGGCAAGCTCGCAGCATAATAGTCAACTGACCACCAGAGCTGTAGAGTAAGGTCACTGGGGAAAAACAGCCATTGAAGAATGTGGCTGAGCTATGCCCCAGCTATGCAGGAGGAGGCTTTGTCTCCTTTGGCATGCTGAGCCCGACCAGGCCACAGACAGGATGGCACTGAGAAACAGGCAGGAGCTGCTCCAAAGGGATGACCTGGAAGGGGTGGCTGCCAGATATGTTTGGAGGACATCACCTCCTAACTCTGCTTAGCTGCCTGGTCTAGAACTGAAGTGTAGCATGAGAAAACATGGAAATTACATACAAATTAGGTAGCTAGAACATAAAAAAGGTTAATAAAAGGTAGTTCTATGGTACTCTTGGAGATACACTGCTTCCAATAGCCAGATAAACTCATTGCAGATTAAGAAATACACTCCATGCCAAGGGGCTAAATCAAACATGGTTGAGGTGGGGAGGGACCTTTTGAGGGCATCAATCTGCCCTACTCAAGCAGAGTCACCTAGAGCAGGCTGCCCAGACCAATACAGTGAACTTCAAGAGACAGCTGTTCAAAGTGAGCAGCTTCTTTTGTATCTGAGTGGTGATCTATTCCCAGGGACAGTGTCCTCTGCTCCCATCAAGCCAGCAGTCCAACTTCTCAGCTTGAGCCTATCAATCCAAAACCTCAAATCTGAAGGATCTATTCCTCAAGGGACATTTTTGTCAGTGCAAACATGATGGTTCTGAACATTTCTCATGTTGCTAAACAGCAGTGTATGCAAAATCAAAATCTAAGCATTGAGGCTGGAATTTTCATCAAATCATAAAAGATTTCCAACACCAAAAGTCCTGACACGCTGGGCAGCTCACACCAGTATGGTCCCTTTGAACTTCCCACAAAACCAGCTTTTGCAACGTTACTTTTAATTTCTGAAAATATAACAGAGCAATCAGTTCCACAGTGCCTTTGGACGGGTGTTTTATCACTCTGGTGATGGGTGAAAGGGCAGGAAGCAGAGGGACAGGATGGAATTTTGAGCATGACCCAAGTCCTGCCAGGACACAGGGGAGGGACACTTTCCGAAAAAAGAGAAGCTTTGCCATGGGGGAAGTGGACTGCCTTGCCTCCATATCCTGTGGATCCAAACTTCCCCCTGAGCGTGACATCTCTTATGAAAATATGCATGCAGACTTCTCCAAACTGCTTCCCGCTCCACTCTGGCAGAAGGGCCAGTTCTTGACAGTCTGAGATTTTAACAAAAAATAGGTTTAGCCCTGCCACTCAAACCATGTTAGTGAAGTAGAAACGAGGGAAGAATCATGCCTAATATTACATTTTGGCTGGAGATTTCCTGTGGAAATCTTTGACACAAAGAAAATAAAGTGTTTGATGAGATGAGATGTGTCACAGAAAGTATCAGCTATCCTGATTGCTTGAAACTGAAGATTCAAATAATGGCAAAAAACCCACAATGGTTCATCTCATCTGGGCATGAAGTTTTTCATTCTTTCCTCTACAGAGCCAGCATATCCTTTAGGAGAAGGATCTCAGACTAGTCTTCCTCACTGTATATCTCTTAAAATATACTGGTGCTTCACAAAAGCAGTTTTTGGTCTTTTTCCTCTCTTTTTTTTCCTTCACATGGAAAATTGCCATTTTATGGATCTCACTTTGGAGCATCTTACAAGGGCTTGACTCAGAAACCATTAAAAGCACTTCAGCAGTTTTAGCTAAAACTAATTCAAATTTTGACATGTGCTTATGTGACTGGGGTTAGTATTTCAGGTACTAGAAAAGTTTATCATTTAGGAACACACAAAGTCCTTGTCAGGCCTGAAATTGTAGCAAAACTTCAAATTCGAGGAATTTTGGCCCAGTTTTCAAACTTGCATTGAGACAAACTCAACATTTACAATCACTCTGGGCCACCAGTAGCTCTTTAAGACACTTTTTTTTTTTTTTTTTTTGCTGGGAACATAACATGCTAGGAATTTAAACAAAGGTGGTGTATCAGCAAATGACTCTCACACAGCGTGATCTCATCTTCCAGCCATGCAACATTTGGGAACAGGAGTGAGGCTTCTTGTCCTTTAGCAACAGACCAACATAGTAGACAATAGTTAAAATACCCATACAGTTTAAAACACAAATATATCTTCTCAAACCTGCCACCTCCCTTCCTTTCCCACCCCACAGACGATAAAAGTGGACTATTTGTCATCTAATAAAAGTTTTGTGAAGCAGAAGGAGGCACTTGGGCAATCATTTTTGATTTAGACATGGAGGCAAATACTCAGCACATAGTTTTTCAAACATTAACTTGATGAGAGTATCACCAGGATCATCATAAGCTCAATTACAATCTGGACAAGATTTTGGGGAGTTCTTAGAAGGGCAGCTGGAACCACATGGCCCCAAGGGCTCTTGATCAGGAAGAGCAAGCAAATTCAAGCCTGGATGCACACCAGGAGTGTGAGCTGGTGATCCAGTTTCACTCATCAGTCTGCATTTGATGTTTTAAACCTTTCGGACCAGGGATTGTCTCTTACTGTGTATGAGATGCAAAGCACCCAAGAACAAGGGGAACATGATCTCTGGACATCTTAAGATCTACTGTAATACCACCAAAAAATTAAAAAAGTTTTCCTGCTTTTTCTGAGACTCTGCTTCGATTTGAGATTTGACCTGGGATAAGCAGATGTTCAGGGAAATAACACAAATAAGAAAAAAAAGCAGAAGATCTAATGAAACACAGTATTTTTTGTATGTTTGCTGGGCCCAGGAAGCTTTTCCGAGTTTTTTCCTAACATCTTCTCTCTATGGCTTTTTGTGTCTGAGTAAGTTCTGAGATTAGTGCCCATAAGAGGGAAATGTCTCCATACCAGCTCTAAATTTCACTATATCTGTAGAAATTGGATTATCTTTGAAATCTCCACTCCCTTCACAAATTAGGACGGAACCAGCTAAAGAGTCCTTAGGAAGGAGATAGAGGAGCAAGCAGGATCACAAGGTCATGCACAATAAACATTCACATTAAACTTATTTCCTTAGAAAATTGGCCAGTTAAAAACATGCAAAATATTTTCTCAGGTCTTGGATACTGGAATTAGATCTACTCTGCTTGCCTACATCCACCACCCAAAGTGACAGGGTTATGAACATGTCCTCTAATGCACATTGCTGTGACTTGTGCCTGGTTATCTCCTTCAGAAAGGGGATCAGGTCCTTGATCAAAAAGCTGAGGTAGATGTAGAAAATAAAGAGTGGCCTTACTAAGCTCATCTAACTGGGTATCTTGTCTCTAGAAGTGGCCACAAAAGGAAGAATAAAGTTCAGCAGACATATTTGGTACTTTTCTCCAGGGTTCACTTCCAACAATTTTTACTCAGCAACTTCTTAAGAATGACATCACTACACATTCAGCAATCTCTACAGATTTCTCTTAAATGAGCTTATGTTAAGTTCCAATTCAGAGAAGTTTGCTGTGATATGAAGTTTTGCTGTGTTTCCTGAAGACACGGGCCATGTCTCCTGCAATGTGCCACAGAACAAAAATCTCAGAGGCAGCACAGAGCAAAGCAGCTTTAACAACCCTCAAAAGCTGGACTGGGCTAGAAAGCATTAAGCCTACACAGTCTTTCAGACACTTGACAATTTATGAAGATGTGAATAGGTGCTGCCCTTTTGCATTTAAATTCTTTCCCTGGATTAGACAAACTAAAGCAGCCAAAGGATTCTCATCCCAGTGTAGCCTGCACCTACAAAGCGTTTTCCTGGCAGAACCAAGCTGGTCGAAACTGCGACTCCCTGCTGCGCTTCAACGCGCGTAACCAAGCGCGTAAACCTCTGGAGTGGAGACCTGGCTGTGATTCAGCCACAAAGCAGACGTGAGCTCTGAGCACCTACTTGCTTTTCGCTTGTTTTCCACAAGCTTCTCCCCAGACAGGGCTCTGACCCAATTCTCACTGAAGCCCACAAAGGCAGCCGGCTGGCTCTAGGAGCTGGATGGCACCCAGCGCCTGCCTGAGTGAAATGCTATCCACTGTCTCACAGCTCCAGGCCTCCTGCCCCTGCAGCTCAAAGCCACCCTGACTTCTGCATTCCCCCCCAGCTTAGCGGGATGACCAGCGCCAGCCCTGGCACAAACAAAGCTGCTCAAATCCAATGTCACCACTCACGCAGGGCATGATTGCCACCATGCCCTGGCACCCTGACCCTCCCTCCCAGCCAGCCGCGAGAGCGTGCCACATCTTGCGCCCACATTTTCTTTCCTAAGGAAGCCCTCAGGGGCTTCTTTGGCACAGTCCACACTGGTAGTGAACAGCTCCCTTTGGCTTCCATGTTTACATCCTTGTGGTTGTTAATTTGAGAGAAGCCTTTTATTTTAGACACACACACACACACCCCAACTCCCTCTGCAGGGGGGGGAAAATGTGACCTTTAAGATTGTTTATACCAATCAACAAGAAGCCCTCATGCTACCGGATTCCAAGAAACACGAGACCGTCTTGGAGCTTGGAAGAGGGAGGGGAGCACGGGCAGGAGAGGGAGCAATCAAGGTCAGGAGTTCACAGACGGGATAAAGCAGAAGGCAGGATGAGCAGGAGAAGTGGCAGGGCATGCCCTCTCCATTCAGAGAGGCAAGGCAAGCGCTGGCAGCTCCATCCACCATGTGCGGCACACCGGCATCCCGGGGCGGGGAGCCGACATCCCAAGGCAGGAACGAGCTGGTTGGGGTGGCCTTGCAGAATGAGGGTGGCCATTTCTTCCTCAGAAATGCCTCACGGGTCTTCTGCCAGCCTTGCAGCATTTCACTGAGGACCAAGAGTGATCCAGGACGAGGAGAAATTATTGCAGTCCAGTTTTGTACTCTGGTGCCTGCTGTGATGAATAAAGTGTTTTTGACAAGACAAGGAGAAAGATGAAAATATTTTCCCACTGCTGAATACAAAAGTAAATAAATAAGTAAACAGACAAGCATTCAAATCCAGGAATTTCTTTTCATTGCCAGCATCAGCCTTTAAGGGAGTAGCACCACAAATTTTTTCCTACCATTATACTGAGACAAATGAGCAAAGGTTGTGGTTTCAGGGATCAAAACTTCAAGTGTCCTAACAGGCAGAGGAAGCACCAGACTGGCATGAAACCCGCGGGTGCCTTGTGCACAAAATGCCTGAACTGACAGAAAGGAGGACTTGCTTCAACTTCAAAAGCAGTAACACCACCATCTTAGTAGGTTCAAGACTGAGTCATTGAGAGGAGAAAGAAAAAGGGCAAAGCATCAATAAAAACCATGGGAGCACAAATGTGGTGGGATAGACTGAGATGCTGTGATACAGCACACCACTTTTGGGCAGCTGGCCCAGCTCAAGGCAGGGGTTTTCGGGACAGAGGTACATTTCTTCCTTTGAGTCCTCTCCCTAAACAACACATCACAGTGGTTGTCAAATTCAGCCCCAAGGTTTCTGGCATGAAGTCAGGATTTTGACAATTTCAGTGACTTTTCTGTGGTCAGAGCTCTCTATGATTCTATATAATTATAATTACAGGGCTGTGTCTTGTTCTCATTTACACGTATCTTCTCCATTGGGTTACACAATATAACCAGAGGTGGTATTTGGCCTATACATTTTATTTTGTATGTTTTATGCCCACATTCATTATTTATGACCCATTAGATGCATTTGTTTCTCAATTAATAAACCTCAGAAAATATTTTTAATGAAAGACTGTGGTTTTTTAACAATCATGTTGCTGCTCCTCTAGTAGCACTCGAGGATTAAATAAGACTGTGAGTAGTTGTTAACTAGCAATTGGTTACTGAAACACATGAGGTTTTTGTCTTCCCATTACTGAGGATAAAGAAATGATGCTTCTACAACCACATTGATATTGCCCATCTGAGTTCTCATTTCAAGGCACATGCTGAATTTGAAACCACCACATGGATTTCTCACCCATACCTTCAGCAGCATTGAGCATGCTGTGAAGGAGAAAAGCTGACGGATGTCACAGCTGGCCATGCAGACATCAAAAGTAATTATCTTTTTTAAAGACAATTACTTAGTTTTTCTTGGTTTTTTTTTTCTTTTTTCTCCCCTTCCCCTTCTGTTTTCTTAAGCAGTGCTACCACAGTTTTTCAGTCAGTTAACACAGGGCTTTGACGGCATCTGGGATTTGTGTGCTAGGACAATTACCCCGTGCAAGCCCTGCACAGCTGCACTGCTGGTGGAGTGACAAATGTACTCACTTTCCTTGCTTGAACAAACTACCAGCAGTCTGTTTATGAATACGAGCCTGGAGGTAACATTTGTAGGCTAAGGCCAGTCATGTAATCTCTGATACTTATGTCCATTCCACTGCCAACATGCTGTCTGCAATCTGAAAGATGCTTCTGCTCTAGTCTGACATTGTCTCATAAATGAAAGAGATTTGCAGAAGGGAGAGAGCTGGCCTATGAAGCCAGCAGTTACTTGCTCTTCCCTGTGTCCTGTTTTCAATATAAGTGCTTGGTTTAGGTTATTGTTCCTCCTTTTTCCTCTTCATTCATTCTGGCATTCTGTCCTGCCAAGCAATTGGAGCTATTCAACTCAAAGATACAAAGGATCCATGAAAACGCTTAAAGGGCAAGCTGGGTTGCTCATCGACACGGACTGCCATTCCCTAAGTTTTACACAACTTAGGGAATGGCAGCTCCTCTGAGAAATCATTCTCCATCCAGATCCTCAGGAAATGCATCCCAATGGGATACAAATGAGACAAATGAAATGCAGATGACTCCTTTCTGGCTACAGATCCAAGGAGGCCCGTGCCACATGGATATCTTCGGTCAGATACCTTCTGGTTTCTTCCAGCTCAAGAGTTACTCCTACCTGCCCAGGTCTGTAAGCATCACCTGTGCTTCCTCTGACTGCTGCACTACCAAGACAGCAAGGGAAACCTGGCATCTCTTCCTGGGTTTTAAGGTTCAATTTTCAAAAACTTTTGAAAGTCACAGTAGTCCAGTTCTAGGAGTCAGCTCATCCTCACAAATGAAAATGCAGATTCAGCCTGCCTAAATATTACCAAATTCCATGTAAGCAGAGTTTCCCATTTGCTGGCAGCAGCTCTTCGGAAGTGCCTGAGAAGTGAGAAATACCAGGCACAGAGATTCAGCTGGAAACCAGTGGCAATCTCGTGAATTGTCACTTCTGCTTCCCTTGCTATTTTGACTTCTCTCATAGCATTGGAAAATCAAAAGGAAACAACGTCAAGGAAAGAACACTCAAAAAAACACAGACGTTGACACAGCAAAAATCAGGTTCCTCCTTGTTCCCAAGACACTGAGATACCAAACCCAGAAGCATACTCTTGCTATTCTGACAGAAGCATTTAAAGGAAAGTTTTTCTCCATTTCATGATACTTGTTCATCTTATCATGAGACAGCATGTACCCCTATCAGAGAAAGGTTGTGACAGAAAGGTCAAACACTATCTTCCCTTTTACTTGTTACCTCATCCTGAGGCCCCCTTTAATTCAACATCAGGAGGAGACACCAGAAAAACTTTGTTATTGAATGAATATTTTGTTGCAAGAACAAGGATGTCCTGCTCACATTCCCTCCTCTATCACAAAAATTACAATCCTAAAGACACCTCCTGAAAGAATCCCGTCTAAACAGAATATAAGAAAAAAAAAAAAGTCAGCATGCTAATACAATTTTCTCCAAAACAGAGTTTAAAATCCCCCAAAAGCAGGACTAGACCAGGGACTTCAGTGCAGAGTTCAGCCCACTGTTGAGGCTGAAATCTTTTCACACAATATAAAGATGGATAGTCAACTCAAACTAACGTAAAGGCAGATAGATCAGCAGTTTGGGCATGGCCAAAATCTGTTTCAAACCCTGGAAACCAAACCCACAAAGGACTAAAGCAAAAAATCTAATGATAAATCAAAGCTACCTGATACCTCCCAAGCTCTCTAGCTTGACAATCTTTACAGCCAGTGAAGGGGCTCAGAGCTGTACTTTGTTTGTGGCCCTATTCTTAAATGGCCAGTCTAGGTAAAAGAGTTTATTATTCCCAGCCTAAGATAAATATCCTAGCTGCAACCACAGCTGTAAAGACACAGCCAGGATTATTTTGGTCATCCATCACCCACCTTGTGTCTCATCACCCAAGTAGGGGGTGCAAATCTCATTATAACCACCAGAGTGAGTCAAGTGCTACAACTTTTGTGCATGTCTATTACATTCAAGAATAACCTCCCAGCTCCTCCAGAGGGAATGGCAGAGATGTATGGACACCTCTCTTTGATCTGGGGAGTTCTTCCTCTACCTCCACTTTGTCTCCAGTTGCCTCCAAGGTCATACTGTCAGGACAGGGATGGCAAACCCCTCCCACCCTTGCATATGAATCTCATCTCCTGTCCTCAAAAACCACAGGCTACACATGTTTGCTGTTACTTCCAGATGTGTCCACAACTTGAAAGCAGTGATTTCAGAAGGGAAAAAACCTTTAGAGCTAGTGGAGCTAAGTCCCCCTTCTCCTCTCTCTCCTTCAGCTTCGGTCCAGGTCATCAACTCAGGCAACACCCAGCAGTTCCAGGGGACTCAGTAGCTCCCCACGGAAGCATCTACACGTGGATGGATCAGAGACACAATGCAACTCCTCTTCTCCCCATCACACTTAAAGCCTCGGTCTCAGCTGTCTCAGAATTTACTCCTAGAGGACCTTGGCTAAAGCCCTGCTAATGGATATCTAACAAGAAGTCATTTTGGTGTCCTTCCCCCTGCTGGAATGAAGCAGAACAATAGAAGCCATGGCACCGAGGAGCACTTGACTGCCCCGAGAGATGCAGGAGCACGTATGAGACTCGTGTGTCTCAGTGGCAGTGTCCCCACCCATGCAGCCCTGGCAAAGGGCTTTGTCCTGCTGACACCGCCAGCCCTGGGCTCTTCTTCAGTAGCCAGACTGGGGCTGCCTTTCCAGTGGCCAGTCGTGGGGATTGTGGTGGGTAAGCACACAATGCCACTTCTGTGTGGTGTTTAATTTCCCCTTGGAGAGGACAAAAGGAGGAGGGAGAAAGGAGACAGCCTGACTCACACCGACACCTGGAGCATTGACTCCAGAGCCAAGACTAGAGTGCTGCTGACACAAGAAGGGTTTGTCCTGACTTTTGGGAGTCCTTTTCAGAGTGGCTCTCTTCCCCATCAGCTGGTGACAGCCCACCCCCTCCACACCCTGTGCTGTGGGAAGTTAATTTAGAAGCCAACTTTGCCATCTGTGGACTACCCCATGCTGGGAAAACCCTCAGCTGGGGAGATCTGTTGTCTTTGCGGAGCGGCACAAAGAAATTAGAGCGTGGGAGAGAACAGGAACCTAAGAATCCTTCTAAGTCCTTAGCATATTTCTCCATGCATCCCCCAGACTCCACCTCTTCCACTCAAAGTACCTAAATGTGTCCTATAGTGATGTCTGCTGTTGACATCAGAGAAGGCTCAGAGCAGCACTCCTGCTGCTGCCCTCAGCTGAGTCACGACTCACGAACAAAGGGGATTTTGACCATTGTTATTTTATTATTTTCATTATTTCATTCATCATCTTAATTTCATTCTCTCACTCCTGGCCAAAAGAGGAAGAAAGACATACACACACAAAAGAAAAGGAAAAAAAAAAAATACTCGAACATGGTCCACATCTGGAAACTGATTTCCCAACCTCAGAACAAAGAGCTCTGAAATTGTGGCTCCAAATCTCCTGTTTGTGTTCTCCCATTATGTAAAAAGTCCTATAATAAAATCTAATGGAGAAAAAGCCCAAAAGCCAGCAAGAATTATTTGGAATTTATTAGCGAACAAGATACATTTGGAAGTCCTTGTAGAAGTGTACACTGAACTTCCAAAGTTATTAAGCTCAAGAAAAACCTGTAGGAGCATTTTGGTTCCAGAAATGTTCTCCCTAAAGATCAGGCTTGGCTTAAATAACTTCTTTAATCCCCCACTGAACTACTGTGTCATTTCTTTTACTTTCCATGTTCTGAAAAATCACTCTTTCTCACCCCTGTATAGTTTAGTGCTAGACAGGGATACTGAAGGGAGAAAAAAAAAATAAACAATTCCAGAAATCATAATTTTTCAGCAAGGAAAATGGGGACAAACAATTCTTAAGAGAGTTTAGGATATTAGTCATTTTTGACAGCAGAAAGTTTCTCAGAATGGGTTAAAAATCCACTTTTAACAGAAAAGAATTTTGCAAGTCAAAGAAATGTTTGTGTGGGAAAAAATATTCAAACACATTCAGTTTTTAATTTGAAAACTGTAACACCAATCATAGCATTTCAATGGAAAGAAAATGCATGCGTTGTTGAGAAATGGTGCAGTGTACCCCACTGGGACAGAAAGAAAAGGATTATTAATTGAGAATTGTTAAGGAGAGGATGATTATTAGAAGGCTTCAAAAGCAGATGCTTCTCTAACCTGGTTTCTCATATAGAGAGACACCCAAGGGCCACGTGTAGTTTGGCTTCCATTTCCAACTCCTGAATGGCAACCCAACACACTGGCACTACAGCGAAAGCCAGGGCTCCTGTATGCCATGGATTTGTCCTTTAGCTCCAAGCCAAAGTGCCCTAGAAGAGGCACCACACCTGGATGCACATGAAGGAGTCTACATTGTTCAGCAGCCTCCTGGTTATAAACTCTTTCCTTGCTCCTCTCTTTTCTTTGATGTTACTGTGCTTATGGTCAGCATTGAATCATTGGGCTGCGCCTTTCATCTGGACCCTTGGGATGCGTTATAGGCATGGAAAGAGAAAGGCACCACTTAATAACACTTTCCAAGTACAAGGGAGAGGAAATTCCTGGAAAATCAGGTTAAGACTGTCCAAAAAACTTCTTCGAAGAAACATGGCAAAGTGTATATAGCTATTTATGGTGGAGATGGAAGTTAGACTGGCCTTGAAGGCAAGCGGCTGCTGTCCAGACAGAGCTTTTAATCATCATTCCAGTTAGGCACTGAAAACTAAACACATCATAAGTAGCTGGGGAATAAGGGCTATTCCAAATAAATAGCCTCATTATTCTGCAGGAACTGCTCTAGCTCATATATGTTTACCTACATTTTTATTTTAAAAGAACCAAGGATCCTAAACTCAAATTCTGAATTGCAGAATTCGAATTCTGAAACCAATCTTCTTTCTCCATGCATGGCATTACTCAAATAACAACTGAATTGTTCAAAACATTTTTAAATAACAAACAGTGGTTTTTCTTCAAAAGAAAATAAATTTATGAGCATTTTCTCTTACCCTTCCTCAAATTTTTCTAATTTTTAAATAAAAATCCCCACAAACGCAAGAAACTTCTCCAGCTTTGTTTTTCTTCATTCTTCCTCTGTTGCCTCACTTTCCATGGCAGAACAGAATAAAAGCTGATGAGAAGGTGTAGGGAAAAATAAAGAATAATTCAACCAAATATTTTCATTTGTGTCTTTTAAAAATGGAAGCTGCCAGAGCTGTTTTCTACCGCTTTTCTGAGATGGTTTTCAGTTTTTGCCTTGCTTGCATTTTACTGTCAAATGAGAAAACTGAACTTTTTTTTTTTTTTTTCCAAGCTGGGCTCAAAAGCAGGAAACATTATTAGATGAGCTTAACACAAACACACACACAAACACAATCCATGCAATAAATTCTTGCTACCTGCAGATATAGTCAGCTCTCAGTCCCAGCCCAGGTGTGGTCCAAGTGCTCAGCTCAATGAATAGCACATACTACCTGTTTTTCTGTGAGACATTTTAATGCTGAATCTCAGAGGAGCCATCAGCCTCTATAACATGTGGCCACAACCTCCTGTTACCAGCCCTACCTCTGTTGTAGTCACCCTGCTCAGAGCAATGCAACTTCAGCAGAGGTTATGTTCGGCCTCAGGTCTCCACGGTCTTCAGTCTCCTTCTCTCTAAAGTCAAAATTTCTCTCATTTATTAGCAGCTGAAACACATACTCAGCCCCCTGGTTTCCTGTGGGAACTCAGTGCATCACCTCGGATGCTCTGAGTCCCAGGGAGAGCCCCTGGGGGGCTCAGAAGTCCTGGAATGTAGCCAAAAGTACCTGGTGGCTTGATTTTGACCCTTCGAGAGTCGTGCTATCTCAACATGAGGATTCACAGGTTTCTGAGGTGTAAATGGTGAAGGACAAATGCTTTTTTAGACTAGAACATAGGTTTTAGGATTCTGGTGCAAGGGGGTATGATGGAGACAAGATGGAGGATTTAGGCCCGACCTCGTGGTTCTTCTTCTTCTTCTTGTCATCCATCTTCTGTGTGATGTATGCACTTTGGATTGGCTTATACTAAAGGTGCACTGTTCAACAAAGGTGATGGGAATTGGAGAAAAATTGTAAATATCATACACGTAATTATCAGTATAAGAATGTTCTACTGCCCCAGGGGCGGAGAGTTTGCGTGTGGCTGTCTTGCTGGTCGGATCTCAGCTGGGCAGAAGAAGAACTTTTTAGATAAGATAAAATAAACAACCTGAGAAAAAGATCAAAAGAAGAGTCCAGACTCATCTGTTCATCGCAGGCTGTCTGCGGACCACCCTACGCGTGTCCGACAGAGACAGGCAGCCGATCGGACAGTTTCCATCCCAAAGAACCAAGTTAACCAGCTGCAGACAAGGTCTTGCACCTCCCCATCACTTCCCTGCACTACTGGTGTTCCACCCAGGATGCCAGCTCACCCCAGAATACGCAGCCCTCCCTGCTTTACCCCAACTGTTTCAAGAGCCAATCCATTTCTCACACCTCAGGTCTTGAAATCAGGCAAAATGTAAAATTTTTATTAATAAAAAACACTTTCTAGCCTTCATGCATGCTAAGGGAAACTTGGAGATACCATCTGAATGCAGTTATAGGCTCCCAAACCAAGCAGCAGTCTGTGAAGAAGCAGGTACATATTTCAGTCTTGTGATTATTTTCATTCAGCATCACTGTTTCTCAAGACTTGACTCACTATTTTTCAATGCTGCCAAGGCTGGCATTACTGACCGTGAGCTCTGAGAAGTTTTGAGGATCTACTATACAAAAAGGGGGGACTTAAGCTTGTGATGCTGAGCCTTTCAGTGCTGTGAGCAGGTCAGGTCTGCTGTGTGTCTCAGCAGAGCCCTGTCCCGTGGGCACGGCACACACAAACCCTGTCCCACCCATTCTTGTCCCAGCCAGCCCTCTCCCTCAAGGACTCATCTGGGGCACAGCAATCCTCCACGGGTGCAAAAGCAAGGCTCAGTCCTGCTCCTCAAAGGAATCCATGAGAATTTTTGCCTTTGGCATATTCATGGAGACAGGGTCTTGCCCAAAACACATACCAAGGGAATAAATAGTCCAGAAATATGAATTCTCTTTGCCTCATACCAAAACATTCATAGTAAGCCCAGGCGGCTTACTCCACAGCAAAACATTGGCAGGAGGAAATGCTAATAAAATACTAAGACACTAAAAAACACCAAGAAAAACTTCCCAGAAGAAATAAACATTAGAAGAATATGTTGCCCATTCAGTCAAAAAAATGCTAACAAACTAATGCTGTCTCATGATGAATTTGAAATATTTACAGGAAGAGAGCACAGAATTTTGGCTGACAAACACAAAAACTATCTTCTAGCACAACGTTTTTTTCTGTGCAGAATAAAAGGGAAAGGAACCAGAGGAGGGAAAGTGGAAGAGTGAGGGCAGGGTGAAAGAAAGGGGACAAAAAGCAAGAGAGGAATATGGATTAGGGAACTGATGTAAAAAGAAAACAACAAAAAACAAACAATCAAGGGGGAAGAGAGACAGTTCACACTAGGAAGACTTGCTGCTCCATAGTTACCTGCCACTAGCCAGATTCATTGACATCTCCCTTAGGCAAGGAACAGACTCCTTCACCTCCCTCACAAAAGAAGTGGAGACCTAACAGGGCCTGCCAGCAACACACACAAAACATTATGCTCCCCAATGGGACAACTGGGGCCAAGTGAGTGGAAAGAACATGCCATTTAATAATTAATTTGTTCTATATTCATGTCATTAGAGATAATTACATGAGTTGGTCCCACAGCCTGAGCCTTCCTCAGCCACATGATTCATAATGGACAGTTGCACAACACGGCTGTCAATGACTTCATCATGTTGCATGGAAAATCCTCTCTAGATGCGCGTGTGTGCAGTGACTCACTTTGACACCTTGGGTTGACATTTGCAACCTGGGCCAAGTCCATCAATAAGACAAAGGCACTTCTTGTGAGGATTCCAAGCCACTAGGTTGGGTATCAAACAGTGGAGCACACAGGAGAAGGCAAGAAAAGGCGGCCCTCAAATGTTCAGTTCATGTGTGCAACAGCTGAGGGCACTGGCACAGGAAAACACTCGAGGCAACAGCTCTTCTCTGGCAACAGCCAAAAACAGGACTACAGAGAGCAAGGCCTCTGCACAGCACTTAAAGTCCACAAGTAGGAACATCCCAGGAAGCTCTCAAGAACCAAGACAGGCCTTTCTATTTAGAGAGAAGAAGATATTTCATAACTGAGAGTCAGCAGGAACAGCTAAGTGCTGCACAACAGCCTGAATGAGAAGAGGAAACATTATGTAAAATAGCACTCAGACAACACTTGGGAAGAATAAGCAAGGTCTACCATAAATCCAGGCACATGGGATACAGGAACCTCCACCCAGGAGTGTATACCAGAGCAGCCCTCTCAATCCATCTCCACCCTGGAGACAACACAAGAAATAGGAGCTATAAACAGAAAATTAAATAGATGGTTTCTTCTCTCCATTGGAGAAACTGGAACTGAGAAGATTTCTCCCAACTCCTTTGGCAGTCCTTTGTAAAATCTTTCAGAAAAATCAAAATAAAGATCTTGAAAGGAGTGGGTAGCATGAGCCCAGTACTGCACGAAGAAAGCATGATGAACATAGAGATGCTCAGAGGGAACACTAAGAGAAACATTTCAGAGAAATGTTTTCACTGACCAAAGGTTTTAAACAGTGGATGAACACAACCACCTTAGTAATTCTGGTGACTTGGTTCATTCTGGAAGAAAATAAACATAAGTGAGTAAAAATCAAGCCATTCTGTTTTGTTTAAGAAAAGCTGATTTTTTTTCCATTTGAAATGAGATTTTATCTTGCTATACACTTTTCTTTTTGTTTGTTTTAAGTCTAGAGCCTTGAATACTTCTGCATGGAAAAAAATTAAAAAGAAGTCCTCAAAGTTTTCAGTTCAGCAAGGAAGCCAGGAAAAAGTTGCTTGATTCCACCCATCTTCCCTGCCATTTCAGTCATCCACCCAACTCCCAGTCATCTCAAAAGCAGATGCACCTGTATCCAGGTATCCTGGAACTGAGAATGCACAAGAGAACCCACAAGAGCCTCTCAACCACTAGACAAAAGAAACCTTCTGGGAAATGTGTAAGAGGATGGAGGCAGCAAAAAGAAACCCTGGGTTAATGCTGGGAAATGAGGCACAAGCAAAGCCTGTTGTAGCTGCTAGGATTTGCTGCTGCCCTGGTTGTACCATCACAGATTCTCTCCCAGCAGTGCAGGGCAGACAGCCTGATGGACAACAACCCCATGGGGGACACACTTGTCCTAAGAGAGGGTGGCCAAGCACCCTGCTGCTCCTCCACGGGTCTGTTCTTGGTAGGGTTGGACTTGCAGTTTTTCTCACATCGTTGTGCCATCAAAGCCATGGGGAAATGCCTTTTTCCATCTGACTTCAAATCCCCCAAGCTGGCCTTGACCCCATGGGGAGAGAAATCACAACTGTTGATCACTGCACCTAATTTTTCACATTTTTCCAAGCTAATAGTGAGCCAAGGGCAAAATGTGGTCAGTCAAGGAGAATTACATAGCACTTTAAGGCTTTCACACCTTTGTAAGGGCACACAAGAAGGCATGGCAGAGCCAGATCTCCCCATTGCTCCCCAGGGAATACTGTACTCACCACAGCCACACCCATTTCTTTCTGCATCCCTCTGGCCCTGCTGCAATAAGTGACACCCCTTCATGTGCCAGGCAAGCCACGCTGCTGCTCCTCTCACTAGAGCTACTTGTTACCCTAGATCAACACTAAAAAAGAGAAAAATAAAATAGCTCTGCCTTGGGTATCATGCAGTGCATTCCAGTTCCTCCCTAGTCAGTGTTTGTGCAGTGGTTTAAATACGTGAAGAGTTACATAAATGCTAACTATTATTATAATGTTCCCCTCCTTCCAGTCAGCTCCCCCCACAGACTCACAGAAACATTCCCCACCTCCCATTTTAGCACGTTCATGGCATCAGAAATTACCCTGTTTTCATTTACCCTGCCCTTTGCCATATGATCCTGGCCCTCAGAAGCTTTAAATAGTCTGCATTATTATGAAGGCTTGTTAGGACTTGTCCCTAATCACTCCAGGAATAATCCTTGATGGCTTGTTTCAGACTGTGTGTATGAATGTTTGTACAACCACAGGGCTCTGGCTTGCTTAGGTCACTCCTAGAAGGGGAATTAAAGATTTATGTTCAGTACAGGAGTGGCACACAGTGGGAACCTGTGTGGCAGTGAACCCATTGTTGTGTCTGCATACTCTGAAGCTCCCTTTAGAGAAGATCTGAAATAAAAATGTACATTTCAGCAAAGAACAGGCTGACCAGATTACGTGTTGATAGATGTCTAGCAGCAGAAATCAACCTGCCCTTTAAATGCCGAGCAGCAGAAATCAACCTGCCCTTTAAATGCAGGGACACTAAAAATGGTGCAGTCAATGCACTTCCCAGAATTGTGCTCATTACAGCTGGTCCCACAGCTTGCACTGCTTGTCTGGTGCACAAGAATTCCAGCATTAGATACTGAAATATTAGCTCTCTGCTGGGGTTACAACCCCTGTTGTCTACCTTTTGATCATGATATAAATTGAGAAAAGATATAGCGAAATTGGTGCTTAATAAAGCTATTTTACGAAAGCTGGCAATTAGAATTCAATGTCATCTGCAGGAGAAAATACAAAACAGAGATAAATGTACTTTTGGGTTGGTTTCCAGCTGCAAACTTGAAGAAAAACAAACCACACAGTAGCATGACAGCACCAAGACTCGTGCCATGTAGACTGCAGCGTGTATCAGGCAGGGCAAACAGATTGCCAGACCTCTGTTTACCAGGGGTCTCATTGGCCCACTGAGATAAAACTTCTGGTGTTTGGAGATTTTGCAGTCATACTATTCATTAGCAACATTATCCCACCCACTACGTTCTCATGACACCACAGGTACCAAAATGGTAAGTGAGAGACAGCTGAGAAACACCTGCTAAAATAATACCATCACAAAATGCTTTTGCACCATAGATCAGCATCCAGTCTCCCCAGCCACGTGGCCTTCATGTTTTTTGGATAATCCTTGAGCATTTTGTGACATCTCACCATCTCTAGAACACTAGAAGAGATATCTGAAGGAACTAAGATCAAAAAGAGGTTTTGGTGCTTGTCTTTTCATCTTTTGAACTCTTCAAAAGTAGCAAAGACAAAGACTGTATAAAGTCTTTTGGAATCAGGAGATGCTGATGTGATCATCTGCAGGATGGTTTAGGGATTTTATCTGAGATTAATGTCCTTAGCTTAGTGCTTGGTCAAACAGCCCTTCTCCCAGAAAAAAAAAAAAAATCCCCAAAAGATAAGTTATTTGCAGCACTTCTATTTGTTTTGCAGGCTACCGAGATGAAATCAGTGTTTTTAAGGAAAAGGGAACAAGAGAAGCTGCCTAAATGCCTGGGTGGGAAAAGGGCAGCAAATGGAAGGAAGTACTACAAGAAACCATGCAGACCAGAACTGACATGGGAGTTAAGCCTTGAGACCCTCAGTGCAGGGGAGCCCATACTGTAGGACAACTGAGGGGTCACAGGCTGCCAAACAAAGACATTTGGGAAATAAGAAGGTCCATTCTCTTAATGGGGAGATAGCTCACTCACAGGAATGTTCACCTTCTCATATGGACATAGCAGGCAAAACTATGAAATAATATTAAGAAAACTCTTTAAAGGGGAAATCCTTGCATTGCTCTAATCCACAGAGGATTTTGCAAAGGAAATGTCATTGTTTTGCACTGCAGCCAGCCACACAAAGACAGGCAGGGGTGAATTTATCTTACCTAAGAGCACCCAGTAAAACCAGAGATAAGTATGGAGGAGCTTTAATATTCTGATCTCAGAACAAAACGTGGTCCTTTAGTCTCCCAGCATCCTAGGCACAAATCTGGGGTCATAAAAGAGGGAATACTCAGATTGTTTAGGAATGTGAATTTGTGCTGTAACACAAAGTCAGGCTCAAACCAAGTCATTGCAGAAGATGGACTTGGCTTCCTCATGGGCAGAACCTTCTGAGGGCCAGTACTGTCTGCCCTCCCTAAACAAAGGTATTGGCAAGCAGGGAGGGAACTCAAGCACACCTGGCACTAAAGCATGAGACATTTCTTCAAGATGCAAAGTCAAACTTTGCACAAGGGTAAACATGGAGCAGAGACCCATGGAGACACTGGCTCCTGACAATGCTGCAATGAGCAGGAAGTTACAGAAATTAAAGCAGTGAATCACTCAAACAAAAAATGTTCTTCACCATATGCAAGGAGAACCAAGTTTGAGGAGGAGACAGAAAATAGCTACCCCTTAAATAAACAAAGACACAAATACAAATAAACAGATCTGTGAAAGCAGGTCCTACTTCAAAGTTGGACCTTGAGGTGAAAAATTCATTAAGAAGCAGCCATTCCTAGAGAAGCTCCCCTCAAAGAGGAGCCTGAGGACACTGGGAGCACAGCCTTATTCTAATGGATGTTCAAGTAAACACACAGGGGGGTCCTCACACTATTTCACCATGTGGACCGCACTGAGATAGCCAAATTAGAAACTGAGACTCCCTGCAAACTCCAGAGAGAGGGGCAGTCATTTTTTGAACATGATTCAGAGCCCAGAGGGTAGGAACCTAGCTCCTGTTCTACTTATGTGGTCCAAACCACCCCCAGTGGCGCCTTCCCCTCTTCTTAATCCACACTCAATGTTTAGGCAGCTGGACATAGGTTCCCTACACTACATGGTGACTATTACACAATGACAGCAAATTCCTGAAATCTTCTCTATGTGGTAAGCATGGTATGAGCCCAGAGGGAAATAACAGAATCCGAGATGGGGAACCTGATGCTGCCTCATAGACTGGAATGGCAAAGCTGTAACAAACAATAATTTATTTTTTAAAAAACTTATTTTAGAACTTGGATGAAGTCTAGCACACATGAAAGATGGAAGAGGGAGAATGTACTTCTAGAGTCTACATCACTAAACATGCACATAAAACAGTCCTGTTTTTCAAAAGGAGAGGGAGTAAAAGCTCAGCTACTCCAGATGATAAAATCAGATCCTCTGTCGAGGTGCTGTGGAGAGATCACACAATAGCTACAGACAAGAAACAGAAGATTTTACTGAGCTCAGAAGGACTAAAAGGTGTTGACTAAACCCATATAAACAGTTATGGTGGACATGGTTGAATCTATATTTCAAAAAAGAGCAGTTTCAGTTCTGGATGCATTGAGCATCAGTTACTACTACCACACAGCACATTAATTATTTTGCTATAGTTAACCATTGTACTCTTTACAGGTTATCAGCCACGAATGCCACATTCTCTTCCAGTATGAAAAAAAAAATGCATATACAGGAAAAGAGAAGGTAAAACTACAGAACAGGATTTTGTACATTGGACATTGTAACACCTTATCAGGCCCCAGACGAATGAGATCAGAAATGCCAGCTGGAACCCACAGGGCTTATCTGGGCACTCAGAAGCATAGGAAGAACGAGAGCCAGAGGGGTTTTATTCTATATGAATCCCTGAATGCTGCTGCTGTAGATAAGGAGCAAAGTCCCAGGTTCCACAAAGTCAATGACAAATCTCAGTTTGACTTCATTTGGGCTGGGATTTCCTGCCCAGCATCCAAGGGTAAAAACTACACTAAGCACAGGAAAAAGGCAGCTGAAACTACTGAACTTGTGCATGGCTCATGATTGCAATTGTTTTGCAGCCAGCATAAGCATACCTGCAGTAGATGGGAAAGGTGGCTGATGGGTAGTTTGGGATAGCCAACCTTGTTTTCTGATGTTTAGAGCCAGCCAGACTTTTGGGGGTTTAGGGATCATTTTTGGTTTATGAGAGTGTTACCCTATGCACAAAGCAACAGAGTCTAACAACTTGTCTGCTGTTGGAGGAGGATCTTGAGGCCCTGGGGCAGGACCCCCATGTCAAGTAAATGGGGGGCAACAGCAAATCCCAGCAATTTACCAAGAGGGAAGAGCTGTTGGACAGTCAACAAATCATAAAATTTTAAAAGCAAGCAGCAATCTGCCAAAGCAATAGTCTGGAAGCTCACACAAGGCACTGGCTTGCTGGAAGGAAGATCAGGGCTCACAGCAGAACTCTGCCAGGCTCAGTCTGCTTCAGGTGGAGGCTCACAGGGCCCACTGGCTGGGGTTTGGCCACCCAGCTCCCAACAGGGACAACCCTCTGTCCAGGAGAAAGCAGAGAAGGTGTTCACACACAAAAGAGAACGAGCTCCCTATCCTTTCAAAGCATCCAAAATATTTCAGGTTACACCTCCCAGAGTTAAGATGAAGATCTCAAAGATAACAACAGAAACAACACAGGTGCCATGCTCCAAGTGTTAGAGTAAAAACCCCACCTCTCAATCAAGGCTAATATGGTCTGTGCTTGGGGGCCCTACTTATTGCCACATGAGACAACATACAACAAACTTTGACTTGCTGTTGGCATTGGGACTGCTTCTAGAAACGGCCCAAATTTCAAGGGAAAGAGAAGCATGTTCAGTACTTTTTCAGTTTCTTCTGCCTGTTTCTCATGGAACCTTGACTCTCCTATTATGGCTGTGCCAGCAGAAGCCACAACAGGACCAGCAGAGACATAGGCAACCTCTCCCACCTCTTCTCCAGCCACCAGTGACCTTCCAGCACACCCCACCCAACACTTCCCAGGCACGAGTTCTCCCTCAGCCACATCGCAGCTGCACAGAGCGCCAGCAGGAGAGACAGCAGGGGCTTGTTTTCACCTTTTGGTGGTGGCTCCTCTCCCTTGTGCGGGGTGTGTGGGCTTTTTACGGTGCCAATTAAGTGCAGGCCGGGGCTGGGGTGGAGGTGCGGCGCGCCGAGGCCCCGTCTCGCTGCCTCCGCACTGTCACCTTCCATTAAGCAGCTGGCGGCCGGGAGAAGGGGAGGGAAAAGCCAGCGGCATGTTTGGTTTGCTGTTTTTGTGGGCACTTTAGGACTTCAAAGGGTTCTCTCTGGTTCACAGGGGGCAAGGGGCAGAGGTCAGTAGGCACGGTTTGACCTCCCTTTCACCTCCTCCCCGAAAGGGAGAGACGCACACACACAGAGGAAGGAGAAAAGGAAGAGGGGATCCTGGCAAACACTTTTATCCTCTAATCTTTCTTCGCCTTAGTGCTGTAGAGGCTTTGTCCAGCAGACAAAGTGCCCTTCGAAGTCTGACACTTCTATCCTGGACTCTTCCTCCTCTTGTCCAAGGAGAGAAAATTAAAGTGAAACAGCAGCACAACAAAAATTTTTTTTTTTATTTTTTTTGGGGGTGGGGGGAATATTAAAAAAAGGAAAATGCTGCTCGTAGGGGCTGGGTTTTCTCATTTTTTATTTTGGGGGGGAGGGGAAGTTGGGGGTTTTTCTGGTTGCCTTTTTTTCCCTTAGTTAAATAGCTGTCCATCTATATATAAGCCCACTGATTCCACATGAGGGAGGGAGAAAAGAAGCATGATTGTTCAAGATCCAGCTCGAGATGTAAAACATGCATTTTCTTGTCTTTAAATACAGCATTGTTGTATTTATTTATTTATTTTTAATGGCGAGGTCGCTCGCCCGGGGCACGGAGGAATAAGTTCGAGTTTCAGAAAGCTCTCCACAGCTGGTGATTATATCCCTTGCAGTGCGTACAAAGACATTGAGAAAGCAGCAGAGAAAGTAAACAGTATCACTTCTGGGGATGGAGGGGGAGAGGAGGAGGGGGCAGAGGAGGAGGAGAAGAGAGGCAGATGAAATTTAAACTGGCGGTCAGCCCAGGCACCAACTTAAAACAATACAGTGAGAGGAAGCCAAAAAGGAAAAAAAAGAGCCCAGAGGGGTGTGTGTAGAGACACACAGCGTGTCTGTGTGTGCGCGCACGCGCGCGTGAAAGGGCGCGAAGCAAACCTGCGGCAAGGAGAGGAAGGGATGAGGTTGCTAGCCCAGGGGTTCAGAAGCCATCCCTTGGGGTCCATCACAGAGCAGAACAGCTTGAAAGCTGTTTCTTGAAAGCTTGAAAGGGGAGGTTGTTCAGGCAAAGTCATCATCCCAGTGTAAATACATCTGTGAGCATTTCTAATCAGCTGGCAAAGCGTAGCTGTTCACCTCTCTCAAGACTGAGGGAAGGAAAACCACAGGGTCTGGAAACAGCACTTCTAGCCCTGTCATGTCCTGCATCCTCAAAACCAAAAATGACAAGAAAGTGGCAGGCAGGCCCTGACTAAAATCTAGTGACTGATGGTCTCCCAGCTGGCACAACAGACTTGGGCTAGGCTTATCTGTCAGCTGGCTTTAGGAATCATGATCCTACTTGGCTTGAGGCAGTTTAAGGTTAAGCTAGTGTCTTTCTCTAGCATTTTGGTTTGACAGTATGGGAGAAGACAGTGTTATGACTGGCTGGTGCTTTGGAGGGCCAAATATTTTGTGTGCCACAGCTCAGGGCACAAACTGGATGCAGTTTGGTCCAGGCCCATACAAGCCCTTCTCACACAGATGGGCTGTGGGTGCTGGCTGAGGCTTACCTACACCAGAATAGTTCTGGCTGTGTTACATCTTCTCTGGTCACACTGACCGTGATTTCACTGGAATAAGGTTAGTCATCTTAGTGTGGGGGAAGGGAAAGGCAAGCTTTTTGCAATATCCATCTGCCTGGAAAGAGCTAACAAGCCTTCCCTTACAGATGTCTACACGTGTACCTCAGCAGAAATGTAGTTGGAAAGCTTCTGGAGAGACAATGTACCTTACAAGGATCAGGCCAGCCTGTTCTTTGGGCTGCCCATCAAGTTTTCCACTACCTTTCACACCCGGAGAAGTCAGGCGTCCTGCAGGTTGATGTGTTCTCTAAAGTGTTCCAGCAATTGCCCTCTCCTCCAAGAAACAACACAAATCTTGAGGCCATTGCTGCAAGCCCTGGCAAACCATGGCTTTCACCTCATATGGGAGTGCAGTGATGCAGCCACACTTCTGGCTGAGCTTCAGCACCCTTGGAGTGCTTGACAGGACAGGTTGGTCAAGAGACAAACTCCAAGTGCTTACTACTCAGTGTGTTGCTGCCTTGAAATAAAGGCCACCCCAGACAAGCACTCCTGCTAACCTCACAGTCCTCTTGTGCTACAAGACTAGCTGGCACCATCCTTCTCAGTCCCTTTGCTGTCTGCCACCAGTTTGGGGAAAGAAGATGCATGATAGCAGGGGCCCATTTGTGCTACACTTTGCAACTTCTACACACAGCCTGGACCAGAACCAGAAAAAGCAGACATCATGGAAAAATACAGCAAACAGCACTGCACTCTACAAAGGATCCCTCAATTCCCCCCACCCCAGGGCTTTATGAAATTTGGTATGAATTCAACTGATGCAGCAGCTTCTCCCAGGGCTTTTTGCCCTGTCTCGTTGACACATGGTGCATTTATAATCTGCCACCACAAATATTTTCAACTGCTACAAATAATGCCTCAAGGTACAGAGTGATGATAAATTAGAACCTTAGCCTCCCATTAAGAAGGGCCAATAATTCAACATTACTTTTAAACTTCAGTGACTACAGAACTGAAATGAGATGTCATTTCATTTACATCAGACACTCTAAAATTTATGCACTGGCTACTCAAAGGTAGTTTTCTGCTTGAACAATGCAAGTCGCAATGGGAGAAAATCTAGCTAGATTTTAGGCTAAAAGATTCACATTTAAGGCCAGTCAAGCAGTCAAGCACTGGAACAGGCTGTTCAGAGTTGTTGTGGGATCTCCATCCTCAAGAGAAGCTCAAAATTGGACTGGGCAAGAAGGCCCTGAGCAACCTGAACTAATTTTGCCCTGTTCTGCAAGGGCTTGAACAGGTGACCTCTGGAGGTCCTTTTCAACCTATATTAGTCTGTGATCAAGAAGGCCACGTCAGAACCTGCCCAAGATACATACAGCACCTCAGGTCTGAGTACAGACATCAGCATGGAGGCACCCCTGTTGAGGTGTTTCCAATACAAACATTGCCATGGTTACCTTTTGATTAAAACAAACTCCGTTCTACTTGTCTGCTTCCCAAGGGTAACTACGCAGGCAAGCCAAAATAAGAGATTCTGAGTGCATTAAATCTCCAGGTGTTGTCTGTGAACCTACAACCACTGTATGCACCCAACCAGACCCTGCAAAGGGGCAGGCCAGATGGCTGAACCCAGCAGACCACCACCAGCACACTTCAGAGGACTCTGACTCTCCAAATGGGCAGAGTCTGATTTGCAGATGAAGAATGGGAGCAGATCACCAGTCTCCTCTCCATTCAGATGTTGACCAAAAGCAATTTCACTTTCCATTCTTACAGTAAGAGCAAATTGTTTTGGTTTCAGCCGAATGGGTCCATGCTCACTTTCCTTGTAGGAAGTGCACTGAGGTCTCTTTGTGGTGAAAAAAAAAAATAAATAAAAAAAGAGGTTTTCTATAAAAAGTAGTGTCTTCGCCTACCTAGGCACGTGGCTAACAAATATAAAGATCACCATCTAGTGGCTTACAGGGAAGATACCATCTGTCATGTATCTGCAAGCTTGATGACCAATAAAGTTGTTTCTACAACATATTACAAATTATTATTGCATTCAGCTCTTAAGCAAGTTAGGCACCTACACAACCACAGCCATGGACAAGTTTCTGACTCACAGAAGAGTGAGGTTCATCCCTCCTTGCAAGCAAATGCTGACTTCTTCCTCATCCTCCTTTTCTCCATCTCCAGTCCTGTGCAGGATTTGGGCACATGGTGAGGGATCTGTGATTTACTTTAAGGCCCAGAAATTAGGTGCCTATTGTAAACCAGGCAAATTCCTATTGTAGTTAATATAAGGAGACAGATACAACCAGAGGCTGATGCATCCCATCATTTGTATAGAGGAGGAAGATAGGTAGGATGAACCTATTTATGAGATCCCACAGACTGGAAAACCAATTACCCAGCAAGCATGAAAGCCTCTGGAAAGCTTGGCCAGTAAGCTCCCCTTGGGATAGCCTATGTCAACCCTTTTCCATTTGCCTCACTGGAAATCATTCAGGTTGAAGTATTCCTGAAATAGTCCTCAATGGAAAGACAGGTCTCCAATTTCTGACAAAACCTCTGTTAGCTGAAATATTTCTGATGAGCTCTACATCCTGTTCTTCAAGAAAAGATGGGGAGAGACATCAACATGGGTACCTCTGGAAAGTTCTCTCATCCCAGGACGGTCTTCCACTAACATGGCTGTGGTGCTCCTAGACCACAATCGAGCCCAAGCACTTCTTCAAATCTTCATGCTGGGCCACATAGGCCATTCCTAAAATATCACATACAACCACACACTTCAGAGACATGTAAATAGTTGAAGTACTACCAGTGCATGGCACTGAATGCCACCAGGCAGGGCCAGATTTGAAGCAAACAGAGGACACAGTTTAATTCCAGACTGAATTCTCCAGGTACTTCAGAAGCAGCTCTCCCCATTTTAACCAAGCCATTATGATGGCTTAGTACCAGAACCAAATCATATATCTAAAGTGTCATTTTGGCACATCTTCATGCCACGTTCCCAATTTTCCAGGCTGTCGAAACACACGCTGCTTTGTTCTGGGGAGAAGAGAAATTCTCTACACAATCTCAAGCACAAAATACAGACTCATTCACACTTCTGTACACAAACACAGTTACACTGCTGTTTCTGATGTTTCTGATGGCCTCCTTTAAAGCTTACACATAGATATCAACCTCTTCCCCCATGTAACAAGTGATAGGATGAGAGAAAACGACCTTGGGGTGCACCAGGAGAGGTTTAAGTTGAATTGTGGGAAAAATTTCTTCGTCAAAAGGGCCATCAAGCATAGGCTGCCCAGGGAAGGTGTGGAGTCACCATCCCTAGAGGTATTTAAAAGCCATGCAGGTGTGGCACTTAGGTTTAGTGGTGGACTAGGCAGTGTTAGGTTAATGGTTGGACTCAATGACCTTACGGGTCTTTTCTAACCCAAGTGATTCTACTCTTTGATTTCTCTGCATCACCCAAGATGAAAATCCAGCCATCTGTTGCACATCTGTGCTTATCTGGAGATAAAGAAACTAGAGTTTAAAAATCCATGTTCCTCTATGAAGATACAAGATAAGGAGACCTGTGATCACTAAACCACAAGAGAAACCACTTACAGAAGCCACCAAATTTGTATGGCATTCATCACATCTGTCTCTAGGTGACAAACATATGTATTTACAGTCGTCTCCTGTTACAGGCTCTGGAGAAATGAAGTCCAACGGAAGGAAATTGGCTTAGATGCTTCATGTAAATTGGGACAAACCAACCTCTGGGGGGGCTCATCACCTTCTCCTCAGAGGGCAGAGAGCCCTGATAAGCAACTTCAAAGGTTGAGGCTAGAACAGGACTCCATGCTCAGAACGTGGAAGGGATATGGTATCTCTTTTTGGTCTTGGGATCTGAACAGCAATCATGAACAAGAAATCCATTCAGCACTCCTAGTGGTTCCATTGTCCTCCAGGGGACTTTGCATCCGGCTCAAGAGATGGACAATTTTCCATAATCTCAGCAATAGCTTTTGTGGGGCACACAGGCAGGACCCCTGCAGACCAGAAGTAAGATTCAACTCAGTGGGCCTAGAAACCACTGCATGCCTTTAGCTAAATTTGGCTGCTGAAGGGCAGCTCTAGTGGGGTGAGGCAAAGAAGTGCTATTTTCCCTCAGGAAAGCTAGCTTTATTTTCTAAAGGTTAATGAGAAATAGAAGAAAATTAGGCTAGCCAAAAGAATGAAAATAAATGTTTTTTTTCTTCTTCTTTCCCCCTCATTTTTCAGAAAAAATGCATGGCTTTGGTTTTTCTGCAGGCAGTTGCTTCATATCAGTGTACCATGTGGTGACTCAGACATGTTGTTATTCTAATCCAAGCCAAAGGGGAGATATATTTTATGAGATCCATGACTCCCCCTTGTCTTTCCATACTCTATGCTTTCTTGAGAGAAGAAAAAAGCACAGTCCAAGCTTTGAGGAGTGTTCATATTGTCTCTTGGCAGGTCGTAATCTGCCAAGCTTCCAGCGAGCGAGGCTAAGAGAAACTTAAGTGTGCAGTAAGCTCACATGTAGCATCAAGGGCAGAATTTGGTTCTAAGTGCCATAAAGCAGTGTGGGGGAGGGCAGATATACCCATAAAGATTTAGAGCTTCTAACATAAACCTAAAGGGAAATCTGAGGAAAGGGGCTTTGGTGAGAGTTGAGTTAGTGCATATAGCCTCACCCCTGGGGCTCAGTTACCTTTACTCAGCTGACAAGCAATAAAGCATTCCGATGCAATAACTCCAATGCACTCAAAATTCATGTCTAGAAGAGCCAAAACCACCTGTAAATCAGATTGCTTCTCCTGTATTTCCCCCTCCCTGGCAAAACTTGAACTCTCTTAGTCACACACCCAGATAAGAACATCAAAAAACACTTATATATCCTGAAAATACTCCATGAAGAGCTGCAAAAGCTCTCAGCAATTTGAGTGCAATGGCTAATAACTTGTCCCAGATCCAAACCTATTGTGTAAATTGACAGTGACTACTGTGCAAAACTCATCTAGGGCAGGGGAAAAATCTGGCCTCCAGCTGACAAGTTTTTTTCTTAGACACAGGTCTGCCTTTTGAACTCCAAAACCTTTGCCCATTGTGAAGCCACCAGGCCTCAGGTTCACATGAACTAAAAATAAATGAAAGACTCAAGGTGCATCTGGTTGAGCCAGTGGTTTCAGAGAGAGCTTACAGGGGAAGCATTTTGACTGTCCTTAAGTGCTGCACAAAGACAAAAGGGTTAAACTCCCACCCTTCCCTTACAGGTGGAATACAAGAGCTTTTAAAGTTTAAAACAATCATTGGATCAGAAGAGATATCACATGGCTCCAAGTAACAAAGACATATTCTTTTGAGTCAAATTATGGGACGTATTCCCTAAAGGAATGCCATACAAAATGCCTGATCTAGTAGATGTTTGTGGCACTCACCACATATTTTATGTTCCTTCCCAGAGATGATGTTTCTCTGGCACAGAACATTGTCATTCACAGACTGCTCTGACAGGCCAGATGCATGCAAATGAAAAGAAAGTTCAATAAAAAGCTACCTCTCAGACTTAGGTGCCTGAGTTCTTTGAGGGGAGAGAGAATGAATTCCCATTGCATTTCAGGAGGGTTGGGCATCCCAGCACACAACAGCACAGGCCAAAGATTTCGGATAAAGAGCAAAGGAAAAGTTTTGAATTATTCCAGAACTTCTTCCACTACCTCACTTCCAGACAGATATGAAGTGACAACACCCTGAAACAAAGCAATACAACCGAGGAGAACATTATCAGATTATTCAGAACAATTCCCATTGTTAGTGACCCAGAATTCGTCACTTAGAACAACCTAGAATTGGGATCTCAGCAAGCACTCCAAGCCACTTAACCCTTTCAGTGGTGTCCCCCACACCACCACCACCGCAGAATAACTTTTTCAAGCAGGAACATCAAAGAAAAACATCTCTTATCACATCTGGAGACAAACTAAAAGGAGGGAGTGCTTGATTTTTACTAGACGTAGCACATTCTCCAAGCAACATCACTATAATCCAAGAGTGAGGAAAAGCCAGTGATTACAGGCCTGCCAAATTATTTGGAATTGAATAGGATACCAAATCGTGACAATGAGTGATAGTATAAAGCTCAAAGACACAGAAAGAAATATCATGTAACTGGCAGGAACACATTGCACACTTCAGTGTTTTGGCAGGAGAATACAGGTTTGTTCTGAGACTATGCATTCAAACTCCTCATTGATTTAAAGATACGAAGTATTGCTAATGCAACCTTAACATGAGGAGGACAGTTAGCAAATCTATCAATAATGCTATTTTTTTGCCATCTTTTTGCATAAGCAGACACACATTTTCTTGCAGTTAAACTTTCAGCATAACTTTTAGCTAGAATTCAATCAAAGGGAAAAAAGAAACACTGAGGGGCATTATTTTTTTTTTTCTTTTTAAAAGGCCACACATTAATATGACAGTCTGTGAAGCACTAAGGTGAAGGCCAGCAAAACTGCAAGCAATGTTATTCAAAGCCAAAGGAGAAGAGCATGGAAGAGAGCTGCAGCAAAAGCAGCCTGTAGTGCCCCAGGAGAATGCTTTAAATAATAGACTTCTGGCAACAGCCTTCTCTCTGCACAAGACAGGGATCAAAGCTGTGCTTCTGTGCTGCTGACCTGTCGGGGAACAGCAGCCTTTGAATTCCAGTCAGGACACCTGGACTCCAGCACCATGGTACACGTTACAAACTAGACTGGCTGACACAAATAGAACACATTACCTCACCTCTTCCAAGGCGAGCAGCACTCAAATCTGTGTTCCTGGGAGACTTCAACTCAGCAGATGTATTCATGACCTACTTCTAGGGCACACACAGTCACAGCTGTCAGCTGAACACGCTCATAGAGTGGCAAGTTCTCTGCTGCACCTATTCCACTCTTTGGTACTAGGAAACTTTGTTGGTACTTAAAGCCAGTGCCTACTACTAATTTGGAGCCCAAAGCACATGCCTGAACAGCCTCCTCACTCCAAGCTAGACCAGAAATCCACAAGAGCTTTAGGTACAGCAGGCAAGTTTCACACCGGCCATTCTCCCCATCAGTGATCGACTCGGATACCATTGGATACTTGGCACATGTTCCCTATTCACCTTCCAAATGGTTTCGAGTAGAAAAGAAGCTGGGCCAGGAAACACCAAGCCCTTGCAGCAAGATCTCCCCTGATGAGTCGTTGTAGCAATGTAATAATGCTACAAGACAATTGCAAGAGGGGCAATACCATGAATTGAACCCAGAAAAACTCCAAAAAGATGGATTCTCCCAAGAAATTACTCCCCATTCTCATAATTCTTTACCAGATGTCATCGAGCAGTTTGATTCTCACTTAAGTGTGAAAACACCTACACAATAGACATGGGTGCACAAGGCAGAGGAGCAAGCACTTGACCCAAGGCATGGCAGCCACCAGCAGCAGCTGCCAGAAGCAGACCAGTTCCCTGAGACAGATGTATCTGTCACACTCCCCTGCTGACAGTTCATGAGAAATGAAGATTTTCATGGAGAGCAGCCAGAGTCGCTCTGTGTAGGACTGATGCTGGGTCATGTATTTTATTAAAGCAGTTCCTTGAGGAACCAGAAAACAGGGCAGAGAAGAATAGAAACCTCTTAAGAAAGATTAGTGCAAGAAGTTAAAATGCAAACACAGCACAAATACACTGCAAACTTCTGCTCCTCTGTTGGCACATGCTGCACTCACATGAGTTAGATCTTTCTTCACCCAAAATAAGTTGATGTGTGAATAAACAATGACAACAGGGACCACAAGACCAAACAGTGACTGGCTAACAGCTTCCTCTAGTATTCTGCCATCTCACATTGTGCATCATTGTCACATTAAAGGCCTTCCTCAAAAAAATCCAGAAGATGCCACAATTGCCACTTTGCAGACGTTCATGGGAGACAACTCATCACCTGTTCCTCGCAGGAGGCCTGCATGGACTACTCTCCTAAACCTCCTCCCAGAGGGAAAGTCCCTCTGTGGTGAGGAGAATGGGAACAAACTGCTCTCTGTAAAAGAAGTGCCTTCATCTTTGTGTAGTCTGTTGAGAGACTGCCTGACTTCAAACAGCCCCAGCGTGTCTGGGGCACCTGCAGCCATTTCAGATGTGGGGTACTGAGTCACACAGCAAACACAGACGAAAAGGGGATCAAGAAAAAAATTTCTGTGCAGATAGAGTAGAGCTGAGGGCCCCATCTATTAATAAAATGGCTGCTAGCCAGGGAGACTTCTGAGTCTTGAGCATTGCCTCGCTGCCTGCGGCTGGGGAATGATTGCAGCAGGCAATGCTCAGCCAGGACCCCCCAACAGATTTTATTTATGCATGTCTGCTTTCATCTCCCCCTTGTACACAATAGCCTAAACATTGTCTCCATCCTGAACCATACAACTTGCATATTTGCAAACATCTCTTCATCTTAAGACCACAGACAGACAGATTGGTCTTGGGTCATTAAATTCTGTCTTTTGTATGAAGTCTATTGTATGAACCAACTACCATATAATCCTCCCTGATTTTTATTTTCTTCAAAGAACAAATGAAAAACTGGTTTTGGTGTCAACAAACAATCCCAGAATCTGATTTCTTGACTGTTTAGGAAACTCATGCATATCCTTTTGTCTTGAGCAAATATTCTTCATAACTAACCAGCACATGCTTTTTCCTTTTCTGTTAATTTAAGCACAGAAACCCTTGCTTGGCTGGCCCCCTGCCCTTTCCTGATGTACAGATTCCATGTACAGATTCCCAATAGCTGCAGCACCCTGTACTTAGAGAACTCTCCCACATCTGAGTGGCTGATCCCCTTAACCCAGCTGAGCACATTAACCTCTCTAAGAAGTTCATCCTTTTGAAATCAATAAACTAAGCTACAAGGATAGTTTTATTTACTCCTCCATTTCATTTAAAAATTAATCAATTCATGGTCCATTAGACAACTTTCTAGTTTCTGCACCAAAAAGAAGCAGTACCAAAGCTGACTGAAGACAGAAGAACAATCTGAAGAAATAATTCATCAGCCATTACTGGTAACAGTTTATTGTAATTTTTCAATCTACACCTGAGAAATCAAAGCCACCACAACCTCACTGCTAGAAACTCATAGCCAAAACTATTTTGACCAACACATGCCCTGTTTTAACCTATGCTATCCTTACCAGATTCTTCACCAAAATATAGCAATATTTCTGCATACATGGACATGACTATATTCCACCTCTGCCTTTCCTGAGTAAACAATCACATTCAACAATATTTATGTTTCACCCTCCTTTCTTTTACCCCAATGTGCTCACTTTTGCAACTGGTATGATTAATTCAAGCTCCTGCATTTTTTTACAGACTCTCAGCATTTTACATAGGTGTATTTCAGCTGTCTCTAGCTGATCCAACTCCATGTCCCAAACAGATCAGGCACTGTTTTACTACATATCAGCCATGCAAATAAGCATCAGTCAGTCCTTTCTCTTCTCTACCTGCTGACACATATCCATTTGCTCATTTACCTGATTTTCTTTCCTGAAACTACAGATCTTCTGCTCTGTCTCCACCACCCCAGTTTCTCTGTGTTTGTGTTCCTTCTTTAGCACCATTCTTCAGCACTCATTGTGGGTTACACCTCTCTTCTCATGGGGGCTAGTTGCTCCTCTCTACTGACACCTCTTTTGTTTCCATTTGTTTCACTTCTTCAGTAGAACCAGCTTTTATTTTTAGGTCTCCTCCACTGGCAATCCCTTTCACACGAGTGAAATAATCCCCCATAATCACACGAGTACAGGTCCTTCACCCAAGGTGCACACCTACCCTTTGTAGTCTCCTGCCTGCTTAGAGAACTCCATCACACTGGCAGTGTCACTGCCTCTCTAACACACCAGCTGAAGACAATTGCCTCAGCTGCATCTCCAGCCTACAAATCATCTCTTCCATGCACTCCAGCTGTTCCAGGTCTACAGGGCCTCTCCCAAAGGCCTTCAGTAGGATAATATCCATCCACAATACCTTCCTCCAGTTACACACCTGTGCTTCACCAGCCTTACAATTGTCCCAATAACCATTACCTTGCTCTCTTGAAAACAGAGGTACAGCCTCATCATCCTCTTCCTCAACTACTACTCCCACAGCCACAAACCCTCAATGGCCCCTGGGTAGTCAGTGATGAAAGATGCTAGTGTGGGTCAGCTCTGCCCCTTAAATAAGCTCATTTCAGGAGCAGAAGTAGTCCCTCACTAGTAAGGCCACTGTCCCTCTCCAAAGACTTGGCAGACAAACCTATGACAATCCTGTCTAACCCCCTAAACTAGGATGGTCTCCTTGTTCCCAAGAGCAAAGACCACACAGCCCCCTTCCCAAATATTACACCACTTCCTAACCTGCTCGTTGGCTCCCATGGGCTGGAGATCTTTCTACCTCCAATTGCCACAGAAAAGGCAAGCAAAGCTGAAGTCTGCTGGGATGATATTTGGGAACTTCAGTCCTTTCTCACAAGGAAGTATCTCTGTTTCACGAGGTGCTCCACAGGCCCTTTGGGCTGGGGGCAGGGAGTGAAGGGTTCAGAGAGGTGGCAGTACCCTCTGTGTCAGGGACAACTCTTCCCTGAGCAAACAGGCACAAGTTTGTGCACACCATGTTTCCACATGGCCTTCAGAGCTGCCCCTGTCAATGAACAAGGACAAGTGACACCAGCTCTGCTTCCACTAACAGCTGCTGTCTGTGGACCACAGAACCATCATCCACCATGATCACCAGCTCAAACCCACTCCACCATCCAGAAGTTCAGAGTTACACTGATTTTCTTGTTTACAGAGATGAAGGAAAATGACTGTTTCCAGCTCCATGGTGTTCTTGACTCATATTCAGAATTCAATACTATCATCACAGTCAGTACTTATTCTTCTAGCATCTCCAGACAGAAAAGGAGAAAATGATACCCTGGCTCCAGGTTCCTGGCATGGCTCTCCACTGTCAACAGGCTCTTCTCAAGATTTGGTTGAAAGTTGATGGGCACTTAGACAGCCCTGGTCAAGAAGGAACCATTGTGTTTATTGCTGAACGAAGACCCAGGAAGGAATCAGAGGGGGAAAATTTTGGGATTAAGAAAAAACACTGCAGTACAAAGATTTAGGTGTTGATACATTCTGTAGAAATGTTTCATTTCAATTAATTCCAGAATCTTGCATTTCTGAATGCTGTAAAAGAATGAAAGAGGTACATGAGAAGCAGGGGGGGAAAATGAAGAAGAGACAACAAGTGAAGTACTGAATGAATGGAACAAGTAAAAGAACCAGAAATGCTGAAGACATCTCAAAAGAGACCAGCCTCTCAATGCATCACAAAAAATTATTTTTTAAATTTTTTTTTAAAGGATAGCAGATCAGAATGAATGTAAGAGCTAACAAAAGCAGGCAGGTTTTAAGAGGAAGTTCACTACACTCTTACCATCAATTAGGTGCACACAAAAAGTCAGCTTCTCCACTGATTTTTCTCAATTGACTCTTCTGAAACTACTAATTTGCACTGCACTGAGATTACACCTGACCCTATATCTACCTACTCTTCCTTATGGCAGAGGACTCAGAACAAAGCTCTGTTGAAGTCAGTGGATATCTGCAGCTATGCATTTACACAGGTGTCCAGCCCAAGGCTTTCCCAAGGCTTTCCCCCTGTAACTGGAAAGCTTCAGAAATGTGCCACTGTTGATGGTGAAGGGGTAATGTGAGGAAATTTCCCCTTTTCTGGTATGGCTGGGCTTTGCCTCTTCTCTACATCTGGGTAATTGCATTTCAAGTGAAGGTTTTCTAGCCAGCAAAAAGAGGCCCTGCAAAATGAGTTAAAGGAAACCACAAGTTTGGCATCAGAGCCAGCATCGTTCTCTGAATCCTCATGCCGAGTCTGGCTGTCTGAAAAGCTCTGCTTGAAAAGGAGCACAAGATTTTTTTTGCACGGGTGTGACAACAGCTGTAAATATTTCCCTTTGGTGTATCACGTGCACATAAATCCATCTCCTCTGACCCCCAGATAGGTGAAAATATAAGCCATGATAATAGATTGAACAAACACCTAGCACACTGAAGAAAGTGTGCAAGTCAGAGTAGCTCCTTGTGAAGACATGCACCCATTTTACACACAAAGCTTTCACCTCGGACACAACTGGCCATCCAAACAGTGAGCACAGATGCAGCATCTGTGGACATCAGGCTGGATCCAGTCCCTGTGAACTCTGTTGCAGCATAACTCATGCTGCCCACGTGGAGCTTTCATCCTTCTGAATGTCAGAGGGGTTCACAAAAGAGGTAGCTGCCACTGCCATAGGAAAGGACTTCAGCTTCCAGCTCTAACAATGAAGTCTTGTCCTTTCAGATCCATAGGCTCCAGGTTCAGTTCCCACAGATGATCCACCCAGAGTGGTTGTCAGAGCAACCCTGGCCTTAGAGGTAAAGACTTACTGGAAATGACTTTGTAATAATTTGAGCTCACTCAGGAGAGCAGTCCAAAGTTGTGCATACACAACCCTCTCCAGAGCAGAGTCAAACGATCTGAAATCCCACCTGGCCACCCATCTATGCAAGCCTTTACACAGAGCAGACACACAACCATATTGTGTGTGATGAAGCAGGAAATCTTTCCTTGGCACCTTCTGCATCCTTCCTCCCTGCTTTCTTTACTTTTAAGGGAACACCGTGCTGGTGGAACCTGCCAGCCCAGCAACATTGACGTTTTGCATTCATCCACACCCAGGGGAGCTGACACACGTGATCCTCTTCTACCAACATCCAACCTGTCCCAGTGGGGACCATCTCTAGGACAAGCTGGCCACTCAACTACCACAAAAATAATAGAAGGAATTTCATGAGACAAACCGAGCCAACTCAGGAAACAAACATCAACAAAACCAAGGAGATTGGGGTTAAAAATCACTTCAAAACCTTACTAGTGCTAAGCACTCTGTGTATTTACAGTGTATTTTAATCATGTAACTGATCAGTCCAGTGTAACAGACACCACATGTTAAGGTAGATGCAGCAGATATAAACCCAATCTGATTTCATAAAGTAAAAATGCATACATGCAAACAAATATATTAAATGCATTTCATACAAAGTATTTCTTCTTATTATTTTAAATACATATCTCAATTGTTTTGCCCAGTTTGGAGCCCACTTGAATATTCTAGGATTGTCCCAAATCCCATAAGGGTTGAGAGCTCACTGACTTCAGTGAGTGTTGGGCCAAATCCTATGAGATCAAAATTCCTTTAAGGACCAGTGTTTCAGTGTGCTGGGTTTGCATTCCGTGCAGGATACACCATCCTTACAGCATAGCTACAACATAATGTTACAGCTGAACTGCCACAAGCACGGACTGAGAAATTTAGCAGCGTGAATGATGAGCAAGTCCAAAATACTGTATATCCACTGTCCACCTCTGCCAAGGCTCCTGTGAAGCATCACCAGCAAATATTCAGTGAGTGTGTTTTGGCCCCTTCTTACCCACTTGAGTCATTAATCATTCATCTTAATATCTCGGTGTTATTTTGTGTTCCTCCCCCACCCACAGCGCCTGTGTGTTTGTGGTATCCATCTGTTGTTCCTAACCGTACACTTGGACTGCAGGATCTCTGAGGAAAGGGCCATTTACTCATGACATGTGCACAACACCTCACGCACTTCAGCCTCAGCCACCAGCTGAGACCTCACATTATGCCTGGCCACAAACCAGACTAAGTCATGATGATTTTGAGATACACCAGGCATGCCCAGACACACACACACAGACATAAACCTGCATGTGTACAAGTCCACTGGAGGCAGGCACACAGGTGCCACCCGATATCAGGGGAAGGAGGAAAAAGAGGCGCAAGATGAAAAGCTTTTTAGAGTGAAATTTTAGCTGGAACTATCTTCTGCCTGCTCACCCCCTCTAGCTGCAGCCCACAGCCTCGCAGCACCACACAGTGCAGGAGCCTCTTGCCACACTTGCAACACAGGTGCCCAAGGCATGAAAACACCTTTCTTGAATTCAACCACGTTGCATTGTGCACAATGTAGAGGAATATCTGAGATGCTCTAGAATCTGGTGCCAAACACACCAACACTTGCATAGACTTCCACAGGAGCAGGGTTAAGGAAATGTGTGCTTTTGCAAAGCTCACCACGTGCACTGGTGCATGGAAGGAAACAGCAATGTCAGTAAGACTGAATAAGTCTTCCCTGGCTTTAAGCTACTTCTCATTTCATAGGTTCCTTTTTTTTTTTTGGTTTGTTGGATATAGTAAGAAATGGCTTGAAATGTTACTGAAATGTATTTTCATGGAATCTGTACCTGAAATTGAACATTTAGCTGAACCTAGTCTGGAATGCATGATTAGACAAAAATTTCCAGAACTAGTTATCCCCCACTGATCACATTTTCTTTTATATTTTGCTGGCCAAGATGCACGTCTCCTGATTTCCTATATTCACCAATACATAAATATCAAAGCAGGCAAAGAAAAAGTGATCTTTTTCCTTTTTTGTACTGCAGATCAAACTAAAGCTCACCCATATGTCCTCTGCCAGGTCCCAAGACTTAAGCCTGGTCTCATATTTCAAGCAAAGACAATCAGAGTCTAGGAAACACAGAGCATCAACAAGGTTTAAGCCCTTTTGCAAACCCATGTGCACTGAAGACAAGACATCCCCAGAGCTAGGGGTAGGCGTGCCAGCTCCCTCCAAAATCCTGTGCTCTAACACCAGCCTTATCTGGAATGCTCAGAGCTGGTGGGAGAGGCTGTGATTCTGCAATTCAGCAAGCGCTTGCAGCTCAGCCTGATGGGTCTTCTCCCAGAAAAGGATGTTGAGACATTCTCCATCACTTGTGGCACCATCTCCCATGATGAAAAAGATGACTGGAGGGTCAGTTGGAAGGGACAAGGAATTGGTTGTTCCATGAATTGACTCCCTGAATGTTTTGGGAACAAACAGAAGACTTTACTTGGAAGAGCTGTCACTCTTCTGCCAACACTGAAGATGGACCCAGGGACTTAGGGGGGAAAAAAAGGTCAGGACAAGGCCTATACAATGGGTATGTCTGGTACACTGCTAATGACTAGCATCTGGGTGAAACAACGGTAGGATGAGAAACTATTTCTTAGTGTACACAGAGCAAAGAAAGCCCCTTAAGCAAACATACCAGTAGAACAATTAGATGGTTAATCACAACGTTGGCCATGAGAGGTTTTCTCTATTTTTTCACTTCAAAGGAGCTGTGATTAATAAACAGTGTTAATCTTTTGGAGAGATGAGTCAGCCCCCTGCCCACACTGGGGTTATCCTCACAGTGCTGCTGCTGTTCAGAGTATGAGAGTGCTCTCTGGGGAGAAGAAATGCTTCATTTATCTCACAGGGCTCCACACCAGATCACACAACACTGCACACCATGGTATTCCTTCTAGCATTCCTGGGAAGGCATCATGCATGTGGATGGGGAGGCATCTCTGTCTCCTCCTACACACAGAGAATATTCTCCAATTCCAGGTGAAGATAATGGAGGAAAAGCCCCTGGATGGATCAGAGGGACTATGGTAAAATACAGAGATTTTGGAATCTCTGTTCAGCTTTACTGCAGGACACGAGTAGGTTGAAAGGCATCGGCAGTCACTCTTGAGTCCATGGGATGAACCGACCACCTCCTGCTTCTTGTCCAGGTCAGTGAAAGATGCACATGTGTTGGGTGACCAGGGTGGACCAGGAAATAGAGACAGTCCCACCTTCATTCATTACTAGCCCTGAAGAATGTTCCCAGACCCAGGAGGGGGCAAGCTCAAGCAGCTGTGCATGAAGGGCACTTTGCACAAGTCCTGCAAGGGAAAGGTCTAATCACAGGTGTGCCATGCTCACAAAAGATGTCCCACTCTTCTTTCCACCATGAGGAACACATGCTGGTCCATGCTCAGTATCAATCTCTGCCTTTCTCTCAAGGAAAGGGGGATATATCTGTGGGGAGGATGACACCAGAAGCTCAGGCAACAGCAGCAGCAGACAAACAGTGTTGCTGTTGCCTGTCTCAGGACACACACTGAAGACCTGAGAAAAGAAAAGGGAAGCCCAAGAGGACCAACAAGTCAGTGAGTGCTTCTCTGCCAATTTAACAGCAGGCAGGCATCCCACAAGGTGAACTCTTTTTTTCCCCCCCCATACAGCCTTTGCTTCCTGCTCTCACACAAGCAATAGTTACACAATCTCCTGCTTGGGTTTGGTGAGCTACATCACTGGCGTGCACCTATGCCATGCCTTTGTAAAGCTACTTCTACACACAGCATCCACTGTGCCAAAGGCACTGCCACCAAGGTGACACACCTTTCTCTGTACTGTTCCTGCCCTGTCTGGTCCCACGTGGTCTGAGCTGTTCTACAGGATGCTGCCAACAAACCAGGTCATCATCCAGTCTGTCCCACCTTGGAACTGTCACCACCAGTGGAGAAGCACCAGTTCATACCAGCTGCAATACTGACCTGAGGTTCTACTGCACTCTGACCCTCTTGCTACCCACAATATCTGCAAGACAGACATTAGGTCAGCCACAAATTTCCTCCCTGCCTCTGCTGCGAGGGCCCTCAGCTCCTCGGGGCATCACTGCCTGGAGTGCACTTGCTGAGCAGTGCACTCCAGAGGACATTGCACTGCAATGACACTTGTTCCCTTCAGCTGTTCTCATTCTCTTCCCAGGACTTTTCTTTCCCTGCTGGATCTCCAGGAGGGAAGGAGCAGCCACAGAAGAGCTGGCTCTGCTCAGCAGGGCCTCTGCTCATTTCCTGAGCACTTTTGACGCGTTCCGTTTGTGACCAAGCTTGGGCTGGGATCCCAGCTGATATTTTAACTCCAGCCACTGTAAATAATTCCCTGACATGCACTCTGCCTGCATTTTGGCGCTTCTGCTTGTGTACAGTATTTTAAATTTTTTTTAAAAGTTTCTTAGTGTTCTCTGTGTCAGCTGTAAAGAAGAAGATGGCATCTTGGTGAAACTGCCTGATCCTTGGTGAAGTCTAGAGACACCAGATTGGTTTGACAATTCCATGCATAAAAACAATCACATTCTCTACTTAACGAGAGACAGATAAAGTGCTGTGCCATGTTCTTGGAGATGTTTACAGGACAGAGAATACTGGAACAACCACATGGCTTCAAACCAGGGAGCGATCAACATGAGGAACCTTGTTTCAGCAGTCATCAAGACCAGAAACTAAGCAGTCTGTAAACAAAAAGGGATGTAAAATCCTCTGTTGTGGGAGTCAATAAGAAATTTTACCCTCTCAGGCTGCTTATTTCTAAGTCTTCTCAGAGTTGACTTATGCCTTAAGACATCAGAATTCACTGAGCCTTGCACAGCACTTCGTAAGTATTTATTTAGCTTATGTTTATCTTTACATATGCAGCCAGCTCCAGTGGGAAAATGAGTGTGTTAAAAGTTTATCAATTCATTGCTAAGACATCATCCAGTCTGGATTCTGCTTAACAAGTGTGAGAGATCTTGCACTTTCCTCTCTGTTTTTATGTTTCTATCATGCCTGTGATAGATGAGAATGAATCCTCTCATACAAAGTACAGATGGATACAGACCACCTGGTCTCAGCCTTTAGGTTCCCCCGCGGTGCAGGTGACAACACTGGGAAACACAGCACTGAAGAGGTTAACAGGCATTAGCCTTCCCCTCACAGCCACCTTTCCTGGCCATCACAAGGAGGATTAGATTCTCTGGAAACAAGGATTCCACAGCAAAAAGCAATCAGAAATGCTGCACATGCCTTTCATCGGGTATCATCCATCCCACTGCCTTAACCTTTCATCAGGGGTCCTTTCACAGCATACAAGAGTTGAGCAGACATCTGAGGCCTCCTTCCAGGCTCTCCCTTCTCCTGGGGCTTGATCTGAGGGCAAAGAGTGGAAATTCAAAACAAACAGTAAACAAAACCAAGCTCTCCTAAGTGTAAGCCACACATTTGTTTGGAAGATTCTTGGCTAATTTTACTCGCTGTTTCCTGCTCACTCTGGAATCTCTTTTCCTTTTTTTTTTTTTTTTCCCCTCTTCCCTGACTTGGTTACAAGAAAAACAAAGGGGAGTGGGGAACCCAGAAAAACATTAAAGGAAAAAAAAAAATCTATACTCCCTCAAGAATCTCTTTTTCTATGTCAGGGGCCTGCCCAGCTCTGCAACTGTACAGTTAATGGACACATCAGGGTAGTATTTTCTCCTCCCGCTTGTGCATCAGGTGGCAAACCCCTTCAAACATTGCTGCTTCTTCCAGATTGAGTAGGTAGATCTGTCTGTGGATGGCCCAAGCCTGAGCCCCAAACATCTGTAGGACCTGGCTCCAAGTCAAGATCTGATCTGAGCTATCCTAGAAACTCTGGTTTTGTCTGACCCCGATGTTGTTTGCCATCTGCAGAATGGAAATATGAGTGGAAACCTGTCATCACAAGATGGGGGAAATTGGAGTGAATTGGAGGCAGGCTACTTTAAGCTCTTCAGGATGGTCCCCAACTGTTAGAAAACTAGCTTAGCTGCAAGAATCAGTAAAACCACATTGGGTTCACATCACCAAAGATTCTAGTCTTCTTCAGAAAAATTCATGGCATTCCAGGGTCTAATGGACAGCTGAGAGAAAACTTGCTATTCGTTAACATTCAGCAGTTTTATGTTTCAGGTTAGAGTGGGAGGATATTCCTGGTACCCATGAGAGAGCTCCAAGAAGGCCTCCAACAAGCTCCAATTCCTGACACCTGTACCAGGCACTTCATCTTGGCACTCAACCCCTGTTGTGCTCACTGTGTCTCCAGCAGAGAGCAAATAGATTCTCCTCCCCAGAAACTGAAAAACCCAATTTACAGGACGTTTCTTTGTACATCATAAAGAAGCAAAGAAATACAGAAATGACTTGGGGACCTGTCAAACAGTCCGTGCCCATGATATTGAATCATTTCCTTAAGGGGGTTGTAGAGGAGAAAAGAAGGCTTTTGAGGCAGCTATTTTTAAGCCAGGACAGTGCCAATCACACTGTGTTATTTCCAGTTTCAGTCAAAGGTCAAAGCATTTTGGTGTCACCTTTTTCATATCTCCTAAAGCTTGTACTGCCCCAGGTGAAGCTGTCACAACCTTTATATCTCCTAACCCATGTTTTTCCATGATGGGAAGGATTCTTTGAATCAGAGGATTCTCTGACACTGAAGAAAATCTCTAAGGTCTGACTTCCTTAAAATAAATAAACAACAAACAATAAAGCAACTAACTATACAAGGTGACTCTCCATTAATGCCATAGTTGTTTGCACAGTTAAGACATAATTAATGTACAGAGTCAGGAAGAAAGGTGCCTGGCATTGAGCTGTCCTTGAAGTGAAAGCACAGACAGAGGCAGCAGTGTTGAAAATTAAGGGGAATAGAGTGTGAATGATTTTTTTCCAGGGGTGAAGGGCAAGCCAGCAACATATCTCAATGCCACTCTCACAGGCCTTCCTGGATGTCCTTTGCTACATATTTCTGTGTCAATAGCTTCTTTCAAAGTTTGGTCACCAACAAAGAAGAGCAACTGTTAGGTCTGCCTTGGCATTCTATTGCTCATGGGTTCTGGAGGAGAGTTCTAACTGAGATCTTTACCTAAGCCTTGCAGAAGTTATCATAAGCTGTTTTTCATTATCCCTGATTCATCAGCAGGGAAACTGAGGCAGCAGGCGGTAATATACAACACAGTGGTAGATGAGAAGAGAATGTCTTGCCCCAGAATTCCAGCCATTTGGCTTTGCCTACCAGATAATGTTGGATCCTGGGTAAATAATGGAGCTGTCACACCCAAATGTTATTTTTAAACTGCAGGTATTGGGTTTGGCACAAACTCCAGCAAAGCACAGTGTGACCAAGGGAGTCCTGAGGAGCAAGTGCCCTGCACAGATGGAGCTGCTTGGGGGAAACCTTGTTGTTGTGCTACATTTATGCCATCAGCTGAATGGGAGCCCAGGCCCCAACCTGTCAGCAGCACCAGAGCACAGGGGGAGCCTAAAGGGGAAGGACATGGCAGGAGGGAGCAGTTGGCTCCACCAGCCACCACCTCCTCCACCCTGGTGCCCTGGCCCAGGCCGCGCCAGTCAAATCCATAGGGGGGCAGCAAACCCTTTGCAGTCATGGGACTACATTCCCAAAATGATCCTCTTCCACTCTCGGTCCCTGTGCAGCTGGAGAGCCCCACACACACAGCACCCTTTGGAAGGTCAGCGTGGACTCTGCAAGCTCAGGGTTGGGAGATGGGCCTTCAGAGTCTCTTTGAACTGGACATGGGTGGCCAGCTCAGCTCAGCAGCCCAGCTAGGGGGGCATGACTTGTGCCTGAGCCCATCAGTAGGGCTGGCAGGGCTCTGGAAAAGCAGACAACACACAGCTAATTTCAGGTTTTGATAGGAAAACCTACGCTTCCATCTAAGACTGCCAGAACCCTTTTGTGGGTCAATGGATGCAGACTCACTTCAGAGATTTGGGGCATGCAGGGTCCAAGGTGCTTGAGGCTTTTACAATCCCACTGGTATGTAACAGCAATGGGACAGCCACACTGGCTCAGCACAGAGGTTCCTCTAGCTACATATCCAGCTTTCATGGTGGTCAACAACAGGAATGGAGGAAAGACCATAAGAAAAAAAGCACACATGGACTTACTCCACCCCCAGGATGCTCCCCTGCCTCCAGAGGTACACAACTTCAGTCAATTTTACAGTACCCCATGTCCTCATGCTCCCCTCTCACAGCTGCAGCTTTAGCAGAAAGCAAACCTGAGTTTAAGAAAGGGGCCAGAACTTACATCTAGTCTGTCTGTGTAGACAGAGCTCAGATGCAGAAGTAGGTGAAACTGTACCCCAATGAACACAAATCCCTTGTCAATTACAACTAATTAGCCCTTTAGTGACCTTGAATCTCAGGGCACCAACTTTGCTTTGAAATCCACACTAACTCTGCACCCTCTCTCTCTCTCTCAAATTTCTGGTCAAGCATCTCTAAAAACTTAAATTCATGTCACTCAAAAAAACTGAGAGACAGATTTGCTCTCTGGACAGGTCAGGGAGAACAGACTAGAAAGGCACACAGGTGACTTACCCAATATCCCACAGGCAGCCCATGGTGAAGCTGGGATTAGCTCAAGCATTTTCCACTTCTCCCCTCCCAAGTTCCAGCCCTTTCCTGCTTGATTTTGCATTCTCCACCCAGCTGTCTTTACTGAACAGTGCCTTTTAGGCAGCTGTCAGGTTTGGATGAGTGTCTCCACTCCATCGAATGGGCTGTCCCCCCCTTTGTGCTGTTAACTCTGATTTCCCCCTGGCATGAACAAAGTAAAACAAGACAGATAGCTCCATGGCAGCTGGACAGGAGTTCACCTCTCCCTGTCCCTACGAGGGACAATTTTCTCCTCCTTTTTCCCTCTCCACTAACAGCTTTCCTAGAGACCCTTTTATCTTCAGCTCCCTCCAGAAAAAAAAAATAAAATTCCTTGTTTTCCCTCTATGCTGCTAAAAAAAGAGTTGGGACTTCCAGGTCTTAATCCCTCCAACAACCCAAGAGAGTGGTGGACAGGTGACAAACAGGTCAGCCCCTGTTTCTACTTTCCTCCTTAGAGAAAAAAAAAAAAAAACAAACTTTAAAAATCAGATCTACCCATTCCTTTAAACTGCTCCATCTTATCACAGACATTTTCCCTTCCTCAACCCCTTAGCACCCTCTCTGCTTGCCTCCACTAATAACATCCCAGACTCCACAACTGAACAACTCCATCCCTCTTTCAGTGGCTCATCTGCCTGCCCTGGCTACTGCCTGCCTGAGCTCAGGGAAGAGACACCAGTTGCTAAGCTCTACACAGCTCCCAGAGGGGAGGGGAAAAAAAAAGAATCCTGGGAAGTTAAAAGAATGGAAAAAGGAGAGGATTTGGTAGCAGTTTAAGAAATGGACATGCAGGTGCAGGGAGATGCAGCCCTAACAGAAGAGGGCCTTATAAAACGACCTCAACCATGCTGGCTTTTAGCAGAGGGGTGCCTGCCATCCCCAGATTTAGCTCAACATCTCTGCAGTAGTAACCTATCCAGCCACACCTCTTTCTCCCTTTTACCTTACAACAGCACAGCATCCTTCCCTCAGGAACCCAAGGCTTTAAAAAGCCTTCTGTCGGGCTCAGCTGTCAAATGCCCAGGACAAACATAGAAACAGAGGGGAGACTGCCTCTGTGATCAGTGCTGCAGTGTGTCAGACTTAATGATCAGACTTTGTGATCACTTGGGCCATGAGGATTCAAGCACTGAGGGAGGTGATGGGAATCCATGCAGAAAGCTTGCAAAGCATTTACCTGAAGATACCTGTCTTGCAATTCTCCAAATCTTCACAAGCAGAAAACTGCCCTGAGAAATACTAAAACAACAAACCCTGAGCTCTGAAGTTTAAATAGCAAAGGTAGGGCTAGATAAAATTTTCCTGTGGTGAAGAAATGAGGCTAGCTACCTGGTGGATGGAGGAGAAAACAGCCTCCAGAACTCAGCTGTGACAAAACCTGGGGTTGGATCCAAGAGGAGGGCTGTACAGAGTCCTCTGCAGGAAAGGAAGTTTTACCAAGGTCTTTTCTGTCTGCTTGGAAGCTGGTTTCGATTAAAGAAAGAATCGCCACCAGTTCCCTTGCCTTACCCCAGTAACACATAGCATACCATCCCTGTTTCCTTCCCTGCCAGTTTTGCTCTAATAAAAAGCAGAATTGTGCCTGAAAAGCATGTTGCTCAAAGATGGCCCTGCCAAGCAGTCCAAGGGATGCGCTCGCAGCAGCCAGGCAGACACACGCATACCCAAATCCCTCGCTCGCCTGCAAACGAGACAGATCGCTTCCTCAGCTGCTGTGTGGGAATTTCTAACTGCTGTAGGAGAAATCTCTCTTCTCCTGGGTTTCAGAGCTGCATGATCAGGTGATCAGGAAGGGCAGGCATAGCTGTGTTTGTAAATCTGAGGGCCTGATACCTCCTGGTCTGTGAAAGCTTTCCAGTGTTTTAATTTCAGATGCTAGCATATCTTCCCCTGATTGACCATGCAAGTCAGCATCAAGCAGACAGCACCTCAGTGGCATTTATGTGACACCTGGCTGTGTCACCCCAGTATTAGAACAACACTACAAATGATGCAGCAAGACCTTGCCATCATATGAAGCAGGCTTAGTTAAGTTAAGCACTTAAAATGTCATGCTTCTCAGACACCAGCTATTTAACACATTTATTACACCAAGAATTACAAAGGGGCTGAAAGGAAAGTGAGGGATGGTTTCCTCCAGGGCTCTCCTGAGTAACTACCAGCAGAAGGTCTTTGACAGAGTCAGATAGAGTAAAAGCCTTGACAACAGCCATTTCCACCATGCTACAAGTTTACAGCCCTGGGTTTAACATTTGAAAACCATTCAGCAGCATCTGCCAGGGAGAAAAGAGGAACGAATTGTGCTGAATCCAGACCCGATGACACTGTAATGCATGACAGCAAATCAGCGAGGCAGAGAACAGCCTCTAAATTACTTGTAGTGATATGGGACACAAACATGAATCAAGACAACCAAGTGGCACAAGACCTCCCTGGTGAGGAATAGACACCTGCACAGACAGCAGCAAGCAGCAGGAAAACTTGGCAGGACAATGAGTGCTCCCACCCCAGGCAGGCAGAAGGAGAGGAGAAGACTGTGATCCGTGGATACTCCCAAGCACTGCTGCTAGTCCAGTTCAGTCTGCTCTCACCAGTCACCAGTGGGGCTAGAGCCACTTCAGCAATGCAGAAGAGATGATCTAGGAGCACGTGCCAGCTGCACAGCAAATAGACAGACTCACAGAACCTGCATCCTTTCACTCAGGGCAGCCAGCAGCTCCTTGTCCCTCAAAGGCCACCAGCAGAGGAGTAGCTGCCCGTCACCTGGAGGTGGGGACAGCAACTAGGAGGGGCAGAGGCTTGTGTGCAACGTATTGGCAGTGCTAAGCAACACCAAAACAAGCATAAAATAAAGAATCAGACCATTTGCTCTGATCTATTATCCTGCCCTGGACCTCAGACCCATGGCAGGCACAGCCCAGCCATGGCCAGCTGAAGGCTAAGGGAGGAAGGTCTGGGCAGCCCAACTGCAGAGGCAGTGGGGAGCCAGAGCAGCCCTGAGAGATTGTCACATCTTTCCTTTTCCCTCCAATCCTTTCTGGCTTCTCTCCCCCCTCCTCATCAGGAAGTGTATCTCCGTGGTCAGGAACAGATCAAAGCCCTTCATCCAGCAAGCCAGCCCTCCTCCTGTGGGACAAGCCCCAAGGAGCACTGCAAAGGGCATTTCCTCCCTCCAGCCACCCTCTGCTTCAAGCAGGCAGAAACAGTGGCTCTTCCCACTCTTTCATCTCCCTATTTGATTTTCCTTGATCTGATTCTCAGAGCTTGAAGTCAGTGGATGGTTCGTTAAAAGAGAGGGAAAACAAGCCATCCCAGTGCTTGAATGGCTTTACAGCAAGACTCCCTCGTGGAAAGCATGACTGAACATATGAGAGGTTTTTAATCTAGCTTTGAAACATAGGTGAGGGTTATACCCTGGGTTTTATTCTACTGCCTATAGCAGGACATATTCTAGGGAGCACTCTAGGTATTTTATAGGTGCCTGGTCAGCATGGCCAGCTCCACCCATCCAAATGTCACAAGACATGTTCAAAACACAGAGACCAGCTTTAAATAATCACAAGCCCTTTATTATTTAAAACCCCAAAAGACAGACCTTCCTTTCTTTGCCATCTGTTTTTCTGAGGTTTTAAGATTTATGCCATCAAACTCTGCGTGTATAGAGGCGCGGTTTGGTTGCTTTTTTTTCTGAACTCAAACGTACAGATCTCATATAAATCCTTTGACCCCAGGAACTTAGTCTTTGGAGAAGAAAAAACATCAAACACAGGAAGATTGCCCCAGAATTGACAACCCTTGTTGCTAGTTTCCTTCCCAATAAATTTTTTTGCATCTTTCTGACAGCAGGTCACAGGTTGCCCTAATCATACAGCCACAGCTATCTAGGAGGGGAAGGCATTTGGGACAAGGTTTTGAAGAGGAACACTTATGGACATACATCAGAACAATGAAGTTGACACGCTCACCCAAAGGGTATCTCTCCTTCTGCTGTTTCAAGACACATCATGCATGATAAGATTATGCACACTGCATACATCCTCTTAGTATTTGGGTGTGCCTTATTTCCTCTCAACATTGCAATGGCACCACAGATAACAGGAGGAATCAAGAGGGACTCTGCTCTCACTGCTACTGCTGTCCTACCACAGAGCTCCACAAATTGCCCAGCCTTACACTGGTACAATGAACATAAAATCCACTCTGCCCTGGATAACACTGCTAAACCTGGCCACAAACAGGATACCCATGTGCCTTAAATGGGATTAGGCCCTGCCTAAACCTTGCAGTCCATTTACAGAAATTTAGAGGCAAGTGTTGTAACAAGACCTAGACAGCACAAAGCGGACACGTAATGCTGTCTTACTCCATAGGTCAAGGATCCTCCCAAAAAATAGAAACCAACAAGGCATAGAGTCACTGTGATACCTAAACTTAGTTCAGCCACAGAAAAGAAAAGAATCTGTGGCTGAACTTTTTTGGTTTTTATTTCTCTTTGATCTGTGCCTGACTCTCCAGGAGTCATCAGTAGCCAGGAGTAATTTATAATCAGCTTTAGGCTGCTCTGATTTATTCTGAGAACTGAAGCCAGGTGCAAAGAAGTTCAATAACCAGCATTTCTTGGCTTTCACTGGGGGGGGGCAAAGCACTAAACACTAAAAATCTCCAGTGTGGCATACTTTGGGCTTCAATACAATGGGCAAAGACAACATATTCAGAAAGCATGTAAAAAGGAATCAGACTTTTTGCAAGTAGGATGCACTAATTGCTTCTTTGACAGCCCTTTTTCTAGCTGCAAATCCTGACCCTGGAACAGCACTCAAATCATTCTGTGGCATTAGCAACAGAAAAGTAAAAAACACTGACTAAATTAAGGGTGGAAAACAATAACCTTAATGACTTTCAAAAGGAAGTGAATTAAGTGGATGTTCCCCATCTATTTTCAACTTCCTGACATGACATGCAAAAAAAAATGGGCAACCCAAAGTTTGATTCAGAGAGCAGAACTGCAGAAGTTATTTGTTATCAGCAGGACTGATTGAAAATTCAGCCACTGGCTGGGCCTTTTCTTGCACTTATGGATTGTTCACAAGCAGATCCTAATTCTGCCCAAGTAAATCGACAAATTTCAAAACTATATTGCTGCAGGTTAGGAAGTCCACAAATATAATGGGTCAGCATCACCTGACTCCCTTTGACTTCTTTCAGTAACCCAGCCTTCATCAGCCCACTGAACAAACCCAGCTGCTCTCTTGGAGCTACTCACATGCCTTTTTCACTTGGCTTTTTATTTTTTGCTATTCAGGACATGTGACTGCTCACCTGCACTACATGGTTTGATTCTACAGTGCAAATGGATGACAAAGGACTTTTAATATTAGAGAACAAACAAGGCTGAATGATGAAGAAGTCACAGTTCACATTTTTTTTTGGACAAAAAACGGTTTTGTGCTAGAGTTTGCAAAGCCTTTTAGATTCATAAACATTTTCCCCACTGCCCAAAGGTCATCTGCATACTCATAAATAACCAATAATATAACTCTTTGGAGACCAGCAAAGCCAAGTCAAATTGAGAGTTTTCCAACATGTCCACAATACTGTTAACTCCATTAGTGCACCAGACCCTGCAATGGAGCACTTGACTCAGTCCCTTCCAAATTAAATGAAAGAAATGTTAAAAAAAACAAAGCAGCAAAGAGAAACCAAAATCTGTCTGAATGAGTCAGAGCACCATGTGATAGCTGTCCCCTTGCAGACCGCTCTGCAGCATGTGCTTCCACCAGACTGTATATGAGATGTCAAACCATTCAGGCTATAAACCCACTTTATTATAAATACCAGCATCCTGTCCCAGTGGATTTGAGGTTGATTTTCTTTTTAAGTTTTAATTCAAGCCTAGCTCCATCAGAACAGCAATGCTACAATATTTCAGAAGCAAGTGGGTTTGATTTCAAGCATGCCAAAAGGCAGAGGGAGGGAGATTGTAAAGGGGAACAGCTAAATCTTTTCTCTTTCTCTCCTCAGCACCATTGCGAAATCTTTCCCCAAAACATAAGAATGAAGTCAAGTTTCTATGTTTTAAACAAACCATGGTGTGTTATTGTACTACACTTCTGCAACAGGGAATATAGGTCAAGAACTTTCAGACCTTTCAGATTTTAAGGTATACAAACTCTGGCAGCATTGCTATCTGTACTTTTCCTATTTCCCCCCCACCTTTTTTCTCTCCACCCCTGCTCTTTCCCCTCTACTCTCTTTCTTTTACCCTTGCCTCTTGCTTTCCCCTTTTCTCTTCCCTCTTTCCTCTCCCTATCTTACCCTAACACTGGAAAGCTGCTACAAGATCCATCTCCAAATCAAAGGCCCTGAAAAGCTCCCTTGTGTTTATCAACACATTTTCCACTCTCGGGTTTTCATCCGGTGGGATACAAGTATCCCAAAAATGCATATGTGTGTGCAGATGAGCATGCATAAATGTCTGCATGCACTCGTAGTGTGTGAAAACACATGAAAAGCGTGCTTGCGTGCATGTCCTTACGCTTGCAGGTTATTTTTTCCCCCCTTCTGCAGCCTTGGGGAGATTTGCAGGCTGGATGCTGCAGGCTGGCTCTGCGCATTACCAAGTGTGTCAGGATGAATAATGGGGGCAAGCGGCTCTGCCAGCGGGTCAGGGAACAGCAAGTGCGTAAAAAGGCGGGATTGTCCAAGAGGCGCACGCAATATCGGCTGGGGCTCAAAACGCGCGGCCAGACAGACACCGAGATCCAGTTGGAGGCTCCAGCGCCAGGAGAAGCACGTTGCCCATTTCTGCTGACCCCTTGCAAGGGTGTGAATTACAGATTGCCACCCAGGAATACCAGTAACTTTTTTCCCAGCAACTCAAAGTACAAAAGCACTTCAGCAGATGTTTAAAATCAAGCTGTACCTTGGACTTTGTAACAGGATGCACTTGGTCTCATTGAGCTGGATCATCAGGGGCAGGTCTTCTGCTCTTAAAAACCCCTTGATTTTAACCATTTGCTTGATAATCATTGGGATGAAGACCCAGGCACAATGCTGACACCCAGCACAGCTGGAAAGGAATGACTGTGTCCTAGTAAAGAGGTGACAGGCTCTTCCTGAGACTTTTAAGGGTATTTTTCCTGAAAATCATTTCATACTTACCTTTACTCCAGTTAGTGAAAGATGAACATGCTTCACTCAATATTTCAAACCATTTGAACAGCTTATGTTTGAGAGTTTAGCATAAACCTTCTTGGGCCCAAAGTTTGCTCATGAAAGGCTAGAAAAAGCAGTAGAGAAAAACAACAAGGAAAGGTTTGCACAAGAAATAGAGCAGAGAGAAAAATCCATTTGAAAATATATATTCAGTTGATACAGTATTATATCCACAAAAATAGTATATATCCACAAAAAACATTATATCCCAAGAGCTAGAAGTCCTGTAAGTGCCAAAATCCAGGTTATTCATGTAGCAGTAACCAGTTCCCCTGAACATGGTTGTGACACAGCCAGTGTTTTCTACAGGACACCCCCAATCATTCTTCCCTGGGGCCCATTCAAGTCCAAATTTTTCTACCTGTCTCCCACAGCCTTTGTTTTGCCCCATTCTGTGCAGCTGCCTCCACAACTTAGTTTCTCGTCCTCTAGGACTTGGTCTTTCTTGAATTTTGAACCTCTGCTTACCATCCTGAAATTCCTTGCCCCATCAACAGCCTCAGTTGCCTTCCCTTCTCACATGTGCAATTCCCATCTCACTTTCCATCTGTACAGTTCCTTTCCTGGTATCAGTCTCCTCTTCCCTTCTCACTTTCAGCAGTATTTCAAGTACCAGGCCCCTTGCTGGTCCTCACTTCCCCCTTTATCTTCCCCATGCCACACTTGTGTCCAGCTGCTCCCTTTGCTGCCTTCTCCCCCACATTCAGCTCCCAGCAGTCCTTCTGCATTTGAAGTTTGACTGCACACCTCCTCCCTGCCTCCTGGGCACCACCAGAACTGAAGCCACCAAGACTGCAGGAAAGACAGACAGCTTTGTCACCACCTCCCTAGAATCATGGTGCCATGAGAGTCATTAGGAAGGTTCAGGGGTGAAATGCACTCTCTTGCTTTTGGGATAAGTGCCACAGTGATGCACCATTCAAGTGGACTCATCAAAGCATTTACCAGACTCCCACCACCATGAGCAGACTGAAATATATTTTTTGTTTTCTCTTCTCCAAAACATATAACGCAGCTGAAAACAATCAGCTTTTCATAGGAAAAACAGCAGGCTCTTCCTCAGTCTCAGAGGGTTGAACTCATCTGTCTAAAAATGAGGAGTCTGTTTTAAACAATTTTTCTAAACTACTTCTGTCGTGAACCCCCAGGATGCAATTCATTTCACTACTATTAGGTACCTCTTTTCAGATTGGCTGATTGAACACCCTCATCTTTCTCCACAGAGGATGGAGAAAGCTTAGTTCAGACAAATTATGTTGAATAGATGCCTAATAAGCACTAAAAAAGAGGTGAGTTCTACCTCCTAGCGATTCCTCAACGACATCTCAGACTCATTCAGAAAGGAGGAATCAGCTGCCTCAGGGAAGTAACAAAAGAAAAAAAAAAAAAACCATTTGCATTTTGTCTTTCTTCAAGTACAGAAGGACAAATAATGGAATTTTCTCCTCATCTAGTTCCTGGAAATGAGTGAACCATTTCAGATTACACCATTGCAAGAAAAATCTATCCTGAGTCACACGTGTGGCACTGTAAACGACAGTGAGAACAGTTTGAGATTGGCAAAATCATGACTAAATGAGTACAGGGTCTTATAATAAGTGTTGAACAACTTTCCAAGAGATATTACTCCCATTTGCACCTCAGGTAGGATACAAGGAGACAACTCTCCCTTGCTTTGATTTGTAATTCTTCAATGTCACCTCCACATCCCTTCAGGGAGAAGATGGTGTGAAGATGGTTGTATCTTCCTTTAAATATCCCTTTTGAGAGGGGGATGAAGAAGAGAAAGGGGAGGCAGAGTTGCTAAAAAACTTGGAATTCAGTTACAGGAAAAAATGTGCCTGAAAAGCGATTTTCCAAAGCCAAGAGGTTCACAGTATTCAACAGCTCTTCCAGAGCTATAGGATATACAGATACATATCACTCTCAGTAACATTCTGCAGGCTCCAGACTCCACCAAATTATCAGGCTGTCTTTCCAACAATTAATGAGGGGGTTGTCAAATATTTAAAACAGAGCACAGTGACTCCTTCCAACACAGCCTGCAGAGGTGCACAGCACATCTGCATATTTCAGCATAGGGGAAAGAGTGAGTTTTGTTTCTTATATGAAACCAAAGGATAGTAGGACCGAGGAAACAACATTCCTCCTTACTCCCTTCTGAGCTAGGTCAGTGCAGTAAGTTACAAAATGCAACACTGCAGGCCCAGCCCTGCCTTCAGCTTCACCAGGACAAGAGTTCTAGCCTTGACCTCAGGTTTTTTGTTGGCAATGGCTTTGCCAGATACTTGGCCTTCCTCTGCAGCACTGTGGCCCACTGGCAACACGGGCACTAGCCAGGAGAAGCTATGGGAAACCCACACCTAGAATCAGTTCAAAAGAGGCAAAGAGCAAGAAGGGGCCCTCTGTGCTGCCTTTCTGTGCATTGAGATGGCACCAGGCAAAAACCCAGAAAAACACCCAGCCATAGTGATGAGTCCTATCCACATCTTCACTGGGTACCCATCCCTTGTTACCAGTAGGAAATGGAAAGTCCACAACATGCTGATTCTGGTTGTTACCAGACAGCTTTACACATGCCTTGCCAAGGCAGGACAGCCCTGACCTTCAACAGCAGCTGCCTACGAGCTGCTCTGGCAGCCAAGACTCAGCTACCAGCCTTCTTAGCTCTTCTTAGACCCACTATTGGTCTCCTTCAGTAGGAAGGCCTCCTCTGTAATTTGGGACACCCAACAACATTACAGGGGAAGGTGGAGAGCCTGGGAAATCCTTAGATGCTGGCTTGTGGCAGGTTTGAAACACTTCTGCTTCACAATAACAGAGCAAAACAACAGGTGTGTGGGTGAAAGTCCAGAGAGCTGTGCTGGGAGAAAGCAGTAGATGCCAGGGAGAGGGGAACACCTGCCAAAGTGACAATCTTGCAACTAGTGAAAAAGCTTTGGATATAACCCTTGCCAAGAAATCCCTTTAGGAGGAATAGACCTGTTCTTTTAGCAGCCTTCCCCTAGCAACCTTGGCTCTACAATCTGTAGCTGGTCCAAAGCATTTGTCTTGGAAGATGTGGCCTTTGACAATCAAATTACCAGACACTTCAGGTTTTATTGCAAGCCCTCCTGTCTTGGAAAGAGCTAATGAAGATCCCACTGTGCTCCTGGGCCTGTGAGCTCCAATACCTCATGCTTGTGGCTTGGTGGAATGTAGGTCTGCTTATAGCAGCCACGCTTTGCAGCCTCTCCCCACCCTCCCTGCAATCCCACAGCCTCGGGAGGAACCCTCTTTCTGACTCACAGCAGACACTTCTTTTTCTCTTCTCTCTCCTTCTTTTCCCCTGCATAGTTTGCTGACTAACATCCAGAAGACAGACAGGGTATTTCCCAAGGGCTGCCAGCTGCAAGCATGGGATAACTTCCATTCCTGTCTCAACAACCAGTGACAAGGTATGGGTGTGTGGGGATAGGGTGGAAATCACTGGAATGCCACAGCTGTTCTTCAGACAGTGCAGGAAGCTTTCACAGGCTGTGCCTGGGAGGCACATGCAGGCACACATGGTGGGATCTGGGACCTGACCAACACCTCACAGGACCACCAAGAGATCCCCAGATCATAGCTTTCATGGTACCCCCAAGGGCAGCACTGTCCATCCTCTTCCCAGCTCTGCTGGCCAATTTTCTCCCTGGCTTTGGGAGAGACACAAAAAGGCTAGATCACCACTTGCCTTGCTCAAAGGCACTGGTCCCTCACCTAAAGGTAAGCCCAGCTAACCCTTCACCAGGATCGTAGAGTTGTCTGGAAGCAAAAGAGCCACACACTATGTCTATGTCCTACTTTTTGACATCTTCCCAGATCTGCTGTGGTTCTAATGTCCTTCTATACTTCCCTGAAAGGAATTGTCATTATGCAAGACAAGGGGGCTGTGAGAAAAGCCAACACACTCATTTTAAAAGGCAAGAGCAACATCTTTAAGGTGTTGGGTTTTTTGGTAATCACTCCAAACTCCCTTTGTATGAACTCTGGGTCAGAGCCTCCCTACTTCACACTGCTGAAGTCAGGGACCCTCTTCATCCTCCAGAAACTGCAGCTTGCTCCCCACACCAGTTGGGAAACTTGCCCAGTTGAGTGGATAAAAACTCAGCAAGGGTAGAACTGTCACAAAGCAGGGGATCTCACAGAGTTTTGTAGCCAAGCTCCACCATGACTGTCACAGGGGAGGTGACTGTCCTGAAGGTCGCCCCTTGATTCTGTTCTATCCAGAGCATGCAATGAGCTGGAGGCAGAAGAAGGTCTCTACCCATTCCTGCAGGGGCTTAATCCCCATCCCTGCACTACCCTACTAGAGGAGCACAGGCTGCAAACGAGAGGCTGTCAGGAGAGGACTCCCCAGCCACGCAGTGTGGGCATCTGTACCGCAGGGAGGCTGTTCCTCCTCAACAACAACCACCAAAAAAAAAAAAAAAAAGGCCATTTTTCTTCTCCCCCCCCCCCCCCCCCCTTCCAAAAAG
>VZRH01006082.1:423612-481393 GCA_013397555.1 Urocynchramus pylzowi
CAAAAAAAAAAAAAAAAAAAAGGTCATTTTTCTTCTCCCCCCACTCCTCCCTCCTTCCAGAAAGTCTTGGTTTCATCCCACTGTGGAACAAAAACAAATGCTCTAAACCGCAACATTTTTCACAAACCGGAATTTCTTGCAGTCTGGCCAGCCTTGGTGGATCAATACCAGGCATTGCTTTCTTCCTCTGCTCTGGCCTTTCCCTTCCAGCCTCCTCCCCCCCACCCCACTCACCGAAGGGAATAAGGGAGCCAGAGGTGTCAAACAGAGGAGTCAGGAACACTCCAGCTTGGTTTTAAAAGGGACAGAAAAAACACTGGCGTCAGCCAGAGCACCAGGGCAGGCGCTGAGACCTTGTTTTGGATTTTGCAGAGACTATCCCTGGGGAGAGCTGTCTTTTTTTTTTTTTTTTTTTTTAAATGCATGGTTTTGTTTGTAAGTTAAAAGTCTCGGGATTTGCAGTCTTTGAAGCATGGTCAGCCTGCCAGATGGAATTAGTCAGTGCCTTTCTGTCGGAAATCCCAGGCAGATGAAGTACGATGGAAGGACAGCATTTTTCTCATTTATCAGGAAACCCCCTGTGTTGACACCCACAAATTCAGCCAGAGAGCTCCGCAGGACCCAAAAAGCAGGCAGGACTGAAGGCAGGAAGGCAAGCAGAGGCCCAAAGCATTCATTGATCAGTGTGGCACCACTGAAGGCAGTGGCCCCCAAGCAGATTTACACTGCTCAAGATCCAGCCCAGATGTTTTTGCTGGTCCTTGCCTGAAGCTAGAAGATGTCAGCGGAGTTTCCTCTATTTAAAAGTGGTGCTGAATTTGGCTGTCCCTGCCTCTGACTCACACCATCTTTCCATTTCTTCCCACCATGGCCTGTTTCAAATCTTCCTATTTGTGGACTCCTCACAGTGAGCACTCTCACTCCCAGGTGAGCAGTCTCCTTCTGCCATATTCCAGAGTGAACTTTTGCCTTCCTTCATTCACACCCTCAATCTCACATCTAAGCCCAAGAACCCAAGTGTCATCTTTGGCATTTTACCAATCTCTTTTCTCCTCTCCTATTTGTCTCTTTCCTGAGCCCACCATTCAACCACCAAGTCTCTTTCCTGAGCGCCCCATGTCTCTGCTAAAAGCTTCAGGTCATTTCTAAGGCAGACCACTGACAAAACTACACTTGGAGAACATGCACTTATTTCCCTGCCATCTATAACACCACCCAAGAGGAGAGCTAGTACCGCTTGTTCCAAACACGAAATGTATGGATGACAGCCCATCACAAAAACATCAATGGATGTGGGAAGAGTTCATGAGTGCTAGACTGGAACTGACAGTCTCCTTGCAGGAGAGGCCAGAGCTAATCACTCACCAGCTGGGACCTCAGCTTCATTTCTCACAAGGTCTGGGAGGCAGAGAGGCTTGCTGTGGTGTAGGTGCACAGTAGTGCTGTCAAAGCAACCATGCAGACAAATGCATGGAGACTGCACATCTCACCTTTGAACTCTCCAAATCTCCAAGCAGCACGATGATTACACCCTGAGGATGGTCCAAGAAGCACATCACCTAAGTGACCACAGTGCTCAAATACTTGAGGAATGGATTTCAGTGATGGGTCTCTGAGCAAGGTCTTTTTTAACAAGAAAGAGGCAGTATCTCAAAACCAGCAAGTGTGAGGCAACAAGCATATGCAATTTATTACTGGTTTTATAATAAATAACTGAACAACCAAAATCAAGGCCAGTTTTTGCAACCCTTTTCAAAAGCCTTGCAACTTCTCTACCATCCCACTAGCAGCAGCCAGTCTGTGGGATAAATGCTGGCTATCTGCAACAATGAACATCTTCCTTCCAGCTCCTACCACCCTCTGTACCAGGTCCTCTGAAACCCACAGTACATCCACAAAGTAACACTGCCCTGTGGTGATTAAACACAGCTCCAGTCACCTGAACATCCACATCCCAAAGTCACCTGCAGGACAGGAAGGTAAAAAGCAATGCCAAAGAGCTGGAGCCAACTCACAGCCATTGCCAGCACTGTTCATGGAACTGGTGAACACCACAAAAAAAATGAGACCAGTCAAAGCAAGCCAAACTTATTTCCAGCACTCAGAATATACAGCAACTCAACAGCTCAATCCACTTCTTTCCATCAGGTCTGTCCATGAGCCCAAGCTGCTGCTTCTTCAATTCCTTGCTCCACAGAAAAGAAGAAGAAGTTTCTGCTTTCTTCAATTCCTTGCTCCAGCAGTGGCACAGCAGGAGCCCAGAGAAGGGCCCTGTCTGGGCCCTGCTGTGCCGCTGCTGGAGCCCGACCAGTTCTACATCTTTAAATTCTGACTCAGAGCACAGTCAACTGTCTTAGGAAGCCTCAATCTCCAAAAACACCAAAGCAGATCTCCAAAGGAGGCAACAGTGTGCAGCTGTCACCTGGGCTACTTGTTACTATAGGAGTAAGCACTGAGGCTTGCTCAGCTGAGCAAGAAATGCACGCTTGGGGTGGGTAGAGCAGAAGCTGGACTCCTGCCTTTTGATTACATTCTGGCTGCTCAGAAAGACATGCCACTGCAGAGCACAGCATTTGGCTTTCACCCACCTCACACCTTTCATCTACCCTGCAGCCTCCCAAACAGCCTGGTCCTACCCATACAAAGATTCACAGGAGCACAGAAGGAGTAAGGCTGGAGGGACCACAGGGGCTCATCTGGTCCAACCTCCTTGCTCAAGCAGGTCAGCTCAGAGGACATGGCACAGGATTGTGTCCAGATGGTTCTTGAGTATCTCCAGGGAGGAAGACTCCTCAACCTCTCTGGGCAATCTCTTCCAGTGCTCAGTCACCTGCACAGTAAAGAAGTTCTTCCTCATATTCAGGTGGAACTTCCAGTGCATCAGTTTCTGCCCATTGCTTTGCACCACTGAGAAGAGCCTGGTTCCATTCTCTTAACACTCTCCCTTCAGATATTAGCAGTCATTGATGAAGTCCCCACTCAGTCATCTTTTCTCAAGACTTATCTGGCCCAGCTCCCTCATACACTCCTCACAGGAGAGATACTCCAGTCCCTTAACCATTTTTGCAGTCCTCCACTAGACCCACTCCAGGAGCTCCATGTCTCTCTTGTACTGGGGAGCCCAGAGCTCAGCACAGTACCCCAGGTGAGCCTTCACCAGGGATGAGCAGAGGGACAGAATCACCTCCCTGGACCTGCTGGCAATGCTTTTCCCAATGCCCCCCAGGATTGGCCTTCTTGGCCACAGGGACACACTGATGTGTGTCATGGACAGCTTGTTGTCCAAGCAGGACTCCCAGGTCTATGTGCCTGCCGTGGAGGAAGCCACATCTAGGCAGGGGCTGCCCTTACCAGCCTGCAGAGGGGCCCACATGGGCTTTGTTTCATTGCTGCAAACAGAAGGGGACACAAAGAACAGGAGTGATTTAATTTACTGGAGGTCTGGCCCCATTATGTACTACTTTGTGCATATTTAAGGGAAGCTATGAAGCTGCCAACATGGCCCGCAGCTGGGCAGAACATGAGTAACCCTGGTTTAGAGGAAGAGGTAACAAAAGAACCTAAGAGAGGTCTGAAACCAGGAAAACAGGCTTGTTTATGAAGCCAAAAAGAGAGTGCAGCATATTCCAAGACTAAGGGAATTTTTCTCGCACTATTACTTTGCCTTGGCTACCTGGCCACTCTCACATAAACAATGGAGACACACCAAGAAAGCAAGGAGACTTCACAGAGGTTATAAAAATATCACTTGTGTAATTAGACTGAATCAAAACTCATGACTTTCTGGTTGGAAGGAATGCGTGTGTTTCCCCTCTCGTTTCTTTTTCTCCTCTTTTCAGTTTTTTTTCCTCATAAAATTCTAGATAAACAAAAGCCCTAGGATATTGGATGGTTCCTTGCATATTGTTTTAAAAGCAGAAACAACAACAGCAGCAACCACCGTGGTGAGGAGGAGAGTCTGCGATTGACGCTGTGCAGCCCCTGTTTTCCTCCGTTTGCAGGAACTCTTCTCACCCTTGCTCTGCCCCCACAATGTCCATCCTTGTGTCCTGTCCCAGGACAGGATGAGGCACCTTCCCATTGTTATGTGCCTTCCCACTCCTCCCTCAGCCCCAGCAGCACTCTGTCAAGGGTCACGTATATAACTAAGGGTGGCAAATTGGATTTACATTCCTCCCTCTCTCCTCTGCTTCACGGGCAATTCACTGACTGCCTCCTTACAGACAGACAGCTGTAAACAGAAGAGGGGAAAAACACCCCTCTAGACACCCTTGCCTACCATGACTGGTTCATGAACTCTGCAAGGCAGGGACTTCCCCCTGCCATGCACAAGGAGCCCACAGGGCTGCGAGACACCGCCTGGAAGATCACCCCCACACATTCTCATTCACGATAGCCACCAACATTCACCCACTTTCTAAAATGCATGAGTGTTGCCAGCTTTCAGCTTCAGAAATGTTGTGTGTGGCCTTAGAACAGACTGATACAGGCTTCAAAATAATAAGACTTAACCAACCCAAAAGTATTTGGAGTATTTTTCAGCTGTTTTCTTATTTGGACCCTCGAGGCTTCATATTTTCAAGTGAAGTTGTTTTCTTCCAGGATCAAGAGAGCTGGAAATGCTAGTCTGAAAAAATAAAAATAAATAGAAAGCTGAGAATCTCATTCAGCCTCTTGATTCCAAGAGCTCAAATAAAGACCACAAGTCTCAAATAAAATCCACAAACACCATAAGCTTCATGATGATATTCAACAAGGGATGCCAATGTTTAGAAGCATGAAATGATAATTCCCACCTCCCTGGATCTGGTTCTATTTTCTTTTTCTCACCTCAAATTCAATGACTGTTTTTCTGTTCCTGTAGGAACTCTGTTTCTAGACAAACAAATCAATTTCTTCCCATACATCAGAGGGTGTAATACTATCTATCTGCTAATTGCTTTTGAAATTCTTTAGTCCTTGATGCTTAATGAAAACAAACAATTCAACAGAAGAAAAAACCCAAGTAATGGTCTTAATGAGAAGTTGCAGCAAGAGTTCCACGTTTATCCTTTCTATTACTTTACTACTGTTCAATCAGCTCTTGTGTGCCCCTAGGCTGTTCTCTCCTGAGCCAACAGAAGATGGATGTAGGGACAGGGGACTGGAGGGTAAACTCCTAGGAAACAGAGACCCTGCGTGGGAGAAACCCCAAGCTCTTCTGAGCCTCCCAACCTTTGGGGGGTCAAAACAAGACAGTGGTTTTAGCAGGAAGCTTCATGGCTCTCAGCATGGCCCAAAAGATTTATTTTTTCTTTTCTCTTTTTTTTTTTTTGCCCAACTATCATAGATAAGGAGGTAAAAAACCCCACAGAATGATTTAGAACAACAAACTTCCTTTTTTTATCCTCCTGTCATCAGAGTAGCCAAAGTTCCCTCTTAGAAGAGGGTTTAGAAAAAAAGTGATCCCTGCCTCCTTTATACATTTGCTGTAAACACACTCCAAAATCATGCTGTGTTCCTTTGGGGCACATTTGGCAGTATAGAGATAAAGGAGCTGCATTGAGAGGCACATAGAGGCATACACTTCAGTTGGGTGACTGTATGTAGACATATCATCACTGCCTTCTAGAGGTGAAACCAAGAAGAGATAGCAGTGTGACACACTGTCGCCAGCTATGCAAATTCAAGCAGCTTCAACTGCTCTCAAAAGGTGTTGATCCAAAGAAAACATGAAATAGAAGTCAATGGATCTGAGTGGAAAATATTATAGCAGTCAAACAGGCTGCTCCAATAACACCACCTCTACCCACAGGTATGTTTGAAGGGGATGGGGAGAGAAGGGGAAAAGAGAGAAGGTTCTGTACTGAAGATCTGAGAAGTTTGGGCTTGTTTGGGGATGAGGTTTTTTTCCTGCAGAAATCCCTACCACTGCTAGGGAGCTGTGCAAGACCCAGAATGCTGGAGGCTGAGATGGAAATATCCTTCATGAACTGCTGCAAGCAGCCACAGGGCCTTCCATAAATCACTGCAAACTCAAATTAGGGTCATTAACGTATAAGGAGATCACGGCCCAATCCTTACTGAATGCTCATGGCAGAGCTGTGATGAGTAAAGTCATGCAGCATCGCACTGGTTATCTATGCCCACCAATCCCCAGCATCCTGCCAAGGGGCAGCCCTCTGGATAAAACAGTCACGTGCAAAAACTTGTTCCACAAGCAAATCAGAACAAGTTTTAGGGCTAAAAACTTAGTTTACAGGTTCTCTCACTCCAGGGAGCAACAAAATCAGTTTTGCAACCAGTAGAAGTCACCCTCTTTCTAATATCTTCATACACATGCACAGAGATAGCCACACCAAGCCAGACACCCCCTAGCACAGGCCATGTGTTTGCATTAAGACATCCAGAGAACACCTCTGCAACAACCTCTGGGATCCATCGGCCAGCAGGGATGGCCAAGACACTTTGCAAGAAGAAAAGCTCTGCTTGTGCAGCAGGGAAGCACAGCTGCTGTGGCAATGGCATTTTAGCAGGTCAGATCCGAGTCTGGAAAGCAACATTCCATCTTGACTCATCCCTGCCTGGAGGGTTAGCAGTTCACAAGAGGCCTGGTAGCACGAGGCTGCAATAGTTGTGCAGCACATCTGCTCCGTTGTCTCAACACATGGACAGCTCCCACTAGTATGATCCACCCCTTATTTTTACATCCACCAAAATACATTGAATTCCTTCCTTCCCCCTCAGAAATCCAGTGCTGGCCTAGCTCACCACCTTCTTGTTGGACAGCTCAGTCACTCCAAATTCATCCTGCCAATGCTGGTGAGAGATGAAACCAGATCCTGGGGCTCCACAGCCGAAAGCTGGTCCCTCTCCAGGTCCCTGAGAAATCCTTTGCGGTCGCAGGGACGTCACTGCTGAGGTGGGATCTACCTCAGACTGAGGAGGCTGCCTCTGGTTGTTATTAGCTGTACTAAGGATTCGAAGGACACGGAGGCATCAAGCCAGCTTCTACTCCAAAATGCAGAGATCCTACATTTGCAGAACATGCATCTGGCCTTCATTAATTGTTAAATGGTCCAACGTGGAATCAGAGTGGGGGGCAGGGAGGGAGCTAACACACTCCACACTGAACAAGGGACATTCAGGCAACAGGATGTTTGGCTTTGAAGATGTTTCTGATCAGGGAGTGTCTTATCCAACAAGCTCATGCTGCAGCATCAGCAGGACCGTGCGTGGCCCTAGGTGCTTGTGTGGGACAGATAGCCTCCAGCAAGGGCTTGGCCTCCAAGTTTATCAAGGTGGTCATCACACACCTTAGGATGGTAGCCAGCGGGGCAAGGCCAAGCAAGGAGATTGGAAATTCAGCCATGAAAAGGTGATGAGATGGTCTTCTACCCTGACAAAAGGAAGCACTGGACTCAAACATATTGCCAACCCTTGAAGAGCCGAGCTCAGAGCAGAGGCAGGCTGGAGAAATGAGGTGTCAACATTCATCCTTTCCCTCCACATGGCTGAAGGCACGACCATCTTTTCCCTAAGGACCTCAGAATAAACAGATAATTAAACACACACACTACAAAGATCTATGTTTCCTGCAAGAGGGAAGAGCATCCCCTGTCTGGAAGACACAGGGGTGGCAGATTGAAGGAGAGTTTCAGTCTGGCTCACAAGAATCAGAGTCCATCTGTGAGCGTGGCTATGAGTGTACATGAAGAGTGATTCAGCACGTATGAATATCTAGATAGGTGGGTCGCTGAGCACGCAGCTGAGCATGCTTGTGTGGGCAGCACAGCACATGGCAGAATATCAGGACACAAGCAGCCTGTGGATATAAACAAGTGTGTCAGAAGTGAAAGGACTCAGCAGAGCAGGGGACATGTTTGGAGGAAGAAGTCAAGAACTGTGCCAACTTCCATCTTCCATTAAATCTGAAACATTCCTTCACTTTGCTGTGGCACAGCAGCCTACAGGGAGAAGCAGCCAATAGCCTGTATCTCGTTGGTGGCATCAGGTGGTGACACTTTTGCTGATTTGCTGCTCAGAAATGGGGCAGACCTTGGGTTGACCTGACCTCTAAATGAGCAGAATGGGAACTGCGGGAAATGACGGTGTAAACAGGAAGGTATGAGATAAATAAGAGATGGGGAGGGAAGACATCCATTTAAAGTGGCAGCTGCTTTTTAGCTTCATTTCACCCCTTCTGCTCAGCTAGAAATCAAGGCTCCCACCCTTTTCTGCTCACCTGTCAGAACAGCATGCACTTACTACTTACAGCTCTTTCCTAGCTAATGCAAAGCTTGTTTCACACCCCTGTTAACACCATGGCTGAGGTTGTCCAGGAAGCTGGGGAGAACAAGAATGTGTCTACATGCTCCAACAGCTTGAAGGAGAGGACTGGGTACAAGGTTTCCAGCTAGCTCCTGTCTTGGGAGAGGCAGAGCTGTTATATGCAACACAGCAATGCCCAGTGATCTCCCCTCCACCTCCTCCAGTCAGGGTTGTGGTAGATGCTGGAAGATCGTGTGATATAAGATGAGGCCTCCTCCTAAACAGTTAGGGCAGTTAGAAGGAACAAAATACATCAGGGAAGAGTGATCAACTCCAAGTGATGTAGTGTAATGGAAGAGAGGGAAAAAGTGGGAATAAGTTCTCTTCTAGCTCCATCCAGGGTTATGTGTCTCTAGGAACCGAACCTTTCTCAGCATCAGTCCAACCTCAACTTCTGCAAGCTGCAACCTGTGCCTTTTAGGGGCAGTACTGTGCCCTGGTGGTCTCAGAAGAGAGATCAGCCTTCAGTTTCTGCAGTCTGATGCAGCCCAATCTTAAGCCACTTCTAACATAGCAAATCTACATTTAGATAGTAGACATTCAGAGTTCTGTGCTCCCACTCCCAGGCCACAAACACACTTTTTTTTCACACATTCTGATGGCCTAACAACCAGTCAAAAAGGATGGGGAACCTTCTGGTCAGTCTAAGCATTTTTGTTTTCTCTTCAGAACTGGATGTTCCTTGCCTAGAATGAGATTTTAGTCCTGCAATTTCTGATCACTCCTGCTGGCAACCGCCTTTGAGTTTGCTCAGCTCTTCCCTTATCCCTTCTATTAGGGAAGTGGCAGAAGGCTGTGCCCTACATATCCAGGGCATAATACAGAACTGTCACAGGACAGTGCAGAAGGGATCCACCCCATTTATCTGGAAAGGGAAAAAAAAAAAAGTCAAACCCAACCAACTCAGCCCTGTTACAGAAACCCAGTTAAGTACACAAGCTAAACAAAACACAATTAGGTTTCCTTTGGCCAGCCTGGAACATATGGTATTCGTCAGCCAGTCATGTTCCTCTCTCAATTCTGGCAGGAGATAGCTAACTTGTTCCAAGCACTGAGAAAGCTCCTGGAAAGTCAGCATGCTGAGCAAACTTTTGGAGGGGGGCTAGCTGGGGATATAATAGCTCATACAGACACAGATTTGACAGCATTTCTTCCACATTGTTCAGTGCAGCTCTAGGTTACAGTGCCTCTGGCTTTAGTACATTCCTGGTTCACATTGTTCCCAGTGGTACTGCATCTCTACACCCTCATTTGCTAAGCACACACACAGTTTTGGGGTTGAGGGCTCCTATCAAGTAGGAAGACAAAGGTGTGGAAGGAAGAGAAGTTCTTGTGGATTTGGACTCATAATGAAATCCTGAAAGGACAAATTGCTTTCATGAACAGCACAGCAAGACCTTTTTTACACTACCTTTCCAATGCAAGCTGAAAATGGCTGCTGCCATCCCAGGATGGAATGATGAGCAGTTCCCCAGCAAGAAAATTACAATAAATACTGTGGTGTCACAGAGATTGGTGGCTGCAGAAAGCAATAGCCTCTGAGTTTGGTCATCAACCAGAAAACTGCTTGAGGAGTCTGGCTCTGTGCTAGGCATAGTCTGCTGTGCTGCAGTTTACAAAGCAGTTAGCAAAGAGCTGATTCACAGAGGAACGAGCCCATGTTCTAATACAAGGAACTGGAAAGTGTGCTGCGGTACAGTAATGTCTGCAAAACAACTGCCACAGCAAAATCACTTATGTCTATGGGAAAAGGAAGCTGATAGAGGGCCATTGATTTATTCCAGTTTCGGACTGGAAGTGAGCAGAGTGCTTCCCACTGCACAGTCTAGGCCTGCATGAGAGTTCCAGCTGCTTTTTGTGTCCTCATAGTTTAGCCTCATCATTGCCAGGGCTGGTCTGATACCTCTTGCATAGGTTTGCTTGGTCTGCTGGAGGCCTTTTGTCAGCAAGGAAGCCAATTTATTCCCTGCAGTGCAGTTACAAGCCAGCACTGCCTCCAAGTTTCTGCAGTACCTTTTATCTTCCCATACACACATGGCCTTACTGCATATCTGTTTCTCCCCTGTCCCTGTTGATGGACAGCCTGGTTGGCTCAGGCCACTACAGACTCGGCCTAGTTTTCTTCAGGCAGCAAAAAAGTGGGAAATGTGGTTGTAAAGTAGAGCAGGACAATTTCTTCTGATTATTTCTGTGCTCTTTAGCCCACCTGTTTGCTGCCAGAGTCTGGCTTCCTCCCTCATTTACTGCTAGGCACAGCATTCTTGTTCCTTCATTGCAGAAGACCAGGGTACTTCAACTCCCTAATACACAGCTTTTCAGTGACATTCTTGCCACATCAGGAGCACTTCAGAATTGCATGGGGTTTTTTACATGTTCCTTGTAACCCTATAGTCTTTTTAGCAGGAGATGTTCCCTTCCTTCCATTTCCAGCTTTTTGCCATCTAAGATCTGGCTTAGGCAATAAGTTTCTGTATGTCTTCACTGCATTCGCCACTTGTCAAGTTTACTGGAAATAAATGCATTGGGAAAGGATATTCCACCCTTTTGGGCTGCTCTTTCAAACCAGCCACAATTGCCATGCTTACCATTTATGTGCTGGGGCACATCAAGGACTGAAGTGCCTGCAGAAAACATTTGCATCTGCTTAGCCCCACCACATTCAGAAATTTTGCTGCAACTCACAGCTCCAACGTGGCATTTCATTAGGATTATGCATGTGCCCTTGGTCAGCTCACCTCTGACCTGACAGGAGCGATTCTCCACCGAGGTTAATGGGCACAGCACACTGCTCACAATCACTTCTGGCACAAGCCTCACCAATGCAGCCAGACAAGCCACCTGCCCTTGGCAGGAGGGGACCAACTGAGTTTTGGTCTCAGGAGCTGAAGAATCTACTGCAGCTTCATCCTTCAAGAACATCGACTATCACCAATTTAGGAGCTCTGTGCATCACCATCCCCTCCCCACAGCAAGGAGACGAGTGTGGCTGGCTTTTGTTCTCACCCACATCACAGACTTCAGTGGAGCCTGGTCACTGAGGGCCATTCATCTCTTTTGCTCTCAGGTCCTGCTCTGCAATACCCTACTGGGCTTTCCCCATCCATCATTACTGGCAATTTCATCTCTGTCCCTTGCTGGGCACTTCCTCCCCTTGCCTTTGAATCAGAGTGTTTTTTCCCCTTCCTCAAAGGAGCTTGTAACATTTACTGCATGGTATTGGAATCTTTGGACTGAACCGAGTCACAGTTCAGCAAAATTAGACTGGTTTCAGCTTCCTCACAGTAGGAAACTGGACATACTGCAGCTGTCTCTGTTTTCCTGTTTAAACCACCCCATCTTCCTAAGACTCTGTCCTCAGTGGCAGAGGAGCTGCGTGGCTTCTGAAACAGGAGATGGCAGTTGCCAAAGGTCATTTGCAAAGCCATTAAACGCAAGAGGGGACTTCACAATGTTTCCATCAGTAAGCAGAGTTACAGCGTTTGGCTCCTTCCTGCAGTCTCCCAGTATCTCTCATTAACACCGGTTCACTACTGCTCCTCTGGGAGCCAAGTGAGATTTCTCTGGCTTCCAGGATGGAGCTTTCTAATGCAAACCTGGTGCAATGTCCCTGCATGCCCTGTTCCAGGCTATATGACTTCACCAGAGCCACAGCAGATCACAGCACCCCCTCGGCGTGCTACTTTCAGCACCACAGGACTCCTTGTGTTATTTAGGTTATCTCACATGTTGGAAAGTATCACACAGTGTTTTACAGGTCTTCAAAACTGTCCAACAGATAAACAATGAAACCACACATACACAGAGATCTCAAAGGGCACCGTTATGTTGCTTAAGCCTCTGCTGACAGCTTTCAACCTGCCATGCATCCAGAATTCCTCCCCTTCCCTGTTAGTTCATTGAAGCCACACAATTTTACATGAAAGAGCTTGGTGCCAAATATTCAGGGCTGCCCAGCACAGGTTACTCATTGGCACGATCCAGACAGGCACAGCAGACAAGCTGCTCTTTCATGCAGCAGTGCGGGGAGCTCTCAGAAATGGACATGTGCAAACACATGCCACGTTTGTTTTCTTGTACTGGCATTACTCAGTAGTACCTGCTACAGGGGAAGCACTTCTGTGTTGTGAAAACACCTAAACATGAACATTACTTTTATGTACATGAACAGAAGAATTTGAGAGCCTGCATTAGCCACTTGTAAATGAGTGTGCCCACCTCGCTTGAAAAGCTGGCGCAGCATGCAAGTAAATGTAAGCATAATAAAAAATAATAGGAAACAGACAGGCAATAGAATTAAGAGCAGCAGCCAGCTGGGATCTTCTAACCAGTGACATCAAGGGATTGCTGAGGTAATACACTGATGGGTTTTAAATTAACTGTAACCACTCAGGAAAAAGATCTAGGCGTCACTGCGGACAGCTCAATGAAAACATCTGCTCTGTGCACAGAGGCCATCAGGAAAAAAAGAACCAAAAAATGTTAGGTTGAATAGGATAAAGAACAATACCAAAAACGTTATAAATGCCACCACATAAATCAATGACACATTCACACTTTGAGAATGAGCTGAAGCCCGCTCACCCATTTCAGAGCAGGGATAACAGGAACAGAGGCCAGAGAAGGATGCCAAAAAATCGTTAGAGACACAGAAAGGTTTCCAGGGTTGTTATGAGGAAAGATCAAGGTCCACATGGTTCAATAGCTTGCACTAGAAGTGTATAAAATGATGAGTGAGACAGGGCGAATGGGAAAACCCTCACTTTCTTATGCTAAATAAATGGTGGCCGCCTAAAAACACTCCAAAAACATTATTGCACCAGGAAAAAGAAAGCCCATCAATATTTTGCAGATTTCCCAGTTAACATATGGAGCTCAATGCCACAAGATGTCAGAGAGTTAAGCTCTCACCACACTGCCATCACAAAACAGTGAGTGGAATGTATAGGATACACACATGCATCCTGGCTGAAGGGCCTGGGCAGGCACTGAACTCCTGGGCTAGGAAGAGACTGAAAACAATGGCAGTGAAAAAAGCCAGGGAGGAACTTCATACTAGCAGGCATGCAAGGAGAAGGTTAAGGAGAAAAAGGTGTCTGGAAAAGGAAAGGGGGAGATAAACTTCATGTAATAATCTCGAAAAAGGTTAAGGGAGGTGTTTTGTGGGATTTTATCTTTCTGTCTCCAAGTGATAGAGGGGAAATTTTTTAATGTACTGCTAGGCTGTTTCAGAGCATATGCTCCAGTCCTCTGATGAAAGGAAAAATGGGAGATGCTGATCACAGGTGAATGTTTACAGCTGCACCCAGCCAGGCTGCAGCCAGAGCAGCCAAGCCATGAAGAGCTGTCCCATTCAAGCCTACGCTCTAAATACCAACATCCTGGTCCATTCCCAAGTACTGCATTCCCTTTGCAACCCAGTTCACCATTCAAACTTCAAAAATAAACACCTGAATATCCTGCAGATGGAGAATTTCAGGCAGCATTGAGTGTTTTCAGTCTATGGTTTGATTTAGGCTGGCACAGAGAGAGCAGCTGCACTGGTGCAAGTTTTGAGCAGCAGGAGGAAAGAACGTTTTTTCCTGTTATCCACTGTGCCCCCAGTCCAACCATCCTGGAGCCTCCGAGTCTAAATGTATCTAGTATGTATAGAGCTGGGGGTTTTTCCACACACAGGGACTTAGGACAGCACAAAGCCTCATCAGGTGCCTGCAACTCAGCAAATGCACATCACTGAGCACAATCTGAGCAGGTACATAACTATGAAGGCTAACAAACCTCTTCAGACAGTATGTTTGTAATGAGGGTCATCCTGATCTGCACATGGCTCTGATTTCCTTTTCAAGAGCAAAGCAGATGGACAAGGACAGCAGAAATGGACCCTTATGGCCACTAAAATAGAGCCATTTTTCCTTCATGTTCAGGGATTTCACTGAAGTTCTCCCCAGATACAGTACAAGAGCAGTTGGGGTGGTAACATGAACACATGGGAAGCACTAAAGCACAACATCACAGCACTTGGGCCATTCAGACTACTCATGTTACAGGGCACGAGGTCACCTGCTCCTCTGTCCATCAGTGTGCCCATGGGCTTTCCTCTGCTTATGCAAGCCTGGAACTGGGTTTTTTTGCTCCACTGTGCATGACTGGTGGTGTGGATGCCTAGCCAGGCATGGGCCTAAACTGGAAATGTGACACCAGGCAAGCAATCACACAGATTTATGGTAGTGGACGTACCAGCACATGCACATCGAGCAGCAGTCCTACTCCTGGAATGAGACCATCCATCCCCAAAGGCATGGCTCTTGCCACTCTCTAGCATTGGAAACAGCAGATGGGTAAGAATTTTCCCTATAGTCCTGGGGCAGTGGGATGTTTTTCCACCTTTCCTTCCCAAGGGTTTCCTTCCACCTACCCTTCTCCCAGGAAGCACGGGGCATCACAAGCAGAAATAAAATCAACAATGATGCAAAACACACAAATAATGCCATGCCTACTCGCACAACCTTTGACATTAGCTGCCTGCTTCTGGCTTCCCTTTCCAGCATGGGAAGCAGGAGCCCCAGCAGAGCAACCATAGCACATACCACCGACTGCTCCAGCTGCTTTTCTCCACACCTCCTACTCCTAATCCCACCCGCCCTCCTTCCCCACCAGTGGGGAACCCCACCACCAACATACCATGCACACAACATAATAAAGCAACAGAGTACAGTGTTAAGCAAGGCTTTCATGTGCAGCCAACATTTCAAAAGGCACAGTACGTGCTGTATGCTCAGTGCCGTCAGACTCCAAGACTGGATTCTCCAGTGTTTTAGGAAAAAGGTAAGGCAGGAGGAGAGTGTGAGAGGGGGGAACAGACCAAGCTTTGTGGAATTCTTTTTAAGAGTGTATGCATAACTGTATAAAAGGGCATTTTTTTCCTGACCTCAAAGAGACAATATTATTTCACACAGACCATTTTCCAAGAGCTGCCAAGCTATTCCTACATGAACCAGTGCCTAGTTGAGGCAGTGACTGTGAAGGGGAAACCCTCTCTCCAAGTACGACATGGAAATTCCTTGACCTCAGCTGCAAAGCCAATCAACACGTGTGCAATGGGCCAATGAAAAAGAAATTAAAATACCAGAGTGGCCAACACAGATGAGGGCAGGTGTGTAAGGGAGAAGGCACAGCCTGCTTTTTCCAGTCAAAAGGCCTGACAAAAAAAAAAAAAAAAAAGGGACATGCCAGGCTGGGAAGAAGAGGAAAGCACGGGGAAACCAAGAGCGTTGAGACATTGGTTAGAAAAGCAAAGATGTAAAATGCCAGGCAAACAGATTCTGAATCATATTCTAAAGCCTGAAGGTAGAAAGGCAGGGCAAACAGGCATGGAAGGCAGAAATAAATATTTATTTTAGGCCATGCTATCGTTTGCTGTGCTTCACGGAAAAGTTTGGGTGTTAACGATGAGCCCAGACAGAGCCAAATAAGTTCATCATCAGTCTAGACCTGGTCACACCAAGTAGTGACTACACCACAGACCTGCACCCTACTCTAAAGCTGTGTTTGCTTCCTCCAGGCCATTGGAGAAAACACCTCCAGAGTGCAACTATTTTTCCCTGACTGACATTAAGGACACACCAACATACTGTCTCCAGCAAAAGTCCCACAAACAAGTCACCACTGGATAAAGAGCTGAACAGCAAGTTCAGGGAGTCAAGGGAGATAGAGCCCTTTAGTTTCTTTCTTGGAGAGCTGGATAGCTAGAATTAAGGCATCTGGACCCTAGAAAACACTTGTGATCAGGGCTGAACCCTTTAGGATAGGCAAAGCAGCATTCCCCCCATGGCAGAAAACCAACACGTACCCCAACCCCTCCATGGCTCTGCAATGGGATTAATAATGCTCCACAGTCAGGTGTGAACGTGAGCTCACAGCACTCCTGTAACACACCAGATGCACAGCCTGCTCTCACCATGGGATAGATGTCAGTCAGAAGGGATCTCCCACTGCCAGAATAATTTGTCTTTTTCATGGCCCGCTCCCAGGTTAACAGCAGGAAAGATGACTGCAAGGTCTGGGCCGCAGATCTTCCAAGCAACCTGCACGAAGCAGAACAGCAAACACAAGAAGTACTAGTGGCATCCATGGGTCAGTTTAAGTGCACACACAAGGACAGGGATGCACAGCTTATCAGGACCATGAGCCTCTTCTAACATCAGCCATGGATACAAGCCACAGCTACAAGCCTTATTACAACAGTGTCTGTATTTAGGGGAAGTAAGTAAGAGCAGTCCATATAATTTCATCCTTTTCAGAGTCCCACTTAAGAAACTCAACTTAACAAAAAACATTCACTCCTTACAGCAAGACTGACATGCACTGAAGGCAGCAATTTTGCTGGTGTTTAGATAATCTGCGTTAAAGAGAAAAACAATCAGATCCAAGTGAGACCTGTGCTCCAAGACCTAAAACTGGGACATAACCCACTCCATCCTCAATTAGTTCTCAGAGACCCCAAACTGCTGTAGTTTCAGTACCTGCTGGGTTTTCCCAGTCAAAGACAAGCCTTTGAAAAACAAGAGTGACATCCAAAGAACTTGATTCTTACTGAATCTCCAACATGGGTTTCTTTGCACACAACACCAGTTTGGAATATATGGCCTTTCCTGTTAGACATCTAGAGGAATTGTGGGTACCACTCCAGCCTCTCCTCTTCTCCCCTGGTCACCTGCCCCTCTCCTGCTAACGTCAAACTTTCCAAGGTCCCCCAGCGCTCGTGGTCTAGGACAGAAACGTATTTATTAGGCCAAAATGAACAGAGTGTGCATGGATTGGAAAACGAGTCCAGTCTGTTCAACTAGGGTTGGGCAAGCTTGTTTTGCCTGATTTAGAGGCCATTCAAACATTGTGGGTTTGAGCATTACTGCATTAGTATTTCACTTAGGAAAAACTGTGAAAAAAAAAAAAAATGAAATGTGAAGAGAAGGAGAAAAAAATCCAGTGGAAACACAAATAGTGTATAACGTATATGGGGTCCCCACTTGTGCCAGCACAGATCTTCTAAGCCATAATATATTGCACAGGCTTCCCGTCAGCTAGAAGTCCCTTTGGTATTAAAAAAAAAAAATAAAAAAAAATTCTGAATCACCATAAAGAGATGGAACAGGTGAACAGAAATGGGTATACATGCCAACGACAGCTGGTCCTAAACTCTGACCTGTCTTCATTTAGACTTTGAAATCAAGACCATGTAGATCAAGAAGAGAGAACTAATTTTCAAAGCTCCAAGTCACTCAGACCACCTTGGGTGAATCACTGTAGCCTTCTGCATCAACAGGGCACGCTGCAAACTCTCCACAGCTCCTGCAGTTGGTTCATTAGCTTTCTCCCTCCCTCAGCTGCACCTGGCTGCATGTAGGACTCCCAACAGCTCAGCTTTCTAGAGATAATTAGCAGTGGTCATTTTACATCCCTCTAGGGACAGCACCCCCTGACAGGTGACATTATATTAGGGATCATCAACTAAAGAACAAGTCCTTCAGGTTCAAGAGCTAATCCTGAGAGGACAGCTGGTCTCTTCCCAAACTTCACCTCAACAGCAGCAGAGGGGAAAGGTGTGAGACGTCCTTAGTGCAGGAAGTAAAAGCGAGCAGAGGACACACAATGAAAAAGAAAATTGGGCACCAGGGAAGAAACTTAAGGTACTGAATGAACAAGGCAGCAAGGCTCTCTTTACCAACCTGACCATTTTAAACCACCTCCTCTATCACCCATCTCCATTACAAAAGCAAAAAAACCACAAGGAATCAAGTGGAAACCAAACTGAGAATAGCCTACCTCCAGAGGCATTGTCTCCAAATCCTGAAGGTTGATTTAGGCAAAAACAGAGACAAGAAACAAAGAGGTGGGATGCTGGCAATGGACATTGCTTACCTGCAGGTGAGCAAGATCCAATGGCAAAAAGTATGGCCTGACTGAGCAGTTCTCCCAGCACCCTGCAGCTCCCATCCTGAGATCTGCCAGCCCCAGAGAACTCACTCAGGTGATTAACTCCACCTAAAACACCATTCCTTCCTCCTCCCCCTTCTCCATCAAGCACTGTAAAGCCCCACACCTGTGTGGGTTCATCCTCTACTCCCATTTACACCTGGGCTACACTCCTCCTCACTCACAGGTCCCATAAGCTGCACTCATGAGAGAGTGGTTGTGCTTGTGATACACACAAGGTACCACCATCAAGTTGGGCCATCTTTTCACCCTGCCTCTGGCCCAGAGGATACTCTCAAGGCAAGCACAGTTGCACAGATGTCATTAGGACTGCCCCAGCCCTGCCCTTGCCTGCAGCGCAGAGGAAGATGCTGTGAGCCCTATATGGCAATGATCCCACACAGGAGGAATCCCTTTTCTTCTCCATAACATCTCTGACTTCCCCCCCACCTAATCTATATTTTTTTTCCGGCCCATGTATACTTTCCAGCTCGTTTCCTCTTGCGGTTCTCATTTCCCGCTCCTAGGAGGTGAGCTCATGCGTTTCTCAATTACCAGCCAAAGAAAGAGAGAGGGAGAAAGCAATCTTATGGAAACAGATGAAGTCATGCCTGTATAAGGCCACATTACAGCTTGTGCTCACAGAGCCATGATGCAGACATTGCTGCCCCCCAACCCTGGCAGGGCAGCCTGGCTTCCCAGTCCACAGCTGAAGCTGTTCCCCTTGTGCCGAGGGAAGATGCTCCACCAAATCGCAGGGAGCGTGGAGCATGTTTGTCTCGCTGGCTTTTCCCTCTCGTCCCCCCTCCACCCCTGCTTTCGATCCTGCCGCCCTTTTGTCCACCCCCAGCGATCCCCATGGATCTTTGACTCACTCACAGCACGCCACTGAGTCAATAGCGAGCCCACAGACCATGTGCAAGGCTCCCAGCACTGCGTGCTCTGCCTACGGCTATGCGGACGCCGGAGAAGTTACACCAGGGAAATCTAAAGGCAATTAAAAGCATAATACAAGTGGTTGTTTAGAAAAGGTGGTGGGGAGGAGAGAATAAAATTAAAATAAATAAAGGAATGTTTTAATGAGTGCAGCAGTGAAAGCGGGATTAGAGGTGCCTGAATGGCATCTCTATATTTCCCGTATGGAAGGGAGGGCCACCCAACGCAACCAGAGCTGACAAAAAAAATTAGCTGGGCCTCAGGCTCAGAGAAACATTTGGCTAGAAAGGAAAGAAGGTAATTGCTGCAAATGTAGACTAATTCAGGAAGCAGCCAGCCCTACACGGGGCCGGTTTTTATGCTGTTAGTGCTACGGACACTTTATGAGTGCTGGCTTGAGGGGTGGAAAAAAGCACAGGGAAATAGTAGGAAAAAACAAAACAAAACAAGACAGAAAACAACAAATTTCTCCTTTCCACAGTTCACGTGTGCTTAGTGTTTTTCTTCCCTCGTCTCTCGCTCTCCAAGGACACTTAGGATCTGCAGGGGGTCCTACTCAGCCTTGCCTTCACCAGACTATCCGATGGCCATGGAGTGAGTGATCTCAGTGGCTCCCAAAGCAAGGACCATATCCCTCCCTTCCCCCTGCCCCAGGAGAGGAGCGGGCTGGAAGGTGAGGCGCAGGGCACGGAGGATGTGTTTACTCTCATAACACCCCTGTGAGGTGGGGAAGTCATAGCCTCATCTGACAGATGAGGAACAGAGGCAAAGTGAGATTAAAGGATTAGCCCAAGGTCACACAGGAAAAGTTTGTAGCAGAAGTGGAAATTAAACCCAGGTCTCTCAGTCCAAAATCAGTGCCTTAAGCGCAAGTCCAGACTTTCCTAGAGTTGGTCAACCTTTTATATTTGATAGTTTCATTTCAAACAGAAAAATAGTTTATTTTCTAAATACATATTTTCATAGAAAAGGGAGATGGAGGAGCTCATTTCCTGGAGGCAGGAGCTGCTTAAGATCTTATTTATTTCTGTTTAACTTAATTTCTTTTAGGTTTTAGCATTTCTGATGGTAAAAAAAAAAATGCTGCAGAAATTTCAAAGCACAGGAACACATTTCTTTTTGTTAATAATTCATCATGGGAAATATTTTTGACTTTCCAGCCAGTTCTGCCCTGCCTCTCTTTGCCTTACCAGGTTTTTAATACCTTTTTATTATTATTTTTTCATAGCCTCAACTGGCTTAGAAAGCCCACATCTAAACAGAGGCCTTTGTTGGACAACACTACCATCACTAAAACCCTGTGGCTCAAAAAGGTACTTTACAAATGAATACAGGCAACAAGTCCATGCCTGGACATATGTAAGCTGCAGGACAAATCTTGAGTTAGACCCCCGCTGCTGCTGACTCTGCTCATCCAATCCCTGCCCAGACCATGCCTCCCTCTGCTTCTGGCTCTGAAACTCCCTATTTTCTTCCTTTTTATTGTGCTGCCAAGCCCAGTCCTTCCAAAACACATCTTCCTCTTGGCTCTGCAAGCCCCTTGGCAGGGGAAGGCAGTCCCACGCCTCCTCACACATGGGCTAGCTGAGGTCCATGGAGGAGCAGCCACTTGTCCACAATCAACTAGAAGACCATCAGCAGAGCCGGGGAAAGTGGATGGGTTTCATTAATACAGAGCCTCTCTCCATTTAGACATGAGAAATCCAGCCCTCACAGAGGCCCCTAGGAATTTACCATCTCTATCCAAAAGGGGAGGTTTTTTACCCTGAGACACTAAACAGCAAGAAAGCTACATGAAGCAAACATGACCTGAGGCTGGCATATTTAAAGGTGACTTAAGGACCCAGACGTTCAATTCCCGTGAAAACAAATGAGAATCAGTTGGCAGAAAAGGGCTGTCTTATATTCATGCCAACCAAACGGTTAAAATTAGTTACAATTGGTAAAGCATTCTGAAGAAAATGTGGAACACTTATATAAAAGCTGAGTGTTGCTCAGAAACAAAGATCTCTTTTCCTGTAATTGTGTCTAATGATCTCTGAAGAACAAGCAGACAATCCACAATGATGACTACCACCATCACATATGTTCCTGTGACAATGAGGGAATTAGGCTGAAACAAAGACTAATATGCTATCCTTACAAGGCAGTTTTCACTTCTAGTCTGGCTCCCTCTTTACTTAAATACTTACTTACACAAGCAGGCAAACTCTGTGCATCAATGATGAAGTATTCTACCAGCAGAAAAGAAAAAGTATTATGACTGGTATCAGTCCAGTTTGCCCTGAAGATATCTAAACACTCACCTACCACACAAAAAAATTTCAGTCTCCTCTCTCGCTCCCAGCTGGGTTGTGTCTGGTCCACAGTATTCACCACTCTCCTCTGAGGTGGGGAAGGCCAACCCAAGAGCAGAGCTTCAGCAGCATTGTGAGGGCAGATCCTGGATCATTTAACTGACCTTCATGCACAGAAAACTCAGCTTTGAGCTCCTTTTTGACTTGTTTCAGTCCCAAGGAAGGAACGTTTGTCCCCTCTGGGACAAGCTCTTTGAGGCTGGCTGACTTCTGCAGCAGTCCAGAGCACCCTGCACTGCCAAATGAAGAGCTCACTCACAAATTTTGACTCACCTCTGTCAGTACAGATAACCAGAGCAGCATAGACCAGTGTGTGCTATCCAAAAGATGTTCAAGACCACCTGGATATTTTTGTATCTGGGCTGTGACTGCACCCTCTCTTTTTTTTTTCACTGCTTCCCCCCATTATCACCTTAGTTAACAGTGGGTAAGAAACTAAGTTTACCTGTAAGTCCACATGCTCACACATAGGTAGCACAAGGGCAGGGTTCTTGGGCAGCTCAGTTGATTTGTTGTGGTTTGCCCCATATGGCCAATGTTTGTCAGCTTCCTGAGGATATGCCCACGGGGAAGAGGTGCTGAGAGGCCTGAACACACCCACAGGGCTGTCTGGAAGATTTGGGTGCAACTGGTCCAGGCAGGTGCTAATGAGCTGGTGTTCATCCTATTTTACAGGTCAGGTCTGAATCCAGGACAAAAATACCCAGAGGAAAACTTCTCTAGACTGGAGCTAACATTATACAGGCAGAATGTGGTTTTCACTTCTTTGTCGCAAGTTCTGGGTAAGGTGAAGCAAATTCCTGGAAACTGAAGGGTTTGGCCACTAGAGTTGTAGACTTGGAAAAATACTACTTCTGGCTATGATGATTTATTTATAGTTGCAATTAAAGACAAAAAGCCTCTTCAGAGAGGGAGGATGAAGTGGAAACAAGGCCAGGCCTAGAAACCTAAGACTACAGGGATTCCCAGAGCAAAATTAATCAGGGAACTGAGTTGTTTTCTATTTTTTTTTTTTTTTTTTTCCTAAAGGGTTATCTCTTTATTTTGCTTATCTGGCCCTCAGCTTTGCAACAACCACATTTCTGGACCTTCCCCATGAGCTTTGGAAACAGGCCAAACACTAGAATTGAGACTGGGGATGGGTCTCAAACTCCCAAGAAAGACATGTGAGCCTTCAGCCACAAAGGCCTTACTTACCCCTACACCTTACCCCTGGAGCTGTTCTCTGCCCAGCCACAGCAAAGATAGTGACAGCTTTGGGATGTGGCAGTGGAGGCAAAGAGGAGAGCCCAAAGTCACCAGCTGCGTGGAAGAGCAAGGAAGTACAAGAAGGCAAGAAAGAGGCCAGAAGTTCTTACATCTACAAAAAGAAATGCGTGTGGTAGGATTTTCTCTGTGCCGGCCTTTGATTTACAGCCTGTCAGGGTATATATTATTCCAGCTCTTAAAAGAGTGGGTGTGGTGCAAACCCCCAGACAACCTTTTGAGAAGGAGCTCTGTAGATCACTCTTCATTCCTTTTAGATCCAGTTTTTGGCCCTGCAAACATCCCCTGATGAATAAAAGGTCTGGCTCCAGCCACCATGACTTGGATAACAAATGAGGTGGGGAACTGCAGATCAATTCAAACAGCAAGACAAGTCAAAGGATGTGCTTCTTTGCTGTCCCAGTGTTCTCTCACTCCTTCTGACCAGAGGCTCCAATCGAGAGTTCCAGGCTAGACAGAACCTCTGATCACTGCAGCAATCAGAAAAGTGCCCAGGCAGACCAAAGCTGGGGACAGCCTCTCACACAGAAAAGCCAGGGCTGCATTGCTGCAAGAGACACTGAAGTCAGCTCTGTCTGTTCATCCCCAAGTCTGGACTCTCAGGCCTCAGCTTTCCTCTCCAGACTGGAGCAAGTGCCCTAGACAGCCTCCCGTGTCATTACCATGTGTAAGGACCTCCAGCTGAAAGGATGCTACACGTTTCCCCTTCAGCCTGCATTGCCCCATTTACTTACTGTTTTCCAGCCTGGAAGAAAAGGCTGCTGCTCCCTTTTTACATACACTTTGCTCCAAGAGAGGTTTTTCAGTCTCTTGGAGCTGCCTGACTTCTGCACTGTGACAAGAAGCTGCACTGCACCACCCTTCATGCAACTTTTCATGCAACTTTCCCCCACTCTGCATCCACTGAAACATGCGTGGACCACTAGCAGCAGCTATCTTTAGACAGGTACAAGAAGCACAGCTAAAACCCATGGCAGAGAGGTAGTACCTCTCCCTAAAGTGGGGAATAAGCAAGACTGGATGAACTTGAACTCACAGGATTTATAGGACTGGCTGAAACAATTAGCAATTACCTACTTGTCTCTTATCGAGGATGTCTGAGGTGCATGACAGAGAGAACGAAGCAAACTTTATGCCTGAAATTAAATAAGCTTGTGGATTGCAAAAGGAAGAGAAGTCAGGTTAGCTACAATTCCCAGGAGAAAAAGTCTGAAACATAAATAAATAATGAATAAATACCGCAAAGTATTCGTAAGCACAGAAGATAACAAAGCAAAGTCTTAGGCTAATATGGATTTAATCAGAAATAATTTGGATCCAGCTAAGCTAATTTCCCTCTATGACAGTCCACATGGATAGCAGAGAGGCCGTTACATGTCTTGACTTATAAAGCTTCAGATGCCTAACATCCTCCTAAGAGATGAAATAAATGGTCTTGAATAAACTTTCACAGAGCAGATGCAAAAGTGACTAGAAATACGATATTTGGACGCTTACTATCAATGGGCCACTGTCAAAATGGAGGGATTAACCCAGCAGAGCTGTACTGTGTTTGTTGTGAGTCCAGATTTCTTCAAAGTTTTCTCTAACAACTTGAGCCATTAGATAGATTGCACGCTTGTAAAATACACAGCTGCTATGTAGCTGGGAAGAACTGCTGGAAGACAGGCTTGAATTCTGATCTTGACAGTGGGGAAAATGTCTGAAAAAAATTGGACCCCATTCAGTACAGATAAGGATAGGGAAAACCTGTCCACAATTCCTCAGAAAATTATGGAGAGCTTTGAGATGGACTGCAAGTGTAATAGTCCGTGTCTCATGACTCTCATAGACAAAGGACAAATGTTGTCCTGGGTAGTACAAACAGCCTGACTCCAGCCTGTAAAATATGTGCCCTTCTACTCTGGTCCACATGGCAAGGTCCCAGCCAGAGTGTTCATCTATTCTCAGGACAGCAAACTCCAAAAAGATGTACATTAACAGAAAATAATCTGGAGGAAAGTAACACAATCAAAGACTTAGGAGAACCTCACCTATGTAGAGAGCTTTGAATAAAGTGGGGTTGTCCATCACAAAAGAGAAACCCATAAAGAGATAATATACAAGAGTTTTGAGATTCCTGAAAGTCTCACCTGCCTTTCTAAGCCCAGGCACTGGACACCCTCCACTTCAGAAACACGGAGCAGGTAATCAATACACACTTCAGGAAAACATGGCATGGGATGGAGGGTGGTCCAGTGAAGACCACAGTGTAAGCAAGAACTTTTGGCCTACAAAGAGCAGGAGCTACTGAATAGCCTTTGCCTCCAACAGCCCACCCAAAAGGCATCACAGTGGAAGGCAGTTTTTGCATCCTGCGAGAGCAGCTGGGCCAGAGTGCGTGTGAGACCTTGATTAAAAACAGGCTGCTGTTCACATTTCAGCTCTGCTTCTGGCAATCTGTGAGAACTTCCTCATTCCTAGAGGGTCTCCTCATCCCAGATGAGGGAGCTGGTGTCTGGGGAAGACCTTTAGTATTCATTACAAAAATGTTTCAACCCTCTTGTCGGTCTCTCCTCACTTCACCAAAGCATGCAGACAATCTTATTTTTCAGAAGCACCCACCAGCTCTCCCTTGACTGGCTCTGCTGCTCGAATGCCTGACTCACCCCTACTGCTGTCAATGGAAAACACTTCCATCTAAGTAAAGCCCTCCACAGGTTTCAGTGGAACCTGTAGAGGACCCCAAAGCAGGGGTACTGAAATGTGAGGAACCCACAGCTTCCACAAGTGACTCACGAGACTGGAGAGGGGGGGAAACCCTGAAATACAAGTGGAAGAGCATTACACTGGACCAGAATCATACAGAAGTCACAGCCTTCTGAGCAAGCCACAGAGCTCTGTAGGTTTGGGAGTGATGTCCCCTCCCCAGGCGCACCAAAATGCAGAGGCAATATAGCTGCTCTCCTGGGGAAAGGATGGAATGCCAGTCCCTGGTAGAGCTGCAGGTTCCCATCCCCAGTCACAGTGGGTGAAACATGCCATGCTCCCAGCTAGAGGGAGAGGAGCATCCCCAAACACCGAGGGAGGGGCATCTCCAGTGCCTAAAAAGCCTAGAGGAAGGTCCAGACAACAAGAACAGCAACCACCAACCAAAGCTCTGTGGAATATAAAAGGAAGAAATAAGTAAAAGCAGATGGAGTTGTGCCACAGAGGGCTTTTCCCTTGCATCTCTGGCATTCCACAAACAATCACCTCCCTGCCCAGATGGTCTCTGTCCTCACTGAACTGGGCAACTCTGCTCTCAGCTCTGTCTGGCAGCCCTTGTCCATGGGGAATGCTAAACCTCAGAGTCCCGACACACACATTGCAGACAAATTTTTAACTGCTTCCCTCACTCCAAAGCAAAGCCAACTGCACTGGAGTCCCAGCACAATGAAAGCATAACATAGGTACAAAGCTGAACAGGCAAAAAACCTTTGAAATTTCACATAGTTTCTTATCCCCCTTGTTTTTCCAGGTAGGTTCAAACATGGTCACATAATCATTAATTCAAATACCACTTAATGCAGAAGTTCACGTTGGTTCAGTTACATCAGGGCAAAGACTGATCCGAGCAAGGTCTGCAGGGCCCATTTGACCTGAACCATTTCCTGATTCATCCACAGAGTATTACTCAGGGATCTAACTGAGGTCTTTAATAATAACTTCCACTTAACAAATGAAAGTTTTCGTATAGGTCAGTTCTAACCAGTGCCTGGTCTGGACTGGAAAGGTCTCTGCATGCTGCACACCCTGCTGTAGATCTGTTTCTAGTGCAAAGATGGCATCCCCAGCACACACAGACCATGCTTGTACTCTCAGTGAAATACTGGTGTTACTGCATCATGAAAAGAAGTTATATTGCTTTAAAGGCAGCAGCCCAGAGCAGTATAAATTTTTGCACAAACTCTCAGATCTTTCCCTGAAAGCAGGGGACAGCAATTATTCCTGAACCAAAACAACCACGCAACAGTGGCAGTAAATTATTTGATTTGTTTTTTTGGAAAATGTTGTGTGCAAGCTAGGCCAATAAAACTGATCCAGTATCCAAGGCATTTTTGCCACTTGTTAAAAATGCCAAATTGTCCTTCCAGCTAATTCACTAGCATAAAATCCAGTACATTTTAATTGCTGACTAATTTGCAGAGATCTTACTGGGCCTGTGTCTTAAGTCTGCTCTGAAGAAAGAAACTAACAAAAGTGTCTGGGAAAGACCAACATGGCCTGCAGCCATCAAGGAAACACCTCACCAGCATGAGATGTTTGGCTGTATCTTGCTAGCAGCTGATGGAAGTCCACGAAGAAGTGTGTACCTTCATAAAAGTAACTCCACACAAGTCATTGCCCAGTTGAAGGTGAGGAAACTGCTGCACATTGCAGAGCTGAGAGCCTTCTTCAAAGAACAGACACACACCATTCCCAGGCTGAGCATTTTATGTGCACATGCAGCATTGCAAAGTCCACTATTATAATTTGGTTTCAGTAAAAACAATGGCTGCTGAGGGATATAGATGTGGGCTCAACAAAAAACACTAAACACTCCCACTTGGCTATTAATCATTTTTAGTAGATTTTAGGTGACAGTAGCTATGACTTTTCAGATCATGACTTAACACACCCCTTTTACCAAAAGATGACTAGACAAATGTCTGGCTAGAACCAATTCTTGTCATACCACTGCCTTTGTTGCTGATCCCCACTAACCATCAATACAGGACAATGTTTTTATGCAGCTGCTCTTGATTTAAACAAAGTTTACAAAATGGGCACACAGAGAAATTTCAGGTATGATTTATGGTTACCACAAGGGTGAAGGTAATTGACATTCCTGATGTTGCTCACTGCTATGCAGAAGTGGAAGAGATGAGCCCAGGTACATCAAGCCTAGCATATATGTGTCTGGAAGACAAAGCCAAGAAATTAACAGCCCAGGAGAATCACCTACCAACTTCTGGCCACCAGGGATTCACATGTTCAACTCACAGGAGCAGCAATGCCTCACTGAGATTCCCTGAGCTGACTCCAAACAAGCTGGGACATCCATCTGGAGTAGCTGTGGCCCGTGTGGAGAGACCAGCTTACTCTGAAGAGCAAGGAGAGCCACATCCACGTGGCCCAAAGCCAAGCCCAGCCAGCCTCCTGAGCCATTTGGCTTAGCTGTGGTGTCACACTGACACAGCCACAGCCCTCCAAGGGCTGGAGCCACCTTGGCACCACATCACAGTGGGCAGAGGCACTCAGAGGGATCACATCTAACAGACAAAGGCCAGGAAAGGGAACAGGGACTTGGAGTCACTTACCTGAGGCGACAGAGCTGGTCAGCCTCTTGGACAGGTACTGCACCCAACTCCAGCCTGCTGTCAGTCTGCCAGTGGAGAGTTCAAAGAACAGTTTCAGCTGCTCACACACATATGGCTGCTGACACGTGGCTCGGGAGGAGGAAGATAATAACAGATCATCTAAGGATAACATACTGTACATCAGATCATGCTGAAAGGGACCCAAGCCAAGTAAGCTTTTTTCCCCCCTCTTCAATGGAATTTCCTCATGTGTGCATGTTTTATTCTGAAGATGACATTTGTTTGCCTAGGAGAGAGATTATTCTGCAGACTATTTTCTTTAAAGAAAAAATTAAGAGTCTTCCAGGTCACTAGAAAAATTTACAAGTTTGTTTTTTTTTTTTTTAAAGGAGAAACCACATGCAAGAAAGACATACAGTAAGCATAAAGCAAAATAAGATAAATGATGGGAATAAATTAATCCTTTAGGTTTGCAGATTAACCCTGCATTTTCTCAGTCATACTTAATTCGCGTATATCTTAATATCTTGGTCCTCCTCTGCATCTAAGTCCACCTGGCACTGCCAGGGAAGTTCCTTCCACACTTCCCCTGAACAGAGAAACACGGGTGAGCAGTTTTCATGGGGTTTATATTTTCAGCCAAAAGCACACCTTCTGCTCTTTCATCTCTATTCCCTGTCCCCTTAGTCAAATCACAAACTCATCAGGGACAGGCATGTGCATGGGAAAAAAAGGACATAAGAACAGTCTCCCTCACAGCACTTTACCAAGGTCATTTGGGCTGTATCTTCACTGTATCTCAGCCTGAAGAGTCCTACTCAATATTTCAGTCCTTTTCGACTGCTAAAGGTTCTTCCAGTAGACACATCTTCTGCAAATAGAAATTCACAGACAATATATTTACTTTTTTATCAGCCTTTCACACCTAAACTATAGGCTTTTCAAACACAGGTCAAAAACTGCTGATCTAGTTTTTTCCCCTCACATCCTTCCAGTGCTCATGCTTGTCAACCATGACTGAACCTTTGCTATCAAGGACTATTTGTGGTCTCAGCAGATTCATCCCCTACACCTCAAAAAGGGGTACACTATCAGAGACCATTTCAAGTCACAAATGACCTCTTGAAATCATTCAGTCCCACATCTTATTTGAAGCAGGGCCAGCTAAGAAGAGTTTGTGCTAGACCTTGTCCATTCAGGTTCAGAATATCCCCAAGGATATCCATCCCACATCGTCTGTGGGCTCCTGCTCTTGTGTTCCACAATCCTTGAAGTGACAGGCTTTTTTTTTTTCCTAATATCTAACAGAAATTACTATTTTTGGAACTTGTGTCTGCTGCCAACCATATCACTGTCCATCTCTGAATCAAACAGTGTGGTTGTCCAGGCTCCTTTTGGGTACTTCTAATGAGTGTAATGCTCACACAGCAATTTCAGTCTCAAATTTGGACTTTGACTAGGAAATTAAAGCAGTTCCTTCCACAGCAGCAAAGGAAAGCTGAATGCTAGAAGGACAATGCAACCAAAATTAGTGAAGAATCTGGGAGTCCTCCCATCACAGTCAATAAGCCTGGAGTTAAATCTGGGAAGTGGACAGATAGCACAGTGAGAGAAGGTTTGGGGATACATTTTCTTAATGGCTTAAGGCAAATTGGTTTAAAAATTTGTCCCTGCGTGCATGGATTGCATATCAGATCCCCTTTTAATTCCTATTGCAAAAGCAAGAAAAAAAAAAAATTCTCACAAAATTCTCATTTGGTACTCAAAGAATGCTTGGCATAAGTTGGAGAGGATATGGTATAATTTTTCATGAGTAATAAATGTTTAAGTCATGCTTGAAGCACAAAATTCAATTCAAATGCAATTAGAGAGGCGTCACTAAAGCTCTTATTATGATTTTATAGGCCACAGAGGAGATCAGGTCAAATTCTTGAGTTACACTGAACAGGGCAGGAAAGGCACAGAAGACATCACGTGCAGGAGGACTCAGCTCATCCACACCCTGCTGTTTGTGTGTTACTATTAAAATCTACCAGAGATCCAGAGATGACTGATTTTTAAGGATCCCTAGTACAGGCTGTAATGCTTCTACACATTAGGGCTTCAAAAGTGTTGTTCCCTGGCCTACACCATGCCATGGGCTGAATCTTTGGGAGGAGCTGGGGCATGTTGAGCAAACTCTGCTAGGCTATTAACCAAGTATGATCAGATACCTTTCCACCTTTTCAGCTGCAGCAGCATCAGCTTTGCCATACTCTAAGGCTGCTGGTATGTGTCTCTTTTTTTCTTTTTTTTTTTTTTTCCCTCTCTTCAAAATAAAAAGAACAGACCTGCAGAACAAAACCAAAAACAATTGAGGTGGTCCATCAACATGCAGATTCAGAACCCCAGCAAATGCTGTCAAGGGAAAGATATAGAAAATTTATCACAATTCACTGAGATTGGGAGATAATATTTCTGTTTAAAAATAAAGAGCTGGGACCACATGGACACAGCTGCAGGTATGACATCTCTCATGACCTCCAGAACTCAGGTGTTAGAGGGAGATACGGTTCCATCATTTTTTCTTTTCTTCTGCCACTTAAGGCAATAATTAATCTCTTAACACTGCCTGAAGACACATGATTTTATGGGAAACACAAATCAAGACACTATGGGTTTTAAAGGCAGACAGGATTAATTTTTTTAAACACTAAATAGTTTTATTTTGAAAATATTTGCAGCAAAATGGCCATGTAGCCACATCAAGTCCTGCAATAATTTTTGTTCACTTTTTTGCATGTGTTGCAAGAATAGCTGGAGTATAGGAAGAGAAAAAGAAAAAGAAAGCAGAGAAATGTACAGTAAAACCACAGAAAACAGCAGAAAAATGATGGTACAGAAAATACACCAGTAGGTGTAACTGTGATCCAGACAGTCCAGATATGGTAAGAAACCATACCTTGGACAGGTCCCATTAAAAACAGACAGGTTCATGTTGCACAGACCTATTCTGCAATTCTTGAGAAGTCAAGCAGCAAAGTGGGCTCTCCCTGGTCCCTGGGCTCCAACATGTAAGAGGACAGCTGAAACAAAACAAAGACTGAAGGAAGGGAAGACTGGAGGAAAAAAAAAAAAAAAAAAAAAAGAAAAACCTTTTTCTTTGCTATTGGTGCCTTACAAGACACTGCATAAAGAGGTGCAGTTCTCCACAGGTAAAATCAGGGAATCAGAGATTAAAATCCTTCCCTTCATGATAAGGGCAGACTCCTAGGAGCAGCAGTAGTACCATAGCCATGGAGTCTAGAGAGCAAGGTGTGAGAGGAGATACAAATAACTTTTTTTGCATATAGGTGACACCTGCACGCTCATGTCCACTACCTTTACTTTGAAGAAGCCATAAACAAGGAGAAGATGCTGAAGAGCATTACCACACCAGGAAGGATGTTTCCTTTCAGTTATTCCTCTTTCTCATCATGTGCCTTAGAAGTCAGTGTTTGCTCAGTGGCACAATCCCTACCAAGTACTGACAGCAATGTAGATCAGGAAGGTTATTCCCACAAATATTTACCTTGGAAGAAGCTGGTCCCCATGCTGGAGCTGCCTTGTCCCATTCCATGCATGTATATGTGTTGAAGCACATTCCTTGGCAAACGAAGACCTGCAAATTTTGCTATCAAAACAGGTACTAAGGCACCAGATGCTACCAAACACCAGAGCCAGGAGGAGAACTCAGTGCTTTGATCCATCTCAGCCATCTAGATACCACTGCAGCTTACCACACTTCATGGTGCCTTCCTTCTCCCTCCATACATCCCGTTTTCCTCTCGGTTAAATGCTGCGCTTCTACATCCCCTCTCTGTTGCTTAGATGAGAACCAATTAAAGCAATCCATTGAAACAATTAGGCAACTTGCTCACCTAATCCAGGAGAGCTCACTAGTAAAAGAGGCCTACTGAAATTTTTGCAGACAGATATGTAAGAAAGATCAGTGTTTCTTACCCAATCTTTCTCCTGGGATCAGAGTACAGTTGTGAAATATATCAGAATTCTGTTTTCTTCTTTCCTTTCCTAAGTTTGTGTCTGAAGGCTTAATTTTTATTGGGATGGTGTTGCAAACAAGCCAGCCAGGGGCTTCAGAAAATGTCTGTATCCCCGATCCTTCACAGGCGAGTCCAAACATTCTTCAGATGGTCTTTGGAAATTATCTGAAGCAGAGGGGCTCTAATTCTGATGTGGACATGGTTAAAAGCTGCAAGAAGCTCCCTCGGCTGGAATGGCACCTACAGGCTTAACGTATTTACATTAATCAAGATTCAATCAAAGGCTTATTGGCACTCTCAGTCTGTGTGCCTGCATTACAAATAGCAATACAGATTTCTGGGAAGGTTTAGTCAAGGCCTTAGCATAACTTGCAGCTACAGTACAAAAATACATAAACCATATAAGGTTACACAGTTCATTAAATGTTAGCAATATGCTTAAAACTAAAACTAAGGCATGCACTTTATATACAATTTTGATTGTCTGTAATCCGTGTCAACACAGCTGTGCTACAGACCTCCTAAGTCACTGTTAGCAAGTCCATCTGCTTCACTGAACTGTGTCTAGTTTTCAAATAATGGCAATTTCTTTAACATTTTATGATTCCTGACTGTGAAAACTGCCTCTTGCGTGAGCCTGTGTCAAAATCTGACTAATGTTGCAAACTGTGTGGTGCAATGAGATTTTGTTGGCAGTTGGAGAAACATAAAAATGTTAAGACACTTCGCAAAAGTTTCACAAAGGAGTCACCGAATAAATCTTTTAATCTCAAGTAGCACGTACTTCATTACATCAGCATTTTTCAAGGAATGTTCCTATTGTCAATGAAAATTAGCTCCAAGAATCTGAAAGCAGGAGGACTTAACAAGGGAACCAGAATCCCAGAATTATGGCTTGTGTGTCAAGCATTCTGTAAAAAAACAGACTTCTGAAAAGCTGGCTCTTCCGCTTTACAAACACAGGCCTTTACCACCCCTGTAAGACCAAAGCAGATAATCTTTACTGGAAGGTTTTGGATAGTTCTCAGTTAGAGAAATGTCATCATTCCCATCTGTTTTGCTGTGTACTATATCCACGGAAACTTCCCATCATTGGTGACAGGACTGGCTCTGGGACCTTAACTCCCAGGCTAGATTCCCTCCACGTTCTGTAAGAGTGAGTGAGGGTTTATAATGGTGCACAGATTTTTGTATTCTCCTCAACAGTAGTCACTATCCAAGTTAATGAGGAGATTTAACGATGCAAAAACTTTGAGGAGCTGGTGATAAGTTGTTTCTGAGTAGAATGAACACAAATATCAGATGCCTAAGTCAGAATAATTTTTCATAACTTAGTGACTGAAGAGCTATTTTCTTCCCTCCCCTGACTTGATTCAAGTACTGTCATTTGCCTTCAGAATGGTCTGGCCAGTCTAAAATAAAACCTGCTTTTCCCAAGGATAGAGAAAAACTGTAACAGAACACGTCATAGAAGCAGGTTGTAACCTGCCTTACAGATAAGTCAGCATTTCCCCCTAACAACAAGGTCTTTAAATAATTCAGTCACATAAAATGAGAGGCTACGTAGCTGCCACCTCTTAAAAGTACCCTTTATGTGGCAGACAAAACAACAAATCCAACCTATTTGCAGACTCAGCAATGGCTGGGGACATTTTTTCTGCCTGAAGTATGGGCCCTAGTCAGTGCTGTAGGGATCTGGCTCTTAGACAGCCTGTTGCACATTTACCTTGTGCCTTTTGGACTTCATCTGTTCCTTACAGGAAGCCTAGACATTTATTCCTTCAGCAGACATCTCAAATAAAATGAATAATATCTGGCCAGCTCACTGCTGAAATGAGAGTACCAAGAAAAGTGATGTGAGTCAGCAGCTACAGCTATTGCTCATATGTGGATATCGAGTCCACGCCTGAGCCCAGGGTAACGCACACGTGGAGGGAGGTCTGTCTCTCTGTGCCATGTGCATGGTGGGCTGATCATTACTAAAAAGGCCTTTTTCCTTGCCAGGGACTGACTTGCAGGGTGACAAAAGTTCTCTTGGTGTGAAGGCCAAGACGATGCTGCAAGAGCTTCGCAGCTTGGCAGGAGGCACCATCAGGCACAGAGCAGCTCTGGGGGAGAGGGTGTTTCAGTCATCCCTCCACTCTCTCCCCATGTCCTTGTTCTCAAGAGAAAGACTCCATTGCTTCACCCTTTCATGCAAAGCAACTCCCCCCAGCTGGCCCTCTACTTTTCTCCTTGGGAAAAGAGCAGCAGAGTAGAGGCTGTCTTCTCTCCTTCACCCACCTGACTCATGGCCAGGAGACATCCTATCCTTTCAGCTGTGCTGTGACCAGCCCTGTGCTCAGAGCAGGAGAGCAGAGGTAGCTGCTGTCCAGCTGGCACAGCTGTCAGATGTGCCAACACAGCCCTTCACTACATCTGCATCGTTGCACCCTAATTTCTTCCCTGAGTGCACACAAAGACAAGCTAGACCATTAAAAAGGGATCAATCAGGGAACAAATTATTTAAATGTCCACCTCTCTTGTGCTCCTCTACTTTCTCCACCCTTCTCCCCTGGGAAAAAATCTATCTATAATTTCCCCTACCCTGACACTTTGGACACTCAAGGCAAACATCTCCTGGGAGATCCCAGCATGACTGGGTGCTGGGAAAACATCAAGCACCCAACTCCGTCACAAACCATAAAATCACCTCACCAAAAGGCTCTTGCAGTTCTCAGAAAGGGGATGTACTTGGAGTAACTGGAAGGACCTTGACCTGGATGCAATGGCCCAGTGGTACTGCTCAGGCTGGGATCAGAGAGAGGCAGAGGCAGCACTCCAAGAGGACAGAGCTGCGAGCCAAGATACACACTGAGACTTGGGACCTGTTTTAATTATTGTTTCATTTCTTTCACTGCTCAGGAACATGTAACAAGCTGAAATGTGCGTTGTGCCTGTAAACATTTACTTTCTTTTGGTCTTGTGCAATGCTATGTCTCATTCTCTTGGATGGTGCCTGGAATGCAGGAATAGCCATAACAGATCAGCTGAATGACTGTCAACTCAACCGTCCATCTCCGACAGTGACCAGCACAAGCTGCTTTGAAGGAAGTTGCTAGAAACCCCACATCAGGCAGCTGTGGACTAAGTTGCCTCCAAGGGAAGTTTCTCCTTTCTGCCATGCGATTTGTGTTTGACTCACGCTCTAAAAAAACCAGGGAAGCCTGCCTGCCCATCCAATAACTATATTTTTTTCCCATGGCAATTGATGCACTCAGGGTGCTGTGCATGGAGCTCCTGCCAGCTCCTTTTGGTGGAGCAGGACACAGGGCCGGTTAATCCCGCCCCGCAGGCAGCACGGCGGCCGTGGCACGGTCAGAGGCGTGGGGCTGCAGTCGCTGCAAGCCTGATGGTTCCCAGACCCAGCAGCCTGACTCAGTGCCGGCACACTCGCTGCAGATGCACTCTGGCCCTTTGTACTCACAGCCTGGGAGCACGAGGCGTTTGGGGATCCTGCCCCTCTTGCTTGCAGGAACAGTTGTTTTTGAACCGCACACGAGAAGGGGCATGCACGCCATCAACTACTTGTGATCTTCCCCAGGCCTTTGGCAGAGAAATTATCTTGCAATTTGGCAAACCTCACCAGATGCACAAGAGGCCGGCTGGGGCTACGGCAAAGAGTGGGCCAGGCCGGGAGCGCCAGCCTCCCCCAGCCCTCCGGCAGGGCTGTCTGCCCCGCAATGAAAAGGAAAAGAACCTTTGCCCCTTCTTCTGGATCTGAAGGAGCATCTGCAGGACTGAAACCAATCAAAGCCAGCTGTGAAAAATGAAGGGGAGAAGGCAGGGAAACACTGATTATTATGACTAGGAAAAACGCTATTTAAAAAAAATAAAGAAAAGGGAAAAACTGATCCCATATGGGAGGCAAATGAAATACAAATTCAAAACAGGCCATTACACAGTGTGTCTCATAAGGCTGCCACACTGGGGGCTGCATTCACGTGTGGAGATGCAGCTCCCCTGGGACCTCTGGAGACACCCCTCGGCTCTGGAGCAGGATTAGTGTTACCTTAGAGCATCCTGGGCTGAGACTGGCACAGGACTGTTGATCAGACAGCCCCTGCAGACTGACCAAGGAGTTGTTCGACTCCCCTGCAGACACACAGAGTAACCCCAGGTCTAATCATTCCACCAAGCCTTTTCTGCCTCAGCCTCATATTCCAGGCAATTTTGCTGCCAGCTCCTTACTCCTTTTGAGATGAGTTCTTCCCCTCCTCCACTCTCACACGGCTGCCCTTTTGTCATTCCTCTTCTCATTCCACGCTTCTCCATCTTCAGCAGATCATCTCCACCACCTGCTCCATCTGCCTACCCAACACGTGCCCTTCCAGCTGTTTCTGAGCTACAGCCAAGCCCCTGAAGCTGGGCTCCCAGGGGCAAAATGTCTTCACCAACAAGGAGGCTTTTGGGGTGCACTCCAAGCTCAATCCCATTTTATACTCCCAGGAGGGAGGGAAATGCCCACTCATTTGAGGCTCATTCACAATGTTACTGGACCAAAGGGGCCAAAATCCAGCTCTCTTTATTCTCAGGTGTTTTTCCACTGCTCTTGAAGCATAAGGAGATTCAGCACAATGGGGCTCATTTCTTTTGGTAGTGCTGAAAATCATTCAACCACAGAAGGAAAACTGGAGGACAGCAACATGACTTCCCATGTCTGTGGGCTGTGCTCCTCAAAGATAAGAGACTCTCCAGATCTTGAGGGACAGATGGTTAAAGAGTGCATTGCTCAGTCTGCCCTGCCCCTGTGATTCTGTCAAAGATGCAAAATATTTGGTACTTACTTCTTTTTCTTTTTTTTTTTTTTCAGGAGGCCCCTGCTCATAAGTGAGTCTCAGTGTCTATTTAAAAGACAAAGTAATTCCTTGCATACTTTAATGGAGAGAAAACATACAAAAATGTGAACTTCAGAGTTCAAACCACAGAAAGAAAAATTAATCCCTTTAAGAAAATTCATAGGAAACCCTCCCACTATAAGTCAGTTTCACATTTTTGAAGTCCAGCTCAGATGGAGCAAAATCCCCATGTCTGCTAATATGAGAATAGGATGCACTCCAGCTATTCAGAGGCCCAGCACTACAGACCACCCCCAGCCTGGGCTTCTTTGCCCACCCTGTGCCAGGGCCTGGGCAACATGGACCTGCCTTTTGAGAGCCATCTCTCTGGTGTCTGGATCTTGGGGAAAAGCAGGAAGAGAGGGGGCCCTGAAGGCACTCTATGTCTCAGTACTAGAGTGATCCACAACATATCCAGGGCCACAGCCAAATGCATTAGACCACAGCACTTCCAGATCCTACTCAAGAGTCTTCATAATTCCTCTTCTCAAGCCAAGAAAAACAGCAAGCAGAAAACAAATAACAGTGGGCAAGCAGGAGTATTTGTCCCTTACTACAATGGCCTTAAGCAATCAGAGAGGTAGGGCTGATGAACCTTTAATTACTTGTGCAATAATGACCTCTGCTTCCAGCATTCCTTGGCAGGCAGGAAGTGGCTGGAGCAGTCAGGGACCTGTTATGCTCTCTTCTCCACAGGCTTGAAATTGATATGAAGGCCCCTCACCCAGCTGGTCAAAAGTTTCAAGATACGCTCCATACAGAGGTTGTTTATAGCTATTAAAAGCAGTGAAAAGAAAATACAATAAAAACAAAACAGCTCTTTTACTGATAAGTTATTGCTGAACAGCACAGCTCTACAGCTAAGGTGTTCAAAGTTCCTCTGGTACTTTTTCCAGATAGCTAAAAGAGTGACTTTTAAAAAAAAGCAAATTATGAAACCAGCTTTCAACCTCAGTACATCAATATTTTGTGTAGTGTGTCATACTCCACCAAAGAGGGAAAGGAGGGGCCCTTTTCACTAAGGACACCTAGATCTTAGCCAGAAAGACAAGAGGGGTCCAGAGGAGAGTGAGCACCACTAGATAATTCCTATGACACAAAATGAAGGCAGAAAGATGTTATGGAATTGACCCAAGCTGAGCTGAACCCCGTTTGGGAGTTCACTCTCCCGATTCCCAGGCCACAGAAATGAGCTTTCTTTTGGGGGCAGGGGGAAATCATGACGTTCACAACTGGCAGCTGAAGAATTCAGAAGGGTGCTTTACCTCCCCACAGGGTCTACCACATAACTGGATGTACTGTAGCTGAGACTGCTGCCAAGCCTGATGTCTTTCCCAAGCTCCATCTCGGCTGGGATTCTGCAACACAACAGAGGCTGATCCAAAGGTCAGAAAAAGAAACCCTGCAAGAGGCAGCTCACAGACTATTTCACTTCTGCAATAAGTCTCTTCCTATCCCCATCTCCATCTGCTGGAGTCAGCTCGTGCCTTGACGCACGTGGCACCGACGACTTCCCAAAACTCTTGTTCTTTTAATATTACCATTAGCTCTCTGATATCTTGGTTATCCACAGAAACAGTCAGTGTGTCTGCATCCAGCAAAGTTCTTGGCCCTGATATTTTGTGGCAAAGAATTGCACAACACTAATCTAACCCACTGTGGAGTGAAAACATTTTATGTCAGTTTCTATCTTGTCTTCTTTTTTGTTTCTGACAGTCCCCATCCCCATATATCATAAAGGGACTTCTGCATAGTCCATCTCTAATTATAATTTTTTCTCATTTCTTCCCTCTTCTAGAATTAGTATTTTACAGGCTTTTCAATGTCTTTTCACAAGGGGTCATTTTACAATCACAGCTAGCTTCTTCACTCCCCCTCCTGTTGGAGACAAAGGTGTGTCAAAAAACAAAATGGTGTGTTCCAGTATTTAAGGGAACATTTGCAGGAGAGAAAGATGTCCTGGGATTGTTGAGCAGGTTTCTCATCAATTAAAATAGGGAACATGGAGATAAAAAGAGTCAATTCCTTCTGTTGATTAAAACCTCTGCTCTGAGGCACATTAGGACAAACAGAACTGACTTGGGTCAGAAAACAGCTGCTTTGAGCACAAGACTGAGGGTATAGGCAGACCCACCAATTCCGGTCCTCTTTCACCAGTCAAAAATGATAAGAAAAATTCCAAATGGCAGAACACCACTTAGCTCTAAAGCCTGCTCCAGTGGAATTATCCATTGCTTTCATTAGCCATTCCCTTGCCCTGCCTCACACTGCAGAATTCTGCTGGCCACATGCCACTGCTCTTAGTGCCCAGAACCTAGAAGAATGTACATGCAAAAAAATGTGGAATGTGCCCATCTGTTCATCTAAAGACATTCACCCCACTTGTGCAGCACCCTTAGTTTCTTTTTTAACTGTTAGATATGAAGAAGATCCAGCTAAACAAAGCTGTCTCATCCACTGAGATGCCAGCAAGCAAAAGTAACACAGATCTCCACTTTCCCTTCTCTGTGGTTTTTCCAGTCAGGTCACAATCACTATTAAGCCCATCTGGAGAAACTGAAGCATTCAGAAGTTCACTGAGTCATCAAAAGCAACAAAGAGCAGCAGCAGCAGCAGCAGCAGGCTGCCACACAGCTCTGGAAAAGTCCCCTTCAAAACACTAAATCCCTGGAATGAAGGGCTGCCTTGCTTCATCCATGACATTATTTTAATGGCACGTTCATGAATTCATCCCAAACTTCATTCAGAAGAGTCAAAAGGGAGGTGCTGGGAGAGAGGAGCATCATCTCCAGTTTGAAAGCAACCTTCCAGGAGGGATCCCATGGACAGAGTGGGAGCATCATCTCCAGTTTGAAAGCAACCTTCCAGGAGAGATCCCCTGGGCAGAGTGGGAGCATCATCTCCAGTTTGAAAGCAACCTTCCAGGAGAGATCCCTTGGGCAGAGTGGGAGCACCCCAGTGTTAGAGCAACTCAGAGTTTCAACACTAAGTCTTAGGGCATCTTAGGCCTCCTCACACTGACCCTGTAGAGAATTGCCTGATCAGCCCTTAACAACAGGACCCATCTTCGAAGTCCAGGGCCCAGCTAAGTCTGCACAAGCAGCAGCAGCATCAGGCCCAACATAGATGGGGCAAAGAAGCAAAAGAAACAGCCCACCTCTGTTTCAAAAGGCTTGAAAGCTCCTGCCCTTCTCTTCCTCTCGCCCCTTCCATAAAAACTTCTCATGCAGAGCAGTGTCTCTTGGGTCCCTCATTCTCTTGAGCAAAGTAAACAGACCTCCAGTGCAGTGACAAATGAGCAACAAACAGAGGGAGAAGAAGAAAAAAAATCTTGCTGCCAACTCGAAGATATTTTCTTGGCATGTTTAATTAAAAAAAATAAAATGTGCAAGCTATGCCCCAAGGGTGACCCTGCATAAAGCATTCTGGCAGCTCCAATGTCTGCCATTTCCCCCTCACATCACCACAGACACCCCATCTCTTCCTGTGCTCTTACCCTGATGCACACGCACACATACAGGGCCCTAAGAATCCTGGCACCCAGACAGCTTTTTCTTTTTCAAGCATGCCAAAACAAGCTCAGCTCCTAAATCCCTTTTAGAATTTGGGCTTGTGTGGAAATGTGTTTGCCTCCATCCTATGTTTATTTTCTTTTGTTTTCAGGTTTGTTAGCCCAAGGGCAAATGTTGCTCCTAGCACCAGTTTTGGGTTTTGTTTTGTTGTTGGTTTTTTTGGGTTTCTTTTGGTTTTGTTTTTTTTTTTGGTATTTATCTTTCAATCAAGTGTTCCTCCTTGCAAGGATAAACAGGATGTTTAGAGACTCTGGGTATGACGACCAGTCTTTGACAGCTGTTGTGAGACACCACACCACCACACACTGGGTTTACCATGTGTGCAAGCACTGGCACGGCTCAATCTGCAGCAGGCTCTTTTCATGACCTGAGAAACCTTCAACAGCTCTGTGTTTTCAGCACAGGCTCACAAGAAATGCACCACACAGACATGATCCAGAACAACTCCCTGGCTTCTCCCTCCCTTGAGGAGGATAACACCTGCCCACATCACAGCCATTCCCTTTCTAGGCTGCTCATTTCACTTTTTTAGCTACACTAAACTATGCTCTGCCTCCAAGAAATTTTTCTTTTCCAGGTGCATACAGACATGCAAGAGTCAAAATACTTCTAAGTCACAAATCAACACAGGGAGTTTCCCAAGCCTTTTTTTTTTTTTTTTTCTTTGGAATGGAAATTTTCCAAGCCTTGAATCACTGACACTGGTCTGACTCTTTAAACAAGAACTTTGGAAAATGAAACATAGATAGCACTAAGGGCCAGACCCCAAGCAAGACCTACCTGTCTAAAACACTGTGTGTGACCTCTCCAACATCCCAGTCACCACAGAAGAAAATGCACTGCCTAATTCTCCACAGCACAAATTCTCCAAAATCTTAATCACTTTTTATTTGCAGCATTTTCAAATAGCGGAAGGCAGGAAAGGTTAAGAGACTGATAATTAGTCCTGTTTTGCAATTAGAAATAATCAGTTTTGGACCAGGCCCTAATAACTATGTTCTCAAGACACAAAATAAGTGACTGTGATATATTTCCCAAATTCTGAAAGCTGGGTGTGTCCACAACAGCAGCACACACTTTGATAAGCCACACTATACACAAAGAGCTAAATGCTGTCTAAACAGTCATAAATCACTTCAGAAGAAATGGCTCAATCACTATGTCATCTTATCTAGTCTAAAACCTTTTGCATTTAAAGAAAATAATATTTACAGAAATTACTTCCCTTCTTTACAAACACATGATTCCTGAGCAGCAACGCTCAGTTTTCCCTATTACCACCACTGTGCGTAATTCACAGGACAAATGACAACATGTTGGTGACTTTCATGCTGTTTGGGCCCAGCTTATTCAAGGAAAATTACTTGGTCCTGCAATGCTTGTCAAGTTCAAACCTTGAAATCTATTCCAGGCAACATTCAACCACAAGTTTCTGGCCTATGCACAGAAAGTACAGCATGAAATTTTATGGTGTGTGTCATTCAGGAGGTCAAAAGGGATTATCACAATGTTCCTTTTAAGCTGTGGTACCTACGAGCCTTGGCATGTAAGCCACCCTGGAAAGCCATTCTCAGACAACTGCTTTAAATTGGACTCTGAACAGTCCTTGAACTCTACTTCAGGAGAAAGCAGCATTGTCAAGATAATGGTTTTACAAGCTTTCAGTCCTCCCAGGAAAAATAGTGTTTGCTTTGTGCACCCTGCCCTGTTGCACACACTGAGCAGACATCCTCTCTCCAACCCTCACCGCTCCCTGCGAGCTGTTCCACAAACACAGCGGAGCTGAAGAAGCAATAGCCTGTCCTACAGCCTGAAAATTCAAATAAGTAAAATACTTCTCCTGAAATAAAAACCCCAGCTTTGATGTCATTGGGATAACCTTGAAGGAGCAGGAATTCCCCAGCCATGAAGATATTTTCCACAGCAAATCCACCTTGGATAAAGTAAGCCAAATTTTCCTACTGCTTCATTCACTCAGCACTGCTAATGGCAGTGGGTCAAGAGTAGACCAAATCATTGAATACATTTTTCTGTCACCCGATGCATAATTTGGGGGTGCCAGTATGGGAACTGAGTGATGCACTGACACACCTGAGGGACAGGATGTCATTCAGAGGGATCTGGAAGTGGGAATCTTGTGAGATTCAGCAAGGCCAGGTGCGAGGTCCTGCTCCTGAACTGGGGCATGAAGAGATTAGAGGGATGGAACATCTCTCCTGTGAGGAAGGCTGAGCGAGTTGGGGTTGCTCAGCCTGGAGTGGACTCTGTGGAGACCTCACTGCAGTCTTTCAGTGTTGAAAGGGGGCCTATAAGGAAGATGGGGATGTATTTTTTAGCAGGTTCTGTTGCAATAGGACCACGGATAATGGTTTGAAACTAAAAGAGGGTCAGTGTAGATTAGATATAAGGAAGATGGGGATGTATTTTTTAGCAGGGTCTGTTGCAATAGGACCAGGGATAATGGTTTGAAACTAAAAGAGGGTCAGTGTAGATTAGATATAAGGAAGATGATTTTTACCATGTGGATGGTGTAATACTGGAACAGGTTTCCCAGAGAGGTGGATGCCCCATTCCTAGAAACATTCAAGGACATGTTGGACTGCACTCTGAACAACCTGATCTAGTTGAAGACATCCCTGCTCATTGCAAGATTGATGGACTAGATGATTTTTAAAGGTCTCTTCCAATCCAAACCATTCTATGATTCTGTAGTCTGGGTAACACAGAAGATAAAGCTGCCACAGCTTTCTGTCTAACCACTTACCAGCTGTGCTGAACCCTCTGAGGTCACATAGCAAGGCTCATGTCATGACAGATGGTTACAAGACTCGGTACCTTTGTTACCTGCAGGAACCTGCCCCTAGTGCCTACCAGAGCACCACCTACAACACAAAACTCATTTCTAAGGTGTAATGTTAGGGGAGTCACTTAGATAGCACTGTCTCTGCAATTCATTTTGGTTTGTTTCAAAAAAACCAGAAGCGATTGCATGTTCCCTCTGAAGTGTCCTGGCATTGCTGGGATAGGTGGATGGTACTGCTGGGATAGCACCCACTCAGCATAGCCAGATGCCTTTCTCCACCAGACTGGCCTGCACATCCACCAGCTGTTCCAGCACTTTACTCTCTTTGGGGGGTTGCACACGTTCAGAGAGGAAAGAAACTGCGTTCAGCATCTCCCTTGCACGTCAGAGAAAGCAGCAGCTGCAGAGCTGTGCACGCCAAGGGCAGGACCTGGCTTCTCCTGCACCACAATGAACATCAATTTCTTCAACCAAGTCATTACTCTGGCCCTTGGAGAACTTGTTCATGTGTATATGCACATCCTTGGCCCACAGGTATGGCCACTGACACAGCCAAGGGCAGCTCAACACCTCTGACAGCAGCGCTAGATGTGACTTCAGGAGCTGTTGACCCTTTACATCACCCAAAACAAACATCAGGATGTGCTGGAAGGAGCACAGTACATTGAACAAAACTCAGAAAAAACTCTGAGTCCCTGTCCTAGTTTCAGCACTCATTTGCTGTACTTCTCTCTGGTACACCTAATACAATCTGTGTATTTGTATTAAAGTATCCTCTCTGTTATCTTTTAGCCCACCTGTATCTGTTATCTTTTAGCCCACCTGTACAGCTTGGGGGACGAGATTTATGAAGCCCTGAAGCACCAGATCATACCAATCACTTCCTCAGAAACACTGCTCAACAAGGGAGTGGGAAAGACTTGAGATCTTTTTAATCTGACTTCCATAGCAAATGGGAGCATTAAAGCAAAATAATGTTGGCTCTTTTTTTTTAATCTTACCTTAATTTCACAGGAATACTGTTTTAGAGGTAGCCAGTAACACCGAGGAATGAGTCCCTGCCCAGTAACAGTGGCTTGGAACTAGGTGACCTTTTAGGTCCCTTCCAACTCAAACCCTTCTATAGGATTACATGACTGCTCTCTTATGCAGCTTGAATATATGCCAGAATTTGGTTACAGCAACTTCATACAGATATGGGTGTATTTGCATCTCTGTTTCTTCCCTTTCATGCTACTCTAAACAGAAACCTGCCTTAAACATGAGCTAGAAATTAATTGCCCATGGAGAAATCACAGAGTAGCAAAGCATGGCAGACCTGCACAAGGGGCTTTTGATACTCACTGAGCCTAGAGCACATTTGGGACTGCAAATAAATTTCACTCATTTTGGTCCTCAACACCAGTACAGAAGCTGGCAACTCCAACATCTCCTGACCATTAATAGGGAAGGCAGAGGGTGATGGTTAAATCTATTTTTGCTCTTACACCTAATGCAGCCTCATTTATCCAGAACTAACATACCTGACTGTTTGCTTGCTCAAAGCTGAGCAACCACTTAGGAAGACATATGGCAACACCAGATGAGCCCTTTCTATCTTCACCATGGTGAAAAAGATCAAGTTATCCACATTGGAAATAACCACAAAGGACAGTGAAGAACAAATAGCAAATTCCATAATATTATATTGAAGGAACATAACCCAAGTTGCAATATAGGTCATCTCCATACTGATCTGTGAGTTTGAGAAACAGCTCCTTTAAAAAATGTATTAAACAAAGGAGGGGGGAGGAGGAGGCTGTGTACAGCAGAGAGACCCTTGCACCCAGATAAATTCAGTCACCCTACTTTAAATCCACAGGCCAGCTCCTGATTTAACCTGGAGTTTCACATGTCACTACAAAACTCTGGAAATGTTGCCTTTGCAGATATGCCAAACACATGAACTGTTCTCAGTGAAGTCAGTATTTTTCCATATCTGCTATTGTAACTCTGCTGGCAGGCTGGGAGTAGCAAATCCTCCCTTATCTCCCTCCTCTCTAAGAGCATCTCTCTGTTTAAGTACCAGCTAACTTAGATCATACACGATCCCCCTTGGAAAGGGGACAAAGAGGGGGGTGTAAGCAACAAGCCACAGAAGGAGGTGGACTGTCATGCACAAGGAAAGTAGCAGGGATAAAGAGGTGACTAATGAACAGAAGGGGGTGCGTAAAATCCTACTTGGACTGACTCTCTGGAGAACAGCTGTTTCCTTGTAAACATCTTGCTAGCTGTCCAAACAAGAAGTTCAGACACAGAACAATAAAGGAGAGCACCCGGGTAGAAGTGTTGAAGGCATGGGCTCATTCACTACCCTGCCAATTGCTCCAAGTGGCAGAATTCAAAAGCCAGGGAAACATTAGCTATATGTTTAACCCTGCACGTGCTGTGTTGCAGCAAACAGCCTGCAGAGACACCCTTCTCCATCTGTGAAGTCCATCCCAGCTCTCCTTTTCCCCCACTATTTCTGAAACAACAGCAGAGCACATTATTTGACAAAGAGGAAATATCCTCATCAGAGCAAGGAGAAACAGCCACAGAGCCAAGAAATGAAAACACTGAACGTGGCAGCCCAGAAGGCCTAGAAAAGTTCTACCACTAGCCTGGCATCATTTACTTGGAAGTAGAGGGAGTTACACCAGAAAAAGTAAAAAGAGTCTTTTTATAAGTCCTCAGCACAACACAGGCTACACTGGCAGAAGCATTTCGATGCCAATACAACTGTGTCCACACAGGACACTTGCCAGCACTGCAAGGTAGCTGTAGAGTGGGGAAGGAAACCAGCACAACTATGCCAGTAAACATTCCTAAGGCAGGCTGGTCACAGAGGACAGCTACCTGCACTGCACAACAGCAAACAGAGACGTGCACCACCTTTGTCTGCTTCTTGATGCTTAAGGGGATCAAACACATATGTGTGGAGTAACAAACCTGTCCTATAAACCCTGTCCCCAAAATGCCACACAACTGTTTACAAGCATACATGAAGATCATATGCATTTCTCCAGGACAGGAGGGGTCACTGCAAAGAAGGCAGTAAGACAGTAGGATACAGTAAGTGACAATAGGGGAACCCTACATCCTGAGCCTATAGTCCACTTTTCTACACTTCTATGTCCACCTCTGGCTAACCTATCTTGACTTTCAGACATTCTAGTCAATACAAACTGCACGTATCCTAGGAAATTAAATACCCTATTTCTACTCAAAACAACCCGCAGCACATGAAAAAGGTAAGCACAATGACACTCTCATAGTCAGAAATGACAACAAGGAATTCCACATTTTAGAAATAGTCCAAAAGTTCACAGAAAAGACCTGGTGCAGTCAGATTTATTTTACCTTTTTATTTCTTCAGGCCGTTTTGTTGTAGTCATGCACAAACAGCCAGAAAAAAAGACACACTAGCAAGGGCTGCTCAAGAATAAACATTCGGTCACTACAAGAAGAGAAGAGAAGAGTGCAAGTTGTGCTAATCAAAAGCCCTCTGAGCCTGAAGGAAGGCAGGTGGCTTGTTGCATCAAAGTCCAAACCAATCAGGGACTCCACCTCGTCTGGGGTCACCTTCCTGCTTCTGCTTCTCCTTCTCCATATATTTATCCCTGAAGTCATCGAAAGAGCGGGTTTCTGCGTCTTGTTCTTTCTCTGGAAATAGGTTGGGAAACTGAAAGGTTTGTCCTTGGCCCTAAAGAGAAAACAAATGGTCAGAGACAAACAAATGGTCAAAATCCAGCCTTTCTGCAGGAGCTATGATCTTAGGGTGAAACACCACCCTGAATTTTCAGCTAGTGCAGAACGGTACCTCATGACCTCCCAAAATCTCTTTCCACCCATGTCCCCAAGATACATGTACGTCCCTTCTCCTCAAAAGCTCACTTTCAGCCTCTCCTCCTGTGTGCTACTTAAGATACTGACATCTTGGGTTTTTTTAACTGATGAATGATCAGGAGATGGACATCTCTTCAAAGACTTTGAATCAAATCAGAGATGTTGTGTGAGTCATACAGTAAAAGCAAGATGAGCAAAATAAGTGATTTTGTTAAAGTAACACCACCAGGGAAATACACAGTGGAGCAGGCATTCATTATGTTAACACTCAGGATATGAGTAGTGGTTGTAGTTGTTTAGATCTCAGCTAAGGATAACAGAGAGCAGTCCTAGCAGCTGTTATTGGAGGGTGTAATGTGGGAATACAGAATAACAGATATCAGAGGTCTCTTATCAACAGACATAAAGACTATGGTGTAAAACAATTACAGTGGGAACAATCTGTCTAATATATCACTAATGAGATTAAAGTGATTACATCTGCATCAGTCATTCTGCCTAACAGACAAGTCATTTTAGTGAAACATCATCATCAGATCTATGTCTCCCACTTGGAAAATAAACATTTGCTTGGTCTCTGGTTTTTATCTAACAGCAGGAAACCATTTTTCTGTGGAAATGTACTATCCCATTAACATTACCTAGTTATTTTTAGTGGCGTTTGCTCTAAGCACAACTTCATTAAACTCAACAATATCAGCCCCTCCATTCTGTATGGGGCTTTGCATAATAAAACTTGTAACTGGTCACCCATAACCCTAAAATTACTCTCCAAAACACTTACAAACATTACCATACATTAACTTCTTTGGCAGCATTCTGCATACAAAAATCTCAAGAAAAGCATTTAATTGCCTCAGATGAAAACAGGTGGGTTTGGCTTTTTTTCAGATCAGCCAGTCTTTAAATTTATGCAGTAAATTTATGCAGTAAACAAGAGGCTCAGTTATGAAATGGTTCCATAAAGAACATGAAAAGAGCATTCCCCAGCTTACCTACTCTGCATTCTGAGATCAGAAATCTGACATAAATAAATCAAACAGAACCATCACCACGTCCCTGACCTAGCTGAATGTCTGCTATGTTTTACTTAATCATATATACTCAATCTGGCAAATAACAGGTGTGAAAAATTCTAAACCTCATATGCTTTGGAGAGAAAAAAAGCATGTCTTATCCCAGATGAGATTATCCAGACTGGAATCTACAAAATATCAACTCTACCCAGCAATGCTCCGGTTGTTTTTGTAGTGCATACTTCTTGGGGGTTTCCTAAGAGCCTGACCATACTACAAAAACAACAACGGAGCTGCTGTGTACATTGCTTTTTCCTTGATTCTAGCCTGGATAAGCTCAGCTGGAACTTATCAAGGTTTTCCTTTCCATTGGTGTACACTCTGGGGTTTCAGCTCTTTTGTACCTTTAAATTACCAACAGGTATCCTCATAATAGCTGTGCTTTGACAGCTAAAGCACAGTCCCATTTCATGGCACAGAAACTGGCCTTACCAGGGTCCTTGGGCAAGCCCAAAGGTACAGCCTACTGAACCTCTTCCTGTAGTGAGCAGCAACAAGCACCCTTGAGGCCAAGCACTGCCCAGGATTTTAGCACACTGAAGCATTTGGAAAGGAATTTGCTAGTATTACCAAAAATTGCTGTGTTTTAATTGAGCTGTAGGCAGGTCACTCAGCCCTGCAGGACCTACAGAACAGACAGGGCCAATACTGAAGACCTGTCTGCCCTAGAGAGGAAGCCATTTTAGTTAAACAAGTCAGAAAACAACTCAGGCTAACATGGTAGGCACACCACCTCCACTGAAAATCTGAGAACTATTTATATTGGTAACAGTGTAGTAAGGGACTGCTCTTGTTATGCAGCTCTTTCCTTCTGGTATGCTTCCAGGACCAATGCATTTCCCTTATTGGAGAATGAAGGAAAGCTGTCCCTAAAGCATACTAACAACATCCACAGTAATTCACTAAGCATTGCAAAACAGTTATTATTTTAAAAAGAGGGAAGAAAACAAAAAAGATACACACAGAGACTGTAGCAAAACCAGACAAACCTTTAAGCTGTTTATCAAAGTGCTCACAGTTCCCATTTCAAGGCTGGTGGAAGTCAAATATTGAGCTGAAAATGTCAATCTGTATCTGGAGTCTTTTAATAAATCAAAATCAGCACAGACAAGTTGGCTCTTTCCAGCTCTTGTTTTGTGAAGAAATTCTGATTTTGGCTGGCAGCCAAACACGATTTGAAACAGCCAAGACATTACACCCTGAGAACTGAAGGTTGATAAATCTTAAGTAACAATACTCTGCAGTAATACTGCACTGTAAGGCTCTGGAGTGATGAAAGCTGTATGAAAAATAGCTGTTGTGCATGCTCAGTAGCTAGTTTTCAGAAGAAGCCTGTATCTTGGGTATTTCAAAATTTCAAAAATACCAAAAGGCATCAACTTACATAAAGGATTGTGAGTCTGTCCAGGCATATTTACACTCAATGCATCTTCCACATAATGCCAGAGGCTACTGAGGTTCAAGCTCATATGCCACCTCCTTAAAAAAAAGCCTACCAAAGGGACAGAGGGATTGTCACTCCCTTACACAGTGCTGCTTTTCTTTAAACTTCTTCTTTGCAAAAGTTTTTCCTTCTATATAGCAACCATCTGACAACCATATGATAAATGCATCTTCAGAATGAAGTCCTTGCTGGAATAAAGCAAGCAATTTTTACCAAGTTTATCAGGGTTTATCTGGTTTACAAATTGCTAGAACATGAAGTGCTGGCTTTTCCAACCGGAAAAGAAGATTCTGCCTTACTTGAAAACCTTGCATTTGTCCATAGTTTTACCTTTTGCAAGCTATTTATCCCTTTAATTGCTGAATTACTGAAATTATCATAAGCTGAAGTATCCTCTAAAAAGGCTAGAACTTGCTTCTGCTTTAGAACTTCTGCCAGCATAATTACCTTAGCTAGAAGCACAGAGATAAGGGGAGAAGATAACACCACCTTTCTGCTCAACACAGCTGTGCCAAAAGAAAATCCTGTGAAAAATACAGACACTGGAAAAAAAGTAATTTTGCTAGGATAATTCAGTCTGTCATGGAACTGGGTGTTGCACTGACAGCAAAAGATCTTTTTCACCAATGTGAAGTGATCCCCTGACACTCTGGAATTTGTCAGGGTAAGCTCTACCACCATGTGTTCACCTCGCTCTCAAGCGAAGCCTTACGATAGTATTAAAAAAAGGAACAAAAAGCCCCAAACAAGGCAAGTCAGAGGTAGCAATGAACACCTCAAAAAATAAAGGCAACATGATGATTTTACACATTGCTGTTCTCAGTTTGGGGTCTTCCCAGAGACCTTCATTTTCCCTACAAATTCTAAGGTTATGCACAAGTGAGATGTGTGGTCTCACAAGTGAGAGTGTTCAGATAACAGAAACGGGACCCATTGAACTGCTACTCCTCTAATCCTCAGTTCAGCATTACCCAAAAATAAAAGTGAATTACATACAAGGCCTTATGAGGATTCATTTGTTAAATGCTAGTAACATCCTTCACGATAAAAAGAGACCTAAGCATCAAACATTTCTTTTCCCTTTAGATTTCAAGCCTTTATCCTAAGAAAGGGTGGAAACACACCTTGTTCTTGGAGTCTGTCTAAGGAGTTATCACAGGAGGGGTACAGATTGCCTCCATTCACTTTAATGAGAGGTTAAGTGACCGTAATTAGGCCTATGAAGTCAAGTGCTGGCCTTTCCACTGCTGAGCCTCACGTCAGAAAACTGCTGGAAGGATTATCCAGCACAAATTCACTTATACTTCTCTGACCTTTGAGTCCCCTGAAAAGTTTAGAAACTGAAGATCAGCACAGATATTACTGTGCAGCAATGATGCAGCAAACACCAATCATGTAAACAACTGTGAGATCTTCTGGTTATTTGGATAATTGAAGCACTTACTACTGTCCTTCAGAATTAACAGAAAAGTGATGTTTATAGTATAATTAACTACAAAAATGTTGGATTCCCAAAAGCACGGGATTCAGTCCAGCAGTAGCAGCACATGCAGCTAAGTTTAATAATCCAGTGCATTTGAACAATTCTCCTACTACTGCAGTGGTAACATCTGATGCTAAAACGTATTGCAAAACAGCACAGAAAGCAACTTCAAAAATCCACTCAGGAACAACACTTCATATGGATCATCCAAGTTTCCTCTGAATTCAAAAGAGAACTGCTGTCACATCTGATGTGCAAATAGGTTAACTACTGTGAATGTACAGGAAACTCTAAATGGGGGTTGAGGAGAAAGCATTTGCAAAAATGTTCCCACCGGTGCCATCATTCAAGTAGCTAAATAGGTGTTAGTCCTAACGCTGACAAGGTCAGACTCCTTTTTACAGCCATCTCCACTAGATTTCTCAAAACAGGTTTAATTAAAAATAGGTCTGGATTCCAGAGGCTTGTCTACAGTTGTGCTCCCACGGGTACTAACACCTGCTAAGCTAAACCAGTAAGAACACTGAAGGAGGAGAAGGAGGGGATGTTGTTGTTTTTTTTTAATTTCCCTGATGTTAATGCAACTGCAAAGTTTCCCACTGGCTTTCTGTTCTTCTTTTTTTTTTTTTTTTCTTTTAATTTTCATTATAATAATTATAGCTGTATTGGAGTAAGGAGAAAGGCTGCTGTATTACATATATTTTATCTAGTTTGCAAAGATACAAAACTTGGGTTTAATTTAAAAAATAGAACAGTGTAAAAAAGTAGCATTTGATACACTGGGCCATAAGTCTCTAACTTAAACCACATTCCAAAAGGGGAAAAGAGGCAAGCAGGCTCTGGAATGGCAAGATATTGTTGATCCACAGCCTTCTATGATTTGAGGTATTTTTTAGTGTGAAAATATTATGCTTGGACAGATCATGTATTTGTCCAGTTACCGCCTGAGAATAAAGTAAACAGCTCTGAATCTCCAAGAAATAGTATTTGGAAAAGAAAGGACAACAATGCTTACATGTGGAACAGCTGGGGCACTAGTCTGACACCTAAGGGCACGCTGACAATGACTTCATACACCTTCCACCTTTGAGACACTTGCAGTAAGTCAAAGGATGTGTGTGTTGCACTGGGACACATAAGGTGATGCTTAATGTAGCAGGGAAACATAACTGCTCATGAGAATAAACTCAATTTCATTCAGGTAAACTGCACCACAGCTGCAATGTCACACTGGAAAGAGCAATACTTCCACCTAGTGGGCAACAGAAAGATCAACCCGAGAGCTTCCAAAAACACATTCGTATTTTTCCAGTCATAAGCAGTTTTAACTTGAAACTGGATTAATGAGAGAAAACACAGCTGGTAAAAATGGTGGGAAAGCCCAGCTACTCTGACTCATGGCAGATGCAAACTAATTCTCATGAAAAATAAGGATTTTACAGTGGTTCCAAAGACTTCCCTAAATTAGGCAGATAGTAACAATGGACTGCATGGGGCCTGTAATGGCCTGATCACACCATGAATGAGAATGAAGGCAAACCCTTTAGATTCAGAAATGACACTGGGTTTCTGGCTTCACCCACTGTTTCAAGCTGGTGTGAACACAAAGCTGGGAGCTCATTGTCTGAGACATCAGAGCTAGTGATGAAAAGCAACAAACAAAAGTCAAAAGAGAAAGGGGGAGGAATAAAGAAACCTAAATGTTAATGGAATTAACAGACCACAACAACAATAAGAAAAAAAACCAGACCAAAGAGACAAGGAATGAGGTGAGGAAAAATCACAGACATCAAGCTTCACTGGCAAGAGCTTAGCAAACAGTTGGGATTCCCTCCCTTGACATGAAAAACACCACCAAAAAGTGGTCCCCTGACCCTGTTCATGGAAGAGATGGAAAACATGGCACTCCTTAAGAACTTATTATGGTAACTACAGTGTAAGGCAGTAAGGGACTCTTGCTGTCCCATGTACTATGAGACCTCAGCTACAGTGCAACAGGGCTCTGTGCACTGCCCAGAAGACAAAATGGGAGGCTGGAGGAACAACCAAACTACTCCTGTGCACCTGCCTCCAATACCAAGCTAGTTTAGGTTAATCTCCACACCTGGGCTGACCAATCCTTAAGGTTATGGCACCTAGTCTAAGCTGAGAGGCTGAATGTGAAATAAATGAACAAAGACGCTGCCTTAAATGTCTCACTCCAACAGAGCAGCAGCATTCTGCTTCCCACTCCTTCCCCCTGAGTATCTATGGGTTGCAGACTACCTCCTTCTCACCTCAGCAGACATAGGACACAAGACTGCATTACAGTGAAACAGAATCTGAACTACAGTTCACTAGAGACCCATGTCTGCTTCAGTCTTGGGAAACAAGTTTCTAAAAGCAAGGAAGTCACTAGCAGGAGGCTGTGGCAATGGAAAGTGCCTGCAACTACCTACAAAAAGGAACAACACTCAGAGAAAGCAACTTGTGAGATACAACATCATCAATTCAAGCATTCACTTCCTAATCATACAGTGCTGCTCTTCTAGCAAAGACAATCCAGGAGGGAGAATTTGCTCACCAAAGCAGACTCTTCCTTGAAAAAGGAATGTGTGTTTTAGCCACAGTAATGTAAAATCCTCAGAGATGAGGTTGCCTTTAACTTCAGCAAAGTAAATCAAGTTACTCCTCATCTAAATATAACTGTTACTTTTTAGTAACATTGCACTTTACACTATTCTTTTAAATTAGGTAAGGGCTGTCTAGAAAAACACTCCATCCTCACTTTTCTTTCTACTCCCCTGACCAGAAGGGGCTTAGAAAAAAACTTCTAAGCATATTTAAACTTTGAAATATTAAAAATTGGATTTCCCATTGTTTGTGCCTCTTGAGTTTGACCCTAAGTCCATATGAAATCTTAGCCAGTCTTTAGGGTCACAGAGTGCTCCTCCAACACTGAATCCTTGTCCCAAGACAGAGTTAACAGTGACGTTATGTTGCCAACTGCAATTTTGAGCTTATGGTTTTACAACCATAAATACCATCCCTTTAATGTCATTTTGGTATGTGAAGGGGTTTTCTGTCACTGGTTGAACTTCTTTTTTGCATAAAGACAGGTAAGCCCAACAGAAGCTTAAACTATAAATTAGTCCTGTTATGAAAGAACTTTACAAGATCATGAAGCTCCTTTTCCACTGGGCAACCGATGTATGCTTCAGAGTCCGGTTCAGCCACAAAGCAAGCTTGTTTAGACATGACTAAAGGCTCTCCAAGGAATAAGCCTTAGTCTTCTCTGAAATTCAAAGACCTTTAATAAGAAGTTCCCTACCCTCACAATATATTCTTTCACTTACTGGACATTTCAGCAATCAACCACACAAGTCGTGAACCTTCCAGCACACAGAGTACAGGGTCAGCATGAAACTCTCTGGCCAAGCAGCACCCTATGACATCAGTCCACAACCTACAGACAGACCTCAAACCAACACGGGACTTCGTTTGTTTGAATCTGATCTTTAGAGCAAGTCATTTAAATCTCTTTACATTCTGGAACGTGTTAAAGAGACTGTCACTATTAGAGGATTGGCAGAAATATTCAGCCAGCCAGGACAACTCACTGGCATTACTTGCAGCTTGGCAGGTTAACAGTGCCTTCCTCTTTCCTCACAAGTGTCCTCCATGTTAACTCACCAGCTGTACATAGGCGACCTTGTAATCTGGCTTCTTCACTCTCTGATTCCTGTGATTCCTCTTGTTGTTTGCACCTGCAGGAATGAAGAGAATCCCACCTTTTACTTCCCAGGACTTCTGAGTTCTCCAAAGCAAGGCCAAGCTGAAGGAGGGACTTGGCTATCTCTGATTTACTGTTAAGAGAAATACTCTTCTTTCACTACCAGCACAGGTCCACAATTATTAAAGTGTACTGAAACTGGTGGACACTGCTCTCCTTGTTTAAAAGCAGGGAAAGAAGGCATCACCAGCCTGCTGCCATTGTGCCTTCACACACAAAGTCTGCAAAGAAGCAAGGAGAAAAGTCTCCCAAGCAGGGGCCAGGGGTGATAAACTGCTCTCCCAACATTCATTCAGCTTCAGGAAGACAAGGAGAAAATTACCACTAAGTAGCCTTAAACTTGACAATTTTTACTATTCAGCTGATGAGCTGGATCTACTGTTTATACACCAGGATATTATATTCCACATCCAAACAAACCAAAGCACCTCAACCTTCTCCAACCATGCTGGTCACAACTGAAGTGGGAAGTACAAGTCACCCCCTTCATGTCAGGCAGACACTAAAGCTCTCAGATTATTAGGAGTTCTAACCCTCTTTAATCCTGACTATATACCATCACCTAAAACTAGCAGTGGAGACAAAATGGTTATAAGGACAAGCAGACTATTTTTCAGTGCTGTTTGGAACTATTTATGTTCCAAACACATAAATGTGTTTGGTATTTATGACTTAATTTAATTCTGGTTTTCACATAAGCATATTACAGATGATACTTCCAGCATTTTTCCTTCCTTTGTAAGTTAAGAGTTTTACAACCTTGTTCTGAAGCTTCTTCTTTTATCCTCCATTTTTCACTACTACAGGTCTTTTTCCTATTCCTTTTAAAATCATCCTTTATCTTACCATCATAAACAGACAATTCCTTCCATAGAGTCACTACATGAAAAATGAAAAACCCAGCCATCAAAGATGTCCTAACCAACAAGTCACTCTCCACCCAATAATTACACTGCCTGGTAATCAAAAATGTAAATTAACATGAAAAAAGAAAGAAAAATATTTTTGACTGCATCCAAACTGCAGTCAGAGAAGCTCTGGAGAAGGAAGCATTCATATGTAAAGGTGACATTATCTAAATTTATCTTATATCAGAGATGAGTCCCTCTGCCTCCAAGTCAGAATTCAGCATAGGTTAAACTAGGAATCTTGTTCTTTTTCTCAAGTTGTTTTTTTGTTGGTTTTTTGGTGGACATTTGGGTGGGTTTTTTTTGTTGTTGCTGCTGTTTCTAGGGGTTGGACAGGAGAGAAATACTACAAGTGTAAACATTCCAGTCTGTAGCAGAAATCTGGTAACAGGTGATAAAAACCTGAAAGTTTGTCAAGATGTTTTTCTGATATTATCTACTGGTTCAACAGAGCATTCTTCTTTGCTCTACAAACTTTACCTTTTGTTAGACCATAACACCTCCTGTGTATGGATGCAAGCTAATCTCAGCTCATTTTTTAAATGAAGACTACAGCTGAATTTAAGTTTAATTACTACTTGTATTAAAACACATGAAGCAGTTCCTTCTGAAGGGAGACACCCACTGGTCTTCAAGGAGAAACTTTTGTACCAACTACAAAAGCACAAGCTAGATAACTGCCAGGATAATCAGCCTTTTTAAAGTCAGATTTTTCTTTTTAGAGTGAAACTTACATCATCATTTAATCACAGCATTCAAACATGAAGTGGTGCATGTTCATTTGAGGGGATGAATAAACAACTATGTTAACAGCTAAGCACCTGGAACCACTGCAACTAAAGTCTGCTGAAATCTAACAGACCTTTTGAAAGGTAAAAGTCTGCTCTGGCTGCACAGGGATGCTGTATTTATCCCTTTGCATTACTCAACTGCACTTACCATACTGTATCCTGGTTCTCACAGCAGCTACTGGCACATTGTATATTTTTTCAAGGTAATTCCTGATATCCAATTTTGTCATTCTAGGGAATGAAAAAAACATTTTGGGGAAAGAAAGAAAAAAAAAGTGTAAATATTGAAACAAAATAAACTGGTTGATACTGAGGAATAAATATGTCTTCTTCTTGCTTTAACCAAGACAGATTTACAACATGAAAGTGTAAACTCAACCCAGACCACACACCGGTACAGTGATTTATGATCCATAAACTGTAACAACTGTCAAATACTTTATCCTCCTAGCCTCAACATTCAAAATTCCAGATATATTCTGTGTTCAGCAGGCTTTTTCACTGCCCAAACTGAGACGCCTTTCTTTATTCTGAGTAGGAGCTGCTGATCTTACCAGAACCTGCCACAGTCTTACAGCTCTAATGTGTGCCAGCAAACGGGTCGGGCTGAAAGAGTCCTGACAAATAACTGGATGCCACCTTGCTTACTCTGGATCAAATTCATAAGCACCACCTTCTTCCCAAGCCCGTCCCTGGCAAGGCTGAGCCTCACTAACACTCGGGCAGAGGAGCCACGCACGGCTCCTCATTAGATCAGAGTGCGCTCGCCGCCCTCTGCAAGGTGTGCCAGGTGCAGGAGCCCCTTTCCCGCCGCGGCACCGGCCCTCGCAGCGCTGAGCCCACAGGGCCGGTGCCGTGCCCGCACTCACTCCATGGACACGCGGAACTGCACGGTGTCCTCGGGCTGCGGCACGCCGGGCCGCACCGCCAGCATGAAGAAGTTGGGACGGAAGATCCGCAGCTGCGGGCCGCCCCTCTGGAACAGCGGGTACCTGCGGGAACACGCC